>JAUKNK010000131.1:2575000-3072500 GCA_030765055.1 Mantis religiosa
GTGGAGCCAGAGGCTACAGTCAGTAATTTGTGTTGTGGTTTTTACTTTTATTAATCAACGACATTGAATCTTTGGATGAACATTTTACTAAGCCCTATATATACGTAGTAAATGTACAGAGTATCTTAAAATTGAAATTGAATATCAAAAGTGAACAGTATCTTGAAATAGTTGAACGACCCCAAAAATTTATTTTGCCATTAATTGTTGTTTTTAACAAAAGAACTAAAATGATATTTATTTTACGGTTTGTCAATTCTACAGGCGCGTTTAGAAATAAGAGGTTTTTGGTAGCTATTCCTAGAAAATTCGGAGTATTTATTTTATTTCTACCACGGCTGTTCAGTAAAAAATGATCACAATATTTCTTTGACAACGCACCTTTACTCACCCTCATAATTTTGATGGTCATTCTCAAAATAGTCTCCACTGAATGCGATGCACTTGTCCCAGCGTTTCTGCCAGTCTTCAAAAACATGCTGAAACCATCTTTTGAGAGATTCTTCAAAGTTGCCTCCACAGCCTTCACCACTGCTTATGATGATGAAAAATGCCCACCATGAAGGCGTTTCTTTAAGTAAGGGAATAGAAAAATGTCACATGGGGCTAAATCCGGACTATAGTGAGGGTGAGGGATGCACTTCAAGTTGACTTTTGGAAGATATTCAGCAACAACTTTTGCAATATACAGCCGCGCATTATTATGGTGCAGCATCTTCAAGGAAATGTGGTTTTATTGCGCCTGATATGGACTTGCAATGTTTTCAGGATATTCCTGTAGTATTGTCCAGTTACTGACGTGTGTTCAGGTACAACAGACTGATAAACCTTTCAATGAATATCGAAGAACGACATGACCGTAACTTTCCCAGGTTTGTTTTTGGGGGTTGGTGATGAAGGAGATTTCCACACTGAGCTTTGCTGTTTGCTCTCAGGATCAAAATGATGTAGCCAAGTTTCATCAAGAGTGATTTCGTTTGAAAGAAACTCCGGATCTTCCTCTAACATCAACTTTAACTGCATGCACATCTGCATGCGAATGTCCTTTCTTCGGGAATCACCTGTCTTGGAAACCATCGCGCACAAACAGGTCTCATGTGTAACGTTTCTGTCACCAACGTCCGGGTGGCACCCAATGAAATTTTCAGTATTTCAGAAAGTGATCTTAAGATAATTTGTGGATCCTCTCTCACAATGGTAGCAGCAGTGTTGATGTTTTCGTCCGTATATAATATAATATGTATATATTATATATTATTATATATTTTGTTTATTACTTGCAGTATTTTGATATTAGAATGCTAATGTTAAATTAAAATACACTGAAGCATTAGTTAAAATAGTCGAAATTTAGAGATTGTGCTGGTTACCAGTACATAAGTTGCCGCAGGTTTCCGGCGGATTTAGATAGGTAGATTTTGAATTTGTTTGTTTTTAAATAACCGGCTATCCGGTTAATTGTTTACTGGATACCAGTAAAATATTATTTTAGGTAGTTTTGTTTTATTTTGTTAAATATTTTCGTAGATGAATATGTCTTGTTTTATATTATAAAAAAGGATAACATTTTAAAATGTGGGTAATAGTAAGTTTTGTTTTCAAGGCATTATTATTACTGTATATTGATTATTATTTCTATTTTTGTTTTTTGTTTTTTATTTTATCTGTAGAATTATTTTTTTAAAATTATAAAAAGTTTAAGAAATGTAAAGGTTGGGATTATTTATACCTCGTCTTAAAAAGTTAGGTGCCGGGGTATGGTATTGCAGTTTTTATTATTTTTAATTATTTATTCATTTATATATTTCATTATTTATTTATTTTTCGTCCGTAAGAACAGTAACTGGAGCACCGGGTCCACCTTCCTTTGAAATTGATTGTCTCCCCTCTTTAAACATTTTAAATCACCTTCGAGCTGTGCTGTAGGGAAGAACAGACTCTCCATAGACCTCCTGTAACATTGTATAGGCTTCAAATGAAGAATTGTTGAGTTGAAAGCGGAATATCAAAGTCGCATATTGTTCTTCGCGTGTCACCTCCATTGCAGTGGTAGGCGATACTGACTATATCTGAATTTGCCTGTTTCTTACAGGTGGGAACCAGGAGTACCAACAATGAAACTAATACGGCGTGTTAGATATAATAAGATTGAATTTTAGTGCGAAGGATTATGAACGTAAGAAAATTATGATCATTCTTTATTGAACAACCCTCGTATGTAAATGTCTGAACCATTTTGTACGGGGGAAAAACCTTTAGATGAGTTTTGAGAAAACATAAAGCTCGTGTTCACGAGTCCACAACAGCTGTATCTGCTGAGAAGTTTGGGTTCAAATTTTTGGATAGAGTACAAACAAATGCCTACGTATCATACAGAAATATAAAAGAAGATAAGAACATGGGTTAATTGACATTGTTGAGAAAAGTAAATGAAAATGTGTTTTATTAATGCAGGCTGTTAGGTATAGTTATCAGCTTCACATTCTGTATTGGACGTCAAAAAGGGCTTAAGTTTTCTGAGAGATCGTAAATCACATCAAGTGGCCATTGGCTACATTTCCCTTCCATGCTAAGAATTCTTATGGACGAACCTGCGGTTTGAACCTGCGAGCTTGTTAATCAGAGACCAGCATATTACGCCAAGACAACGGAGGACAACGAGGTTCCTTCCTCGCCATGTAGAGTAAACAGAATCGTTAGAAATTGCGTTTATATGTCGGCAGATGCATATTTAAGAAGTTTTACTATGTTTGCTGGTTGCTTTATTCACAGAACTTGGGCCAATTTACCTCTTATCTGTTCACAAGTGGGGCACTTTAGGTAAAATCCTTTGCTTCTCTCTCTCTCTTTTGATTGTGAAATGACGTAATAAGGGTTTTATGCAATTGAAAAGCACAGGCAATCTGAGAACTAATGTATCCTGCTGACTCTGTGCCAGTATTGAACCATGAAACTCGAAATGTTGAAAACAGGATGTAATCATAGGAGAATCATATTCTCTTGCAGAAAATTTAGGAAACTCTTATGTAACGAGATACTAGAATTATTTACTGCTGATACTGATAATTTTATAAACAAACGATTAGGATATAAATACAGTACGATCCACATAAACGTGAACCATTTCAATAGGACGCATGTAACTTTGGGCGAATATAATACACAGCTGGCAGATTACATTACACTATTTCAATCCGAGAGAAAATATTGGAAATGTCCCCCACCATACATGTTTACGCTTATCTCACCATATTCTCTGAAGTATTATGGAGATAATATCGAATTGAGACAACGATATTTCCAGCAAGATGTAGCAACATGCCATACATCTAATAACACCATGGGACTTGGAACCAGTTTCTTTGATAATCGAATAATCTCAAAATGTCTGTGGTCCCCCGTATCACCTGGCTTAACCTCACCGGGGTTATCTAAAAGTAGAGTATTGGTGTGGGAATTTCTCTTGGTGTGTCCTTTTGGTGTGGTATGGCAGGATGGTTAAGGTAGTGTTTAAACGCCCATTTTTACTACATACGGCACTGCAAGCGGTGACACTTATGGTATATGAGATGAAGATGGAGCACCGGTGGAATGAGATGGCGGGGGAAACCGGAGTTCCCGGAGAAAACCCGCCCCAGCGCAGTGTTTTCCACCACAATTTCACTTTGCGGTCGCCTGGGGTAGAACCCGGGCCGCCTCAGTGAGAGCCAGGCGGTCTAACCACTGAACCACGACACGGCTCAGGGTGGTTTAGGATTACGTGTCCGTGAGCAAGAGTACTCTCTCAGGGTCCAGCAGTTATTACCTGCTTCAATTTCATGTGGATTGTTTATTTCCAAAGGTTTTACTTGTCTGGTTGCTCGGCATTTCTCACTTGCTCTCACTCTCGTTGCGTCGCCTTCTCTCTTTGAGAATATTTAATCCCACCACGTTTGAAATCTAACTCCACTATTACCTCGCCATCAGATATTAAACTAACACGTCTTCTCCCTTTCGTTGTAAACAACCGAGTGACGCTTCTCATCTCGCCCTACTCTCAGCTTCCTCCTAGATTTGTTTGTCTATCTCTACCCTTTTTCAATTTGTTCTCTATTTCACGCCTATCACGTGAATTACGCTACATTTTACTGGGGGAATTTATTTATACGATTTTACCTTATTAGTTATCTCCATTCACGGTAAAATGTGCAGCAGTCACGGTTCCACCCTCTAAAGTTGTAAGACCCTTTGGCGTCATAGCAGTACAGCATCCTGCCTCTACATATTTTCCTTAAACCTCGCTATTGTCTGAAGCTCCGTCCTGGCGAAGGAATTTTGGGCTTCTATTGTCCTTTTGTTTACGTATCCGGCCTCTTCTGCCCGTTCTAGCTTAAGGCAACTTTTTCCTTATATTTATTTCATTTGCACGTTATTCCTATTAAAATGTTTCTTTTTGACTTTATTTCAGTTCATTTTCTTATTAATAATTTGTATGCTTTTATCATCCCTTTCCTACATTCTTCTAACGGAAAACCGTGGTTTCCGTTTCAGTATACAAGAATAGGTCACGAACAATTGATGTTCTCAAAGAATCCATTCGAACCGAAATAAGTAACATTGGCAAGGATACTCTCCATAAAACTTCGGCGAATATGGTGAGACTAGTGGAAACATGTACAGATGGTGGTGGAGCACACTTCGAACATTTTCTCTGAGATTTAAATAGTGTAATATAATCTCCCAATTGTGTATTATATTCTTCAAAATTTGCACGTGTGACCTATTATTGGTTCAAAGGTTATATGGCCTATTGAAATAATTCATATATATATATATATATATATATATTTGTTTTTCTGAGAAGCTATTAGCCAATTTAGGAGTTAAGGAAATAGCATTTTAGTTGTAATTTAGTGTAAATAATGTTGCATATATGGTTGTAAGGGAGATAAACAGGGAAAATTACTTACATCCCTATATAGCAACTGGGGACGTAGCTACGGGTCTATTATATGTTTCAAACGGGAAGGGTTCTCGCATGCAGCGAATCAGATGCGTTAGAGCCTTCACCGTTGCCACCTCGTTACCCCCATTCTTGTTATACTTCCCTCTCTCTCGCACACTTGCGAGTGTTCTTGGCGCTATTGTAAACTAAATTTTCCAAAGTTTTATAATAATGCAGTTGTTGAAATAAAAATTGAAACATGAATATTCGTATATTATGTTTAAGGTTAATTATAGTTTATGAATTATTTATTTTTCTAATCCAACGAAAATGCCAGTGCTGCATCCGTATAGCTGTGAATGTTACTTTCGTTAAGATATAATTCGTCATTGTCATTGTCTTCAACGTCTGAGTACTGTAAATTTATGATGATAGGTTCCGAAATCTCGTTACGTGCTATTTTTTTCCCAAAAGTCGTCTTCTTGTAGTTCATCTGATGTCTCACGCAGCTTTCCCAGTCTTGTTGTGTTCCTTGTCAATTTCTTCGTGAGTAAATCGTTCAACGTCAGTCAGTTTAAAAATATTATTTCTATTTGCAACATAATTTGAGCCCACATTAGCTCAATTGGATTGTTCTAGCAGTAGTAAGGTGTGGGGGGGGTGAGTGGATCGCGTCTCATTGATCCAGCTGATACACTTTTTCATGGAAGAGTAACTAAATAATACTGCTTTGAACTCCAGAGTAAACAGAGATTACGAACCATTCATCAACAGAGATACGTGATTAGACAAGTTCTGCCAGACTAGCAAGAAGTGTATCGTTTCCTCTCATTGAATTTAGCAAACACCTTGGCTTATTCATCTTTCACCACGTCATGTAAAATGTTTACGTTTAGGCTCAGAGTAATATCAAATATACGTACACGCATACATGCAAACCAATAATGATATTCATTACAGGCCTTACGTCGCAATGCGTTGTTATAATGTAGTGGTATCTACATTACTTATTTGTATTAGGAAAACTATTTGAGATAAAATATGGGGTTTTTATTGTTATGTTAAATACATTACTCTCTCCTTCCTCATGGATCAGTTTATTTCAAAATCTGCACTTTTGTTTTAGCGCGAATAGTATTTATTAGAGATTGATTAGTTTGGCGCTCCTCATACACCACATAGCGGGAATGCAATAGAACACCGCAGTACTCCGATTGGTTGCTCACCTAGTAGCGCTCAAGGACAAACACTTTCCCACTTGAAACACATAATAGGAAGTAAAGGATGCTAGAGGTACATGGAAAAGGGGGTAGAAGAGACACCTAAAGTCTAACCCAAATCAGTAAATATATTCTGAGAGTTATAACAGAAGTACAGGGCACTCCCTGGATCTTGAAGTGATCAGGGGTGCTTTTGAAATATTAAATATATAGAGAGGTGATGTAACTATACCTTGAGTGATGTGGTGACTATATAGCTGAGTTTATAGCTCGCTGGCAAGCGATGTTTGGACATGTCGCACCTTGCTGTCGATCTAATCACGAGAACACCTTAAAATAAACTTTTGTGCAAGTTCCCTAACAATCTTCCAGCATAAAGTCCTCGCGTGCGCTAGCTTAACAACTCTTAAATACGTGGGTCCTGCCCAAAATGGCAGCTAAAAGCTAAATCAGCATTTCCCGCACCAGAGGGGCCACCTCTTCCTTCCCAAGCTAGCTAAGCCTTATTTCTTTCTCTAAAATATTGTATCACCAATGGCGATCACTGTTTACATAATTGAGAACGTGTTGATTCCTGTAACCATGAGTCAGCAGGATGCATGGATTCAGCAGTCGAAAGTATATGTTTTGTCAGCCAGCAAAATTTAAGCTAAATCATCAAACACAGAGCTTAGCTCAAACATAGGTCACAGAAAATGGATGTTAAGTAACAATGATTAAAGTAATTTCTAAGTCTTGCTCAGCCTATATAGGCAACAATAAAACAGCCAGCTCAGGTCATATAGGACGATGAATGAATTTCGTGAAATTATGCTCAAATGAGTCCGGGATTCATGGAGCTTAGAGTAACCCGATATTCGTCCTTCATGATAAGGGAAAACCCTGGAAGAACCCACCCTATCCGAGATTCGAAATCGGGACCTCTTGAACGCGAGGTAGACACGCCACCATCTACGCTACCGAGGCGGTTAAACTGTAACTCCGATGCACGATTTCACAAACAGAAGTTGATATCGACGTTAACAAACATAAGGAAACAATTGTCACAGCGCTAACACTACTGATAAATTTCTTACATTTCACCAACCTGTTTTCTGAAAATGTTAACAAACACGTGTTAACTCCAAGAAACTTGTAAATATTACAGCTATAGAAGGCTATAGATGAGTCGTCTTATTTTTTCAACGTACTGCGATGCGCTTTTGTTTTAATTTTCGTCTGCACACAGGGGAAAAATGGCCGGTGAACAAAACCTTAAACAAAAGCTGTGAGAAAAATTTCTGTTTGATGGAGAAAATTGTTAATTGTATTGGTGACGAAGTGTAAGGATATCGTGGAAAATAAAAGAACGGATGCGGTGAATGTAAAAGAGAAAGATATCAGGTGGGAAAATATTGGAAACGAGTTTAATTCAAATGCATGTGTCACTACTACAAGCATGAAACAACTTAGTCAGTATTACGTAAATTTAAAACGAGGTGTGAAGAAGGATAAGTGACGAGTGACTTAAATGTTTCAAGACGGGAGGTGGACAGTGTATTATCCATAAAATCGCAAACTTATTAATACTTGAAGCAAAGGCGAGGTCGGCATATTGCTTTCGATGCGTGTTGTAACCTCTCTTGTACTTCCGCAGTAACCTTCATAGCAACTTCTTTGGACAGTCTATACCTGTGTAGAAAATCTTCTTCTGATAGCTACTCAAATCGTTTCTCCTCATAGGCCATACTCTATTACGAATGCCGTTTAGACGGTCTTAAATATAGCAAATCGACATCAACAGCTGAGTTTATGCCCGCCATCTTGACTATTTACAATTGCTAAGGACTTAACAACAGAAATTTGTCTTTTTAGTTTAACAAGAGATTTCACACGAGTGTTAAGCTAACACTAGTTGGTGAAATGCAATTGTTGTTTTAACTATTGCTAAACTGTGTTAGGTATTACGAACTATTGGTGAAATCGGGCATGAATGTTCAGAAATGCACGTACGTATACCAGATCTGAAAGTCGAAAACACAAAGAAAGTCCTTCCAATTTAGAAAGTTGTGGTATTCTTGAGGAAGGGGATCCGTTCCCTTCAGCTACCATTGTGCGGGCACTGCGGACCCCTAGCACACTTAGTACCTCTGACGTTACTAGAGGAACCTCGGGCCGAACTGCCGAGCCCCTCCCTGATTGGGAGTTGTTCGTATTGGGTTGGACTCGAGGGGGTAGTTGTCTCCGATACCCGTGGGAGATCGGGTTCACCTTCGGACGAGGTTGAGGGAAGCCATATATTCCCGCGTATTAGTCTGAATAGCTAGTAGAAGGTGTGCTAGATCACCAGGCGGCCCCACCGAGGTTAATCGGTAGCCTTCCCCTTTGGGGTTGGCGCGCGTAAGTGGCGTATCAACTTCCGTCCAGTCTTGAGTCCACAGGACCAGATGGGGGCTTGTTAGGCTCTAGGTCTTGCCCTATGGAAATCCCCACGGAGGCGCTGGGTGCCCTTTTGGGCCTGCTCAGTAACTCCCTGGTCATTAGAGGGGCGGTCAGTCTTCACTTTGTGTGGATTGCCCTGGTAAATACTCTCGAACTTTATATATATTCTTGAAGATCACGTGGGACATCCTCTCGCTAAGATGTGGGTAACAAGGATTCCTTCATGCTCTATCAGCTATGTTTTAAGATTGTGGTCGATATTATTATATAAGCCTCACAATTAAATTTGCTTCAGAGGAACCATGAATTTGGCTTTAGAAATTCAGCTACACATTTTTCGGATACTTATGTAGGCTGTGGCATATTCCTTGATTTTAAAAGGAATCTTTTGCACAATATTCGCGTAAGTCTGACACGTCCATAAAAGTATACAGATCATGATGACGTTGTTTACATTATTGCTGAAATGAGCAAAAGAACAACATGCTTGATGATATTTACATTTAGAACTTTTTGACATGTTTCTCCCTGCCTGTCACATACCTTCAGCCTTTTAATGCATTCGTAGGCCTATTTGTATATCTACTTTCATCTCTCACACTATACACAACAAACACAAAACACCATGGCACAAATAATAGTGTGATCCATATAAATCTGAACCGTTTCAAACGGCCGTAACATGTATAGATGCTGGTGGAGGACACTTCCAATATTTTCTCTGAGATATAAATGGTGTAGTGTAATCTTCAGGCGCACATGTATCCTAGTGCACATCTCCAATATGTGACTCGCAGGGCTGAAAAGGTCATCGCCGCCTTAGGATGTTTGATGCCCAATGTTGGTGGTCCTAAACCTAGCACCAGGAAACTTCTTGGTAGTGTGGTACATTCCATTCTGCTGTATGATGCACCAGCTTGGAAGTCTTGTCTTAATAAGGCTATCTATCGAACGTGGCTCGAGCGCGTACAAAGGAAGGTTGCACTGCGTATCTGTGTTGCATATAGGACTACCTCCACCAGGGCTCTGCAGGTTGTCGCTGGGATTATACCAAGGCATCTCCTGGTGAAGGAACGCACCTATGGACATGGAAATGGTTCGCAGCAGCACAGGATCTTTGGTTCGGGAAATTATCATTCGACACTGGCAGGCGGAGTGGAGCCAGGAAACCAAGTTTTGATTCCCGAGATCCCACCCTGGCTGTATCCCAAGCATGGCGAAGTTGGGTATTATCTCACACAATTCCTGGCCTGCCATGGCCGACTCCAATCTTACTTGAACCGTATGGGGCTCCATGCCACCGAACTCTGCTCGTACTGTGCACAAATGGACACCCCGGAGCATACGATTTTAGATTGCCCTCAGTGGCTTGACATCCGTTATGGCTGTTACGCCCAACTTGGTCAGGTTGTAACTTTGAACAATATCCTTTCACTTCTGCTGGAGTCCAGGAAGAACTGGCATGTTATATCTGCAATGATTACCTCCATCCTCAATGCAAAGGAGCAGGACGAAGGAGCTTACTCTTCTAACGCAGCATCACCTTCTACTTTTCAGGGCCTTAGGTGCTACATACCTTCCGATGGTACATTAGTACGTCGAACATCTTTCGCTTTTCTTCTTGAACTAATACCTATTGGTGGTTCCAGGAAGAAGTCTCTTTTGGCTCACACGGGTTTTTATTTCATAAGTATCCAGCTCGCCAAAATAGGCGTCTTTTGATGATTTTTCCCTTGCCTAAAAAAAACAAAAGGGGCGGCTCGTGCTTATGTGCTACAGTGATACAGTACAATAGTTAAGTTAGTTTGCTGAAACGAATGTCTTAACGTTTTCTTTCTTTCTATCAGATTTATACTCACTAGCAAGAAGCAAGGATAGCTGTCAGACACTAAAGTAACACGTGACCACTATTTCTGCTACATCGAAGAGCTGTGCGTTTGCGGGAATGCTGTCCAATAAACGCACGTGACATAGTAGCGCATTGCTTTGAGACTATTCCTCTGAATAGCAGTTTTTGCTTGGGATTGTGCTACGGCCAAACGGAGCACATAAGCCCCGTTTCTTGCTGTAGTGTTTTCAGTGCCTCCTGCAGTAGTTACAGTAAACTACTACCGCTAGAAGTGCTCTTGCAGGTATTTGCTTGCAGGCGGGAGTCAGGAATGTATGTTGGTACTACTTTCTTTTGTTATTTATAATTCAAATTATTGACTTACACAAAACAATTGTGCAGTTCAAGTTATACTGTTATGGTTGTTGGTATCAGCACATCTTTTGCGTGCACGAACATGAATTCGGTGAGCAGATCAATCAGTTACCCTTCCTCTGGAAGTACCCTGGAGGAAAAAGTGCAAATCAAGCTGTAGGGTAGGCAAACTCCAGAACTGATTATAAGGCAGTGTGAAAAACGAGGGAGAAATAATTCCTACATGAGGCATTTTAAGCCCAAAGTGTATGAGCATAACTGAGTATATGGATGCCAAGAAAGAAATGCTCTGTTCTGCTTTCCATAACTGCTCTTCGGAAACAATGATGCTTAAAACACAACGGGAGTGACAGATTTAGGTCTCCTAAATGTGCTTATTAGTAAGCTTAAACAAAATTTAAAGCATTTAAATATTGTACTAGATATAAGTGCTTTAGGCAATATAAACATTGCGACACAGTTAAGCCTTTTATTTAGATTACGTCCTCCAAAGTTAAGCCGTGCATATCAGAAGACCAAACTAAATCATAAGCAGCAAGCAGGCACATATTTAGACGTCAATTTCCAGGGGGAGGGGGCGGGGTTGTCCAAAAATCTACTTTGAATTATTAGCTTTTAATAAATAATTAATCAGGGATGTGTTTTATCATGTTCGTAACAAATAAAAACACACGTAATATGTTATATTCACATGACTTTCTCCACCCAAGCTTCTAGAAATTGTTCTTGTCTTGTTTCTATGGATAAAGCCGGTAGAAGGGCCTTGCACATTGCACATTTTTGTTGTTATTCTTCTACCTGGAATAAAGTGATATAAGCAGTAATCAGATATTTAAAAAGTGCGCCTCGGTACCGTAGATGGTAGCATGTCTGCCTCACGTTCAAGAGGTCCCGAGTTCCAATTTCGGTCAGGGTGAGTTACCTGGATAAGGGTTTTTTCGGGGTTTTTCATTATCCTGAAAAACGAATGTCGGATAACTCTAAGGTCTATGGACCCTGGGCTTATTTGAGTATCATTTCACCCATTTCATTCACCGTCCGATATGACTTGACGTTGGAGGACGTAGATTAAAAAAAAATGTTTTAAAAGCGAACCACTGATTGATGCATTTGAGGTATTAGTTTTTCTTTAAAGAAAGAGGGAATAGGAACTTAGAAGTTAAAAGTTACCTACCTTTAAGTACCGTAAGTGTCTGGGAATACTAATCTACAAATTGTACTACATCGGAATTGGTTAACTTTGCAATACATTACTGTAACTGACATTATTTGTGTATTCTAACGAGTTCTACATCTGTTGTGCAGTAACTTTCGTTTATCTCTTAAATAACTTATTTTTGCCTGGTAGTGAATAGGGCCGTTAAGATGAGAAAATTGAATAAACTTTTTCGATTTATTTTAAACTAGGTTTAATTTCAACTATGTATTAAAAGTTGAAAATGATGTTTCACTTGGGGGGTCCGGAGCCCCTTAATCCCCCTAATTACGTCACTGCCAGCAAGTTGAAAAAATACAGGCATATGCTATCGCGTATACTTAATTGACTGCATTATGTTGGAAATGGAGAAAAGCATTGCCTCTAATATGGAGGATTTTAACACCAGAGTCATTGAAAAGTTCTGCAATAGAAACGAGCACCGCATGGACTTTATACTTCGACATTAAGGACACTGGGAGGTTATTGTTACCCAGACAAGGCTAATTTTTACCAATATTTAAATTTGAATATATAGAAAACTAAACATTATCATAAATTGAAATTCGGTATGTTTACTGTATACGGATGTGTGCACTTAACTACTGTATAATTTTTTAAATTACGTTTACATCGGTCCATGCAAAATGGGCATAAATCACACCGTGTGTCCTGAAAAAAATACTGCACCCTATATTTTAGGTGCACTTTACTTGTAGGAATTTAACGCTACATGCACCAAGTTTTATCCTAGATAGCCTAAGATACACTTCTATAATATCGACTAAATAAAATTCTCATATAGTTTATACTATTCACATGAAAAATTAATTAGTTTTGAGTAAAAAGAAAGATAATATTTTCAAGGACTGAATATATGATTTCATCCATTTTATAAGTCACATGAATACAAATGTTAGTCAAATGTGTTCAAGGAACGTAGAAAAATAACCACTACAAATTCTGTGTCAATATCTTTTATAGTTTTTGAGAAACATGCACCTAAAGTATGAAAATTCAAGGTTTCGGGAAATCAGGATCAAAGATTAAGTACCATTCTCAGGAAGTGTGCGTATCATTACGCCGTCATCTTTAAATTGACGAAATAAAGGATTTTAATACCAGCTGGCAACCTGTGTTATATATATCATTTTAAAGCTGAAGAATTATATAGTTTATTAACATTGAAGCTCATATTGCATATATGGACATTTTAAGTAAACATGGCCATCTGTAATTCAACGCATGTTAATAACCAAGCAGGCCGTATAGATGATGCAACAAATGCTTAGGTTTATTGAAATCCCAAATTGTGACGTAGGACCAATCAGAATTAAGTATTACGGTAACTTAGTAACCAAAACAGAAAAAAATCCAATGATTTCATTCTTGAATTTTTCCTTCTGGCTTTGACTCTTGAAGAGGGTAGACGCGTTTTCGGTAAAAGACTTCTTGAAGTTATTGGAGTTCATCATTTTTGAACGTTTAGTAAACGTTTAAAATACACATCGAATAGGCAACGATACGATAAATAATTTAAGTAAACAACCGTTGCATCATTTATAAATATAGGGAGAACATTCAAATATAGTAAAGGGCTATACAAATCAGTGCAAAAAGTCGCATGTATAGAAGAAAATGATACTCAAGAAATATAATTCAAAGGATAGTAAAATGGTATTAATTATTTTATTCCATAGTTGCCCAAAAGTGAAATCCCTTTTGTATCGATACCACGCCTGAGAAGTTTTACATCTCATCGCTCGCCGCAGCTGCCTGAGAGAGGATTTATAGACATGTTCGAAAACTTCTATATGCTTCTACATGCGTCGCCACACTGAGGGAGCGCGAAACTTTTGCGCGTGTGGGGCGTAGACCTTACGAAGGGGCGAATCCAACCTCAGACATATCACCGCATCGAGTGATATAAATCCAACCCACAAGGAGGGGAGCCGCTCCAACATTAAGAACAAAAATGGATTTTTTTGAAACCTATCGACCCCCCCAGTGCCCTTAAGTAAGACCATGAATATCTTTTAGCAACAGGTAGCTTTGCAGCGCACTCCGAATTTTATCCAGCAGCCGCCAATGGTAATCTCGCAATTGTGTATTATATTCTCCCAAAGTTGCACATGCGTGCTATTATTGTTTCAAAAGCTATGGCATATTGAAACGGGTTAGGTTTATTTGGATCGCACTATACAATCAACTGAGAATAGCTGGAAAACATGACTTCACTGAACTCACTCAGAAAAGAGAGTATCTCAGAAAGAAAATAACCCTCTTAGCACAGAAGATGCCACTAAATGTCATATCGGATCGTTACTTATGGCCCACCCTATAGTTAAGATCCCCGTTACTTTTGTAGTTAGGTTTTGACCACACTCACCTCATCTTGATTCTCATCCAACTTGGAGTAGGAGGCACAGTCTTCGCAAACTTTCTGCTGGCATTCGAAGCATATTCTAAAGAAATCTTCCGGCTTGAAACTTTTCAGACACACTCGACATGTTCCTGTGCGACACGGTGGCTTCACTGCATCCGAATTCCTGAAAACATTAAAATAAAATATTATAGAGAGAAAAAGACACCTCCTCAAGCTTTGCACTGCATTTGAGACTTCATCGCGGTTTGAAGTCCACTGAAAAAGGATAGGCATCTGCGTATGTATACACAATAAAACTAAATTCCAATTGTTGAATAAACAGGCTCGAATAAAAAAATTTCGGAATTTTTATTTCTCAAAAGTGGTTCTGGAAATTTTTATTAAACTAACCTGGAATTCTCATATATCTTAATTTCCACTATAGCCATTTCTAGAGTTAAAAAGCTGTATGCATTACTACAGAAGAAATCACAGCTTTGTCTGAAGTGCTCATTATTGATCTACAAATTTCATATACGCCCCATAATTTCTTACGCTGCTCCTGTATGGGGTGTATATTCATCGACCTCAGGTTATACAAAACAAATTTCTCCGCAGTATTACAAAGGCTCCATGGTTCATTAGAAATTATCAACTCTATCAGGAACTTGGTATTCTTCCCATACATCTGTACTTCAAATTGATATCAAAGACATTTTTCGTTAGATTATCCGAAGTACCAGGCGCTGTAACCTATGACATTGGACGACGAAAATTTGAAAGGACCAGATTGAAAAGAAAACTACCTCAAGACATCCTGCTCACTGATTCATGAGATAGCGACTTTTCTCACTAATTCAAAGTTTATCCTATACTTTTCTCATAAACACCACTGATCATAATCTAGCTTCGCATATCTAACCTCGCTTTTCAATTGTTATCAATCTTATTTAATGTTATTGTATGTGTTAGTTATCCTGTTATATACTTTCTCTTTTGTTAACTTTCATTTAAATGTGTTCTTAATTATTTTTTGTTTGTTTATATTATACATCTATCACCTATTGTATATGTTAGAGATGGCCACGCCGTGGCTCAGTGGTTAGCCCGCTTGGCTTTCACCCAGGCGACCGCAAAGTGAGATTTGTGATGGACAACACGGCGTTGTGGCGGGTTTTCTCCGGGACCTTCGGTTTCCCCCGCCATCTCATTCCACCGGTTCTCCATCTTCATCTCATGCATCATCAGTGTCACCGCCTGCGGTGCCGTATGTAGTACAAGCGAGCGTTAAACCCTAAACATTTTATATGTTAGAGGACAGAAATTCCTCAGTTTTTAATTTGTGTGAAGTACTTATGTAATTTATCAACGGCCTGATTAGCATTTATTTACTTTTGTAATTTACGTCCTTCAACCTCAAGTCATAACAGACGATGAATGAAATGGGTGAGATGATGCTTTAACGCGTCCGGGGTGCATAGAGCTTAGAGTTACCCAGTATTTGTCCTTAAGGATAAAGGAAAACCCCGGGAAAAAACCTTATCCAGGTAACTCACCCTGACCGAAATTCTAACTCGGGACATCCTAAACGTGAGGCAGACACGCTACCATCTACGCTACCGAGGCGGGCGGCTTGTATAACAATACTGCTGATCAGCAAAATAATAAATTTAAAAAAATTTATGAATTATATAATTTTTAAAAATAAATTATTTCATTCCAACCATGTGTAGGCCAAGGTTTAGAAAGGTAGAGCCAGACCAAGGATTTCAAATCCCGGCTTTGATTGGGGTGGATTACGGTAGGGAGGGAACTTGGCTCTGCGGCAAACATGAGGGGCATTTCCGGGAGGAAGACTGGGGCGAGAGGAGACCAAGGATGCCGCTCTGAGGAGTCACGATAGTGCAGAGGGAAGGGCCCATACCCTGGACCGGTTGGAAACTCCCCCAGCAGGCCAGCAGAACGGTAATCAGGAAGGAAGATGTGCTTACCATGCAGCGCCACCGACTTTCTAAACCGAAAGAGACCACCAGATGAGAGATGAAATGGAAGAGCAGGAAATTTGAGAGATATATTTAATCTACCCAGAATTCGCATAGCAAACCGGAAACAAACCCGTAAAAGCCCATGGGTCAGGTAGGCCCACCACAGGAATCGAACCTGGACCTCCCGAATGCGGGTCATAGACGAAACCTCCTGAGACATCCCACTCGGTAAATCCCGGCTATGGTATTGGATTTGTCAGTCTATCTTTCCAAATTCAATATTACTCATATTGACTCTTACATTTTTAGCAAAAGCGTTTCATTCTGTGTGAATTTCATGTAACTGTGGAACTACAAAAGTTTAATAACGCTTCTCCCAGTGTTCGATACCCTTTGGCAGCGTCTCCAATATTTCTATCTTTCATGAATATGCTCCCGGCTGTTGCAGGACCAAACCTTTTCCCTCAGGGTATACGTGGATGGATGTGGGATTGAACCACGCCACTTATGTTAACTCATTACATTTAATGGAAGCTAATAAATGAGTTATTTTATGTAAGCTGTTGACTATTTCGGTATACATAGTTTCTCAACCTTAGCATAAGAAACGATAACTATTCAAGTATTATATCTGATAACTTCTGATGCATCAGTAAATTTAGAGATAAAACTGTTTCCATAATAACAATGACAAAGGCAAGTTCCTATGAGTCACTAAATGCTAATCGTAGATTCCGTTAAGGTGATTGCCAAGTATGTGATAACTTGAAAGCGATCATTAGATGCTGCGGACTGCCGATAATCGGTCAGAGTAAAACACTTCTGTAAGACTTAAGAAAAAACACTAACTCTAGTAGTCCCACCTAAAACATGACTATTACAGAAAGGCTTTCACCAATTTCATCGAAACGTCTAATTGCCTCAGATATTGTCACTAGTAAGTAATTGTTATATCTCAACTGTGACTTGCCTAGACACTGATTACTTCTCCTGGCATAATTGCCACTCGTGTGTCATTGTTTAGGTGCCCAAACGTGACGCTCAAATGCAAGAGTCCGTCTGTCTGACTAAAGCTCAACTTTTTTGCAGCTCCATCCTTTACGTTGCCACCTTCTATTCAACTAACTACAGAACAGAGGGGTAACTAGACCAGCTCGCAGCGGGTTAACATACGTGTAAGAGGAAATTGTGTCCTGATATGGTGCATTTTCTTTCGCTATATTCGTATGGCAATAACTTCAGCCCAATCATACTTAGAAAACACATCCAATTAAGCTTTGTCTGGACACTTAGCGTGCTAATTAACTTTTTAAAACTTAATAGGTGTTTGTTATTTTGCATTTGTTATGGAACACTAAGAACTCGACAGATAATTTTAATGTTTTATATGATGATAAGGAACATGTAACCCCTTACATTCAAATAACATTGCCTATATCTATTCTTAAACGAAATATCTTCAAAACACTCATAGTTCTATCGTGTGATTTGAAATAAAGAATTTAACATTTGAAGAAAATAACAGCATTTTAAAATTCAAACCAATAACAAAGAATATCTCGGAATATCACAGAAATAAATATTCACAATTGTGTGCTTTAAGGAGATTTGTATTTCTTTTTGTTGTAAGATTTAGCATCGCTCTGTGCTATGCCAGTTATGTTAAAGTACGAGGGCTGTTCAATAAAGATCAATCACATTTTTTAACAATATACCTTTACTCATCCTCATAATTTTGATTGTCATTCTCAAAATAGTCTCCCCTGAGTGTGTTGCACTTGTCCGAGCGTTTCTGCCAGTCTTCAAAGACATGCTGGAAACCATTTTTGAGATATCCTTCAAACTCGCCTCCGCAGCTTTCACCACTGCTTCTGATAATGGATAATGCCTCCCATGAAGGCGTTTCTTCAAGTTAGCGAATGCAAAAGAGTCACCTGGGGCTAAATCAGGACTATAGGGAGGGTGAGGGATGCAGTTCACGTTGATTTTTGCAAGATATTCAGCAACTACATTGGCAATATGCGGACACGCATTATCGTGGTGCAGCATCCAGCCTGCCTCACGGAAATGTGGTCTTTTGCGCCTGATATGGACTTGCAATATTTTCAGGACATCTCTGTACTATTATCCAGTTACTGATGTGTGTACAGTAAAACATGCTGATAAAACATTCAATGGATATCAAAGAAGGAGATGACCATAATTTTCCCAGCAGAAGCAACCACTTTTGCTTTTTGGGGAGTTGGTGATGAATGAGATTTCCACACTGAGCTTTGCTGTTTCCTCTCAGGATCAAAATGATGTAGCCAAGTTTCATCAGCAGTGATTACGTTTGAAAGAAACTCCGGGTCTTTCTCTAACATCAACTTTAACTACATGTTACCTCCATTGCAGCGGTAGGCGATACTGAATATGTCTGAACTTGCCTGATTCTCACAGGCGGGTTCCAGGAGTACCAACAATAAAACTACTACGGCGTGTTTGTTTCACATTAAGTTAACAGAATATGAAAAGATTGAACTTTAGTGCAAAAATTATGACGTAAGAATTATGATCATTCTTTATTGAACAGCCCTCGTAATTCAGAATGAAGGGGCTTCAAGCTTTATTCCCGGAAAGTGCAAAATATTGGTTTAATCTGACATGAAATTATCCTAAACATATGGTATTCTAATCAAAATTATTGGAAAGAACAAAATGTTTCAAAAATTTTCTATTGAAGTTTATCCCGCAGTGGTGGGATTTTGTTGAGATTGTGCCTTCCTGCTACACATTGGAGTTACCATGGTATTTAAACTACTATTCATTTTGGAATTACGCAGTTTACATAGCACGCGCACGTGGACGTTTTTCTAAACATGGTTTTGTTTTTCTTTCAGAGAATCCCCTAACATGTACTTCCAGTAAAATATTGGTACTATTTTTTCGATGGAATGCAATACTTTCTTTACTTACAGTATACGTGGAACATAAGTGATGAGGATCCAGTAATTAGATTTCTGCAGCCAAGTGGTACAGTAAAACCTGTCTAAAATGGATACTATATATGCCAGAAAACCGGAAAGACGAAAATTAAGTTTCGGAACGGGGCTATTTCCCATGTAAAGTTATAATCTAACTCAGAAAACTGCCGTTTGAGTACATAACCTGATTAAAATGCATTACTTTATATGTAATGGCTGACAACATACGTATTGTCACCCAATTATCGGAAGGCACGACTAACTGACAGCTGAGTGGGGGACAGGAGGCATTTAGCCCACGCCTACCCATTTATCTCGTGTCACTAACTGAGGGAATGGTTAGGAAGTGTCACTGGTCTCTGGCCGCCTGTTTCCCCTCCCCCTGACATCTGGAACAGTCGGGATACTTTATGTAACCCGGAACCTTCTAGATAGGTCAGTTGGTCTTATATAAGCGACGTGCGGGGCTGGAGGAGAGTTGAGTTCTTGGCGAGCAGCCGTGAGGAGTGCCGTGCTAGCGAACGGACTGTAAGACTAAGTACGTGTATCAGAGGAGTTGTCCGTAATTTTGAGTGTGGAGTGGACCAGTCACAGACGAACTGGTGAATTGTAATTGTGTGCGCTACGTAATTCTATGTAATCGGCAAGTGTTCCAACTGTAATTTGGTGGAAATAAAGAACATTTTGAGTTTGTGCAATTGGACTTTTAATTTCACGAACCCACAAAGTCACAGTATATCAAAAATTGCAATATTTCTGAAAGCTACTGTACTTGCACCGAAGTTCCATGAACCATAAAGTCAAAAGGGAAAAGGGAAAAGAAACCATTAGCTCTTATCAACTCTCTTCCAACACACATGCTAAGAGTACAACTGTTTTTTTTTCAACTTCATTGTTACAAGTGACGAAGTAGGAGTGGAAGAAAACTGTGAACTTTGGTGATTTTTAAAAAACATTTCTGTGTGTACAGAAGTCCTGTAAAATGAGTTTTAAACATAAGAGACTTATGATTGGAGGAGAACATTTTGGTTGTTGAAGAACATGAAAAGAAGAAACGTCCAGCTAAAGAATTAACTGTGTTGGAAATAATCATTTCATCCACACTAGCCGTGTGTAAGCTAAGACTAAGCCTCCTCCAAACCTTAGCCCAAACACGGCTAGTGTGGAAGAAATGATTATTTCCATCAATTTACCTGAATAACATAGTGGTTTAACTGTGAAGCCTGGGACTTGTACTTACAGTATAGTAAGTCGCCACAAAAGGTGCGTGTCTCATAGCAAATGAGAACCCCTAGTGGTCGGTCTACCGGGGAAACGTATGAGTTAGTTGGAGAATTTATCGTCATGTGCGCACGTTGGCCATAGTAGCTCAGTGGTTAGAGCAACTGCACGGAGAGTGGGAGATCCGTGGTTCAAATCCCGGCTATAGTATTCAATTTTTCAGTCTGGCTCTGCTCATCCAGTTAACTGTGTTGTTTAAAGTGGTGAGAACGTAGAACTATGAGACTTTGAAAAAATAGAAATTAAATACGAGATTTAGAAAGAAACAGCAGGGCATCTACAGATGTATGACGGGGTAAATCGTGCTGGTTCGAGTGGTTTGTTAGTGCGCGCGCTAAAGGAATTTCCATTTCTGGATCATTGTTTCAGACTAAAGATTTAGAGACAACAAGAATACCTCGAGAGTTTCAAACATCGTCATAACATTGTTTTAAATGAGTGGTGAATCAAGTGATGTTGATATGCACACAGTTCCAGATTGGAACTACCTCACGGCTTTGGATTGTTTAACTCGTTCCGGCTCCAAATTGGTCTGCCCAACTTTTCTTCGGTCTTCCCTGCTTTCTTCTTCCTATAGGTTTATAGTTTAAGGCTATTTTTGGTATTCTGTTATTATTCATCCTCTGAACATGTTCTTTCCATTGATTTCTATTTCTTTCAATAGTATGGTTTATTTCTTCTACTTTTAATTCTGTCCTAATATCCTGACTACGATTTTTATCAATTTTGGTACATCCAGCTATTGCTCCTATGAATTTCATTTCTGATGACTGTATTCTCGTACTATTTCTTTTTGTTAGTGTCCGTGTTTCTGATCCACAGATCAGAGTTGGTATTGCCATTGTTTTGTATAGTTTTATTATAGAGTCCTTTCTTGCTTTACTTTTTAATGTTCCTTTTATTGTGCCTGTTATATAGTTAAATTTATTTATTTTCTCTATTATATCAGCTTCCCCTTGGTACGAGACATTACATCCTAAATACCTAAAGTGTGATATCTGCCCAATTATTGCTATCTAACACTGCTTTTGATCTTACTAGATTAATTACTTTAAATGCCATGGCTTTGGATTTATTTGCTGATATTTTCATTCCATATTCTGTAGCAATTTTATCTAGACTATACAGAATTTTCTGCAGGTCATCTTCATTTGTGTCCATTATTATTTGATCATCTGCATACAACATAGTTATCACTTTAGCTCCTGATACTTTAATGCCTCCATTGACTTTATTCGACCAAATCTTTACTATTCCGTCATTATTTATTACTGTAAACCTGTGCGACTATTTCGTTATTTCTTTGAATTCAAACACCAGAAGACGGAACAATCGTGTGATATGGTATTTGGTACACACACAGAGCCTAGGGCGATATTTATCTGCAACGAGCACAGTTTTCTCCACTGCTTCTCTGTGAATCAGGATCTTCCGTTTCTCTTTAGAGCAATAAAGATAATTGTTTCGAAGAAACTTCCACGGCTTTCCATTCTTGTAAATCAGCAATCCCCGTGTTCCTTGGAGGTTTCTTCAATACATTTCTTATACTGAGTCACCAAGGATTGCATTGGAACAGGCTTCACTTGTTGTGTAGCAGGATTCCTCCGTTGTTGCTGGTTTCGATGCCCCAAAGTTGCGGCAAAATATATAGCATGATTTGTGCTGGTATCTCGTTTCCTGCCCGCCTCGGTAGCGTGGTGGTAGTATGTCTACCTCACGTTCAAGAGGTCCCGAGTTCGAATCTTGGTCAGGGTGAGTTACCTGGATAAGTTATTTTCCGGGGTTTTCCCTTATACTGAAAGACGAATGTAGGGTTACTCTAAGCTCTATGGACCCCGGGCTCATTTGAGCATCATTTCACCCATTCCATTCATCGTCCGATGTCTTAACGTTGGAGGACGTAAATTACAAAAAAAAAAAAAAAAAAAAAAAAAAGATTATCTCATTTCCTACTTTGTGGATCTTACATTCGTCGAAAATATATGATTTGATGAAGAAGATGTTCCCTGAAGTTATCAGGAAAATCCTTCATTATGCCTCGGATAGCCTTTAATATTCTTCTGTTATATTCTTACTTACGGAACAATGAAAACTAAGTTACAAGGGTGGTAACGAGTGAAGAAATCATTAAGATTTTGAATTTGAATTTCTATAAGGAATCAATATTTTGTTTATTTCTTTTAACACCAAATCCATTACAATTCTTATCACACAACTTTGTACTGCGATCAGAATCAATCTAAAAGTTCAAATTGAACTAACACTTAAATATTTTCAAGCAATTTAAAAGACCTCTTTGGCGTTCCAGAGAGAAAGAATTTTCTTTCGGTTTTTACACTAATATTATTTTCCGTCGTTATTATCGCCACCCATATATTACTTTTATATGCCTGGCCGATTTACTAATACGTCACTACTTTACGTAATACAATTATTACTACGGCCAATCACAAAATTACATATATTTTTACAAAATTTTGTTTGTTTTTCGTTTCTAAATTTATAAAACTTTTAAACTTTTTAAATATAAATTAGAACAACTGTTACAGTTGAAAATAACACAATGTTAAACTTTCTCAATAATGTTTATTCTAATTCTACAGATGTATACAGTACAGTTTCGGATGCGAAAATATCCTATGAGCCTCTATATCCGAAAGTTTTCTTTTACATATTTGTGTTCCAATCAAGTTCGTTAGCAGGATATTTTAAATAATTATATACAGAAAGAAAACTGTTTACATAAGAAGTCAGAAAAGTAACATTTCATTAGCGATGGGTCAATACGAATTTTTCTGGATACGAGGGGGAACCCAAAAGTAACCGGACTCCGAGGGCGCTGCCACTCGTAGATGTAGTGCAGGGTTCTCACGATAGATGGTGTTAGCGGAGGCCTTAATGAAACAGCTGTGCATACGGCGGCAGTGTAGAGCTGAACGTGCAAGTGTGGTATTGTGTTTCTCTGACTGTAGGTGGGTTACGTCTGCGAAGTCGTTATGGAAACTGTAAAAGAACAAAGCGCGCGCGCGCTCGCGTGCGTTTGTGTGTGTAATTCTGTTTCCTGCTTAAAAAAACTGCAACGGACACACACCAAATGCTTCAGGAAGCTTTCCAGGAGGACGCTAGAGCCGCTCACAGCTTTTCGAGTGGGTTGGGCGGTCTAACCGAGGTGATATGTGTGTTGAAGACCAAGCTCGTTCTGGACGCCCTTCAACATCGCGAAATGAGGAGAACATTGGAAAGGTCCGCCAGAAGATCAACGAGGATCGTCGCCAAACAATCGACCAAATTTCAGCAGCGACAGGAATCATTAGGAGCTCGTGCCAGCGGATTTTGAGGGAGGATTTGCACATGAGACGTGTTGCTGCTAAATTTGTACCGCGCCTTCTCACACAGGAGTACAAAACCGTCCGCATGAATGTGTGTCAGGACTTGAAAACAGAGATTGCACGTGATAGAACTTCTTGAACAAAGTCATTACAGTGGATGAGAGTTGGTTTTACGGGTATGACCGAGAAACCAAAGAAGCGTCAAGCCAGTGGAGGACTCCCAACTCTCCCAGACCAAAAAAGCAAAACAAGCGAGGTCAAATGTGAAGACGATGATCATTGTCTTTTTTGATGTTCGTGGAATTGTGCGCATTGGGAATTCGTACCCCCTGGCCAGACTGTTAACCGGCACTTTTACTTGGATGTTTTAAGGCGTCTGTGAGAGGATGTGAGGAGGAAACGCCCGGAATTTTGTCGATCAGGTGACTGGTTTCTGCAGCACGATAACGCTCCAACACACATGGCCTTATGAGTGATCCACTATGTGGCATCCCAGAGGTGGTCTGTCGTTCCCCACGCTCCGTATTCACCGGACCTAGCCCCGTGCGACTTTTCCCTATTTCTACGAACGAAAAAACGCTAAAAGGGGAGTGTTATGACGTTGTGGAGGCGATAAAAACAGCTTCGCAAAGGGCACTGGACAGTAACAAACTTGAAGAGTTCCAAACATGCTTCCAACCGTGGGAAAAGAGACTTGACTAGTGCATCACATGTAATGGGGAGTATTTTGAAGGTGACAACTAATTTTGTAAAAAGGTTCATCAATAAAGTTTTTATGACAACAACGCGGTTTCTTTTGGGTCCTCCATCATACTTCATACCGATACACGATATTTTTCACGATATCCAACAGTTCCATACCCGGTAACGTCATTTCTACTTGTAGTTTCAATACAGAGTGGCCACGCCGTGGCTCAGTGGTTAGACCGCTTGGTTCACACCAAGGCGGCCCGGGATCGATCCCAGGCAACCGCAAAGTGACATTTGTGGTGGACAACACGGCGTTGGGGCGGGTTTTCTCCGGGACCTCCGGTTTCCCCCACTATCTCATTCCGCCGGTGCTCCATCTTCATCTCATGTATCATCAGTGTCACCGCCTGCAGTGCCATATGTAGTAAAAGCGGGCGTTAAAAACTACACACATTTCAATACAGAGTAGAATGTTAGGAGGACTGTGTAATGCGAATAAAATAAATTAGGTGTACATATACAATGAGACAAAATTTAAGACCATCGTTGTGCAATTTGTTAAACTCTAAATTAGACATTTAAAAGCAAACAGAGTTTCTGAAACATTCCACTTTTATAAGTTTTTCTTTAAAAAATACTAGCATTTTCACTGTTTCGGGGTCAAGTCAACTTCTTTTTCTGTCACATATGAATCGTGCTGTGCTAAATAGTCTTTCAGAGAAACCTGTTGCAGGTGGAATGCACAGATATTTAGCGCCAATTTGTTTTTTGCTTTGGTAATTTTGAATTTGTTTTCCAGAATCCAAAACACTAGAAAGAGGAATTGAGAGATCCTCTTTGAGATATGCAGTGATCTCTTCTTGGTAACTGATAACTGACAGTTAATTTGAAAACCGAATATTTTCTAACATAATGTTATTGATGACATTTTCTCGGATGTTGCAATGTTCTATTTGCGGAAATAATATTTTGCAATTTTAATATACGAAGTTGTTCTGAAATGTTTCCGACCTCAATATAAAAATGGCAGCAATCGTAAATAAAGGCTAGTGAGTTTCGTTGTTCATTTGTTGAAAGTTACTTAACAAAGTTTCAGCCATTTCGGACACAGTCAGTTGGTATGTAGGGGAACATGGGGCAGGACAGGGTACTTAATATTTGTGCATCTATATTTCACATTTGAACATTTAGAAATTGTGTTCTGGTAATGTAAATGTGTTTATTATTGCATAATTACCTGAAAATATAAATTAAAAAGACACTCGCAACAAATGGGAGTAGCTATCACGTCATAAACAAAATTAGTACATTTTCCCCGTTTTGCCCCATAGGTGGGGCAGTAAGGGGTATTATTTATTTGACCAATTTTTAGGCCTACCTTCCCATTTTATTTTGCTTTGTGGCAGAGCAAGACGCCTTCTTACAGGTCTTTTATTCATTTTTTCTTGTTTCGCATTCAATAGCTCTTTATTATAAGGGGATGTTGTCAGTATTGTGCTTTTCCCCCCTGTTTTTCCAAACTCTCTTGTTTTTCTAGTCTACCTTTGGAATAGATGTGAAATTTTCTGGACTGGAAATCCGGAAACTACTGCAGCTTAGCATCACAATGTTTTCTCTCCCCATAGGTGAAACAGAGATCACGGACATCTCAGAAGTTGAAGGATTAACATCATCAGGAACTCCAGAAAAAAGCTGAGTATCTGTCGTTTTGGTCGGTAGGAAATCAGCATCATCAAACATATTGATGTTCACATATTCCTATTTTTCGAAACCCATTGACTGCGTACTCGTTGTTGAGGCTCGCCTATAACTGACACTAAACAATGATGCAACCTGAAACAGTTTCACGACTTTTCCAGGATTAAATCTAACCCAGGAGCGAATTTCATCCTCATAATATTTCATTAGTGGTGTCATGAAACATCTAGCAGCTGCAGCCTGTGAGAATATTTTTAAGAACATAATCAGGATTATCTCTTTTCTTCTTAACGTAGCGTTCAAGGGCTTTTGGAGGCACATGAAATTCTCTAGCTGCCCTTTTGTACCCCATTGAACCATCAAGTACAGCACTCACAGCCCTCTCCATTGAGACTAAAGACCACTCCTGCCTCTGTGACTTCTTTGCGTAATTACGCACTATTCCGAAATCACGTGAAACATGATTAGTGAATCATTTGAATAACACACAAAGAGTTTTACACCAGAGGTATAATGGCGTAGTACTCTATTATGCCCCACCCATATTGCCCCGTAAACATAAGCTTAGGTTAATGTTTGTCGATGGTTCGATATTCAAAGGTACCTTAGCGGAAAACATGGATTCAGAAGTAAATTAAGTATTGTGACTTTGTGGGTTCGTAAAATTAAAAAAGTTCAATTACACCACTCAAAATGTTCTTTATTTCCACCTTATTCCAATATCATAATTACAATTTCCTAATGTACACAATTAAAACTAAGCCAGTTCGTCTTTGCACGTACACTCGGCGCACCTCACCTACCGCTTGCCCGGTTCACTCAACTCAACTAACTGTTGCCTCCGGTATTGATCGTGGCCCGAAGTTTCCCGAGACTCCTTTTATGGAGGGAGAAAACATTCTCGAAGCTTCGCGCTCCTTCGAGCGGCAGGAGGAGGGGTAAACGTAGTCTTCCCCCCATTGCCGGCCGTCGTTTATTGATCGGCATCGTAGGCTGCCGCTTACGTAACAGTATTATATTCCATAGTAATTATTGTTTATTATTTAAATATAGATATGATGTACTTACATGCCTTGAAAGAGATCAAGAATCGTGTTAAAACTGCTTCAAACTGCATCCAACACACAACTCGCACATAACTGATTCTGTTATGGCAGCCAATTGAAGTATACTAGTAGCTGTGATTGAGATGACGTAGATTTGACAGATTCCGGTACATTGTATCACCTACTAGAGTGAAAACGAGTATACCCCGTTCTGCCTCACTACCCCGATATACCCCACGTTCCCCTAATAGTCGTTTGAGAGAGCTGACGTGAGTGTTTTTATGAAAATGGACAAAACCGAGTATCGAGCTGGCATTAAGTACTGATTGCCCAGGAAAAGAAGGCAAGCTAGAGGAATGTGCAAAGTAATCACTTCCGCTGGCTGCTCAGTGTTTATGCTCACCTTCTGAGAATGACAAGGACGGAAAGCTCGTTTAAAATACACAAGTGTTGTCACATAGCTCACCTATGCTGCAACAAACATTAAATCTGGCAGCATGGGTGACATGCACACTCGTACACTCATTTCCTAGTAAACAGATCCAGTACCGGAGCAGACAAACACTCCAAGCTCTTCTCCCCTTCATATCCCTCTAGCTTTCTTGTCGTGGGCATACAGTATTTGATTATAAAAGGCAATACGCCTACGCAAATCAAGGATGAGTTGGATTCTGTGCATTCTTTTCTTTTAATTAACGTCCTCGAACGTTAAGCCATATCGAACGATGAATGGAGTGGGTGAAATGATGCTCAAATTAGCCCAGGATCCATAGAGCTTACAGTTACCCGACATTCGCCTTTCAGGATAAGGGAAAACCCCGGAAAAAACTTATCGAAGTAACTCACCCTGACCGAGATTCGATATCGGGACCTCTTGAACGTGAGGCAGCCACGATACCGAGGCGGGCTTCCCTGTACGGGGACTCTCCACCATCATATACCTCAGTGAAATTTTGGGCAGCTGAATTTAAGCGTGGCCTTAAGAGCTTGGGAGACGATTACCATTCAGGAGGTCCAAGAACGGCAACTGCCAACAAAAACATCACCAAAGTTCACCAAATGGTGCTACTTTACCGCCGAATTAAAGTGAGAGAGATATCAGAGGCTATGAAGATGTCAAAAGAACGTGCTTGTCACATATTAAATCAATATTTAGACATGAGAAGACTGTCCGCACGTTGGGTGCCGCGGTTGCTCACGTCAGACCAAAAACGTGTTCGAATGAACATTTCCAACGCTCTGTTGGCGCAGTTTAGGTGCAATAAATCCGAGTGTGGGCGCCGATTAATTACTGTAAATGAAATTTGGATACACCATTATATAGTCCGCCTCGGTAGCGTAGATGGTAGCGTGTCTGCCGCACGTTCAAGAGGTCCTTACTTCGACCTCGGTCAGGGTGAGTTACCTGGATAAGGTTTTATCAGGGCTTTTCCCTTATCCTTTAAGACGAATTTCGGGTAACTTAAAGCTCCATGGACGCTGGATTCATTGGTGCATCATTTCACCCAATTCATTCACCGTCCGATATGACTTAACGTTGGAGGACGTAAATCACAAAAAGAAAATACACCATTATACACCCGAAACAAAATTACAGTCCAAAAAGTGGATTGTAAAAGTGAAACCGGCTACAAGAAAGCAAAAACTGTTTTTCTTTTCGGCTGGGAAAGTGATAGCGACTGTTTTTGTGATATTCCTGGATTTATTTTAATCGATTATCTTCAAAAAGGAATATTCATTAAAATCATTACAGGAGCACACTATGCATCATTACTTCACAAGTTGAAGGTAGAACTTGCAGAAAAATCGGCCACACTCGCAGAAAAAGAGAATCCTGTTACTCCAAGACAATGCACTGTCCACACCTCAGCGGTAACAATGGCGGAAATCCACGAATTACGGTTTGAACTGCTTGACCATCCGTATTACTCACCAGATCTAGCTCCAAGCGAATTCTTTCTGTTCCCACAAATGAAAGCTGCGCTCGGAGGACAGAGATTTTCGTCAAATGAAGCGGCAATCACATTCGTGAACAATTATTTTGCAGAGAAAAACGCTGAGTACTATTTGGACGGGTTACAGAGATGAGAGCATCGATGGGAGGAGAGAGTAGAGTTACAAGGAGACTATGTTAAAAAACGCCGAGTACTATTTGAACGGGTTACAGAGATGGGAGCATCGCTGGGAGAAGTGATTACAGTTACAAGGAAACTATGTTGAAAAACGCCGAGTACTATTTGGACGGGTTACAGAGATGGGAGCATCGCTGGGAGAAGTGTGTAGAGTTACAAGGAGACTATGTTGAAAAACGCCGAGTACTATTTGGACGGGTTAAAGAGATGGGAGCATCGCTGGGAGAAGTGTGTAGAGTTACAAGCAGACTATGTTGAAAGACGCTGAGTACTATTTGGACGGGTTACAGAGATGGGAGCATCTCTGGGAGAAGTGTGTAGAGTTACAAGGAGACTATGTTGAAAAACGCCGAGTACTATTTGGACGTGTTAAAGAGATGGGAGCATCGCTGGGAGAAGTGTGTAGAGTTACAAGCAGACTATGTTGAAAGACGCTGAGTACTATTTGGACGGGTTAAAGAGATGGGGGCATCGCTGGGAGAAGTGTGTAGAGTTACAACGAGACTATGTTGAAAGACGCTGAGTACTATTTGGACGTGTTAAAGAGATGGGAGCATCGCTGGGAGAAGTGTGTAGACTTACAAGGAGACTATGTTGAAAAACGCCGAGTACTATTTGGACGTGTTAAAGACATGGGAGCATCGCTGGGAGAAGTGTGTAGAGTTACAACGAGACTATGTTGAAAGACGCTGAGTACTATTTGGACGTGTTAAAGAGATGGGAGCATCGCTGGGAGAAGTGTGTAGAGTTACAAGGAGACTATGTTGAAAAACGCCGAGTTCTATTTGGACGTGTTAAAGAGATGGGAGCATCGCTGGGAGAAGTGTGTAGAGTTACAAGGAGACTATGTTGAAAGACGCTGAGTACTATTTGGACGGGTTAAAGAGATGGGAGCATCGCTGGGAGAAGTGTGTAGAGTTACAAGGAGACTATGTTGAAAAACGCCGAGTACTATTTGGACGGGTTAAAGAGATGGGGGCATCGCTGGGAGAAGTGTGTAGAGTTACAAGGAGACTATGTTGAAAGACGCTGAGTACTATTTGGACGGGTTAAAGAGATGGGAGCATCGCTAGGAGAAGTGTGTAGAGTTACAAGGAGACTATGTTGAAAAACACCGAGTACTATTTGGACGGGTTAAAGAGATGGGGGCATCGCTGGGAGAAGTGTGTAGAGTTACAAGGAGACTATGTTGAAAAACACCGAGTACTATTTGGACGGGTTAAAGAGATGGGAGCATCGCTGGGAGAAGTGTGTAGAGTTACAAGGAGACTATGTTGAAAGACGCTGAGTACTATTTGGACGGGTTACAGAGATTGGAGCATGGCTGGGAGAAGTGTGTAGAGTTACAAGGAGACTATGTTGAAAGACGCTGAGTACTATTTGGACGGGTTACAGAGATTGGAGCATTGCTAGGGGAAGTGTGTAGAGTTACAAGGAGACTATGTTGAAAAACAACGAGTACTATTTGGACGGGTTCAAGAGATGGGGGCTTCGCTGGGAGAAGTGTGTAGAGTTACAAGGAGACTATGTTGAAAAACACCGAGTACTATTTGGACGGGTTACAGAGATGGGAGCATGGCTGGGAGAAATGTTTAGTGTTACAAGGAGACTATGTTAAAAAACGCCGAGTACTATTTGGACGGGTTACAGAGATGGGAGCATGGCTGGGAGAAGTGTATAGTGTTACAAGGCGACTATGTTGAAAAACGCCGAGTACTACTTGGACGGGTTACAGAGATGAGAGCATGGCTGGGAGAAATGTTTAGTGTTACAAGGAGACTATGTTGAAAAACGCCGAGTACTATTTGGACGGGTTACAGAGATGGGAGCATGGCTGGGAGAAGTGTATAGTGTTACAAGGAGACTATGTTGAAAAACACCGAGTGCTACTTGGATGGGTTACAGAGATGGGAGCATGGCTGGGAGAAGTGTATAGTGTTACAAGGCGACTATGTTGAAAAACGCCGAGTACTACTTGGACGGGTTACAGAGATGAGAGCATGGCTGGGAGAAATGTTTAGTGTTACAAGGAGACTATGTTGAAAAACGCCGAGTACTATTTGGACGGGTTACAGAGATGGGAGCATCGCTGGGAGAAGTGTGTAGAGTTACAAGGAGACTATGTTGAAAAACGCCGAGTACTAATTGGACGGGTTAAAGAGATGGGAGCATCGCTGGGAGAAGTGTGTAGAGTTACAAGCAGACTATGTTGAAAGACGCTGAGTACTATTTGGACGGGTTACAGAGATGGGAGCATCGCTGGGAGAAGTGTGTAGAGTTACAAGGAGACTATGTTGAAAAACGCCGAGTACTATTTGGACGTGTTAAAGAGATGGGAGCATCGCTGGGAGAAGTGTGTAGAGTTACAAGCAGACTATGTTGAAAGACGCTGAGTACTCTTTGGACGGGTTAAAGAGATGGGGGCATCGCTGGGAGAAGTGTGTAGAGTTACAACGAGACTATGTTGAAAGACGCTGAGTACTATTTGGACGTGTTAAAGAGATGGGAGCATCGCTGGGAGAAGTGTGTAGAGTTACAAGGAGACTATGTTGAAAAACGCCGAGTACTATTTGGACGTGTTAAAGACATGGGAGCATCGCTGGGAGAAGTGTGTAGAGTTACAACGAGACTATGTTGAAAGACGCTGAGTACTATTTGGACGTGTTAAAGAGCTGGGAGCATCGCTGGGAGAAGTGTGTAGAGTTACAAGGAGACTATGTTGAAAAACGCCGAGTACTATTTGGACGTGTTAAAGAGATGGGAGCATCGCTGGGAGAAGTGTGTAGAGTTACAAGGAGACTATGTTGAAAGACGCTGAGTACTATTTGGACGGGTTAAAGAGATGGGAGCATCGCTGGGAGAAGTGTGTAGAGTTACAAGGAGACTATGTTGAAAAACGCCGAGTACTATTTGGACGGGTTAAAGAGATGGGGGCATCGCTGGGAGAAGTGTGTAGAGTTACAAGGAGACTATGTTGAAAGACGCTGAGTACTATTTGGACGGGTTACAGAGATTGGAGCATCGCTAGGAGAAGTGTGTAGAGTTACAAGGAGACTATGTTGAAAAACACCGAGTACTATTTGGACGGGTTAAAGAGATGGGGGCATCGCTGGGAGAAGTGTGTAGAGTTACAAGGAGACTATGTTGAAAAACACCGAGTACTATTTGGACGGGTTAAAGAGATGGGAGCATCGCTGGGAGAAGTGTGTAGAGTTACAAGGAGACTATCTTGAAAGACGCTGAGTACTATTTGGACGGGTTACAGAGATTGGAGCATGGCTGGGAGAAGTGTGTAGAGTTACAAGGAGACTATGTTGAAAGACGCTGAGTACTATTTGGACGGGTTACAGAGATTGGAGCATCGCTAGGAGAAGTGTGTAGAGTTACAAGGAGACTATGTTGAAAAACACCGAGTGCTACTTGGATGGGTTACAGATATGGGAGCAGGGCTGGGAGAAGTGCATAGTGTTACAAGGAGACTATGTTGAAAAACGCCGAGTACTATTTGGACGGGTTACAGAGATGGGAGCATCGCTGGGAGAAGTGTGTAGAGTTACAAGGAGACTATGTTGAAAAACGCCGAGTACTATTTGGACGGGTTAAAGAGATGGGAGCATCGCTGGGAGAAGTGTGTAGAGTTACAAGCAGACTATGTTGAAAGACGCTGAGTACTATTTGGACGGGTTACAGAGATGGGAGCATCGCTGGGAGAAGTGTGTAGAGTTACAAGGAGACTATGTTGAAAAACGCCGAGTACTATTTGGACGTGTTAAAGAGATGGGAGCATCGCTGGGAGAAGTGTGTAGAGTTACAAGCAGACTATGTTGAAAGACGCTGAGTACTATTTGGACGGGTTAAAGAGATGGGGGCATCGCTGGGAGAAGTGTGTAGAGTTACAACGAGACTATCTTGAAAGACGCTGAGTACTATTTGGACGTGTTAAAGAGATGGGAGCATCGCTGGGAGAAGTGTGTAGAGTTACAAGGAGACTATGTTGAAAAACGCCGAGTACTATTTGGACGTGTTAAAGACATGGGAGCATCGCTGGGAGAAGTGTGTAGAGTTACAACGAGACTATGTTGAAAGACGCTGAGTACTATTTGGACGTGTTAAAGAGATGGGAGCATCGCTGGGAGAAGTGTGTAGAGTTACAAGGAGACTATGTTGAAAAACGCCGAGTACTATTTGGAGGTGTTAAAGAGATGGGAGCATCGCTGGGAGAAGTGTGTAGAGTTACAAGGAGACTATGTTGAAAGACGCTGAGTACTATTTGGACTGGTTAAAGAGATGGGAGCATCGCTGGGAGAAGTGTGTAGAATTACAAGGAGACTATGTTGAAAAACGCCGAGTACTATTTGGACGGGTTAAAGAGATGGGGGCATCGCTGGGAGAAGTGTGTAGAGTTACAAGGAGACTATGTTGAAAGACGCTGAGTACTATTTGGACGGGTTACAGAGATTGGAGCATCGCTAGGAGAAGTGTGTAGCGTTACAAGGAGACTATGTTGAAAAACACAGAGTACTATTTGGACGGGTTAAAGAGATGGGGGCATCGCTGGGAGAAGTGGGTAGAGTTACAAGGAGACTATGTTGAAAAACACCGAGTACTATTTGGACGGGTTAAAGAGATGGGAGCATCGCTGGGAGAAGTGTGTAGAGTTACAAGGAGACTATGTTGAAAGACGCTGAGTACTATTTGGACGGGTTACAGAGATTGGAGCATGGCTGGGAGAAGTGTGTAGAGTTACAAGGAGACTATGTTGAAAGACGCTGAGTACTATTTGGACGGGTTACAGAGATTGGAGCATCGCTAGGAGAAGTGTGTAGAGTTACAAGGAGACTATGTTGAAAAACACCGAGTGCTACTTGGATGGGTTACAGATATGGGAGCATGGCTGGGAGAAGTGCATAGTGTTACAAGGAGCCTGTGTTGAAAAATGCCGAGTACTATTTGGACGGGTTACAGAGATGGGAGCATCGCTAGGAGAAGTGTGTAGAGTTACAAGGAGACTAATTTGAAAAACGCCGAGTACTATTTAGACGGGTTACAGAGATGGGAGCATCGCTGGAGAAGTGATTAGAGTTACAAGGAAACTATGTTGAAAAGCGCTGAGTACTATTTGGAAGGGTTACAGAGATCGGAGCATCGCTGGGAGAAGTGTGTAGAGTTACAAGGAGACTATGTTGAAAAACGCCGAGTACTATTTGGACGGGTTACAGAGACGGGAGCATCGCTGGGAGAAGTGTGTAGAGTTACAAGGAGAATGTGTTGAAAAACGCCGAGTACTATTTGGACGGCTTACAGAGATGGGAACATCGCTGGGAGAAGTGTGTAGAGTTACAAGGAGAATGTGTTGAAAAACGCCGAGTACTATTTGGACGGGTTACAGAGATGGGGGCATCACTGGGAGAAGTGAGTGGAGTTACCGGGAGACTATGTTGAAAAACGCCGAGTACTATTTGGACGGCTTACAGAGATGGGAACATCGCTAGGAGAAGTGTGTAGAGTTACAAGGAGACTATGTTGAAAAACGCCGAGTACTATTTGGACGGGTTACAGAGATGGGAGCATCGCTGGGAGAAGTGTGTAGAGTTACAAGGAGAATGTGTTGAAAAACGCCGAGTACTATTTGGACGGGTTACAGAGATGGGAACATCGCTGGGAGAAGTGTGTAGAGTTACAAGGAGAATGTGTTGAAAAACACCGAGTACTATTTGGACGGGTTACAGAGATGGGGGCATCACTGGGAGAAGTGAGTAGAGTTACAGGGAGACTATGTTGAAAAACGCCGAGTACTATTTAGACGGCTTACAGAGATGGGAACATCGCTGGGAGAAGTGTGTAGAGTTACAAGGAGACTATGTTGAAAAAAGCCGAGTACTATTTGGACGGGTTACAGAGATGGGGGCATCACTGGGAGAAGTGAGTAGAGTTACAGGGAGACTATGTTGAAAAAAGCTGCAAAAGTATCTTGTATCTTTATTAGGTCGGATACCTTTTAGACCACCCTTCTAAAATAAAAATTGTAGGATCACCACTGAAATATTACAAAATAGCGAGCAAATCATCTCAAGTATGGTCCGATGTCAACACATGCAAGTATTGAAGAGCAATGTTATACGAAAGATTTTTCTCTGTGGTCAAGCAATGTAAGGATTTCACAAAGCGTTTAAATGGGGACTATTATTTATTGGCATGCACTAAGGATTTCTGAACTAAGTTAAAAAAAAATGTAGCTTTTGCGTCGTGAAATAACTTACACGAACAAAATGTGGTACAAGGGTTTAAAGATTAATCTACTTTAATTATCAACTCGGCCATTCCGACCGACCCAGCTCCTTCCACCGTCAAAGGGGACTTATTATAGAAGCTTTCTAGATGATTAGACAAAGAATGTGTGAGGTAATTGAAATTGATTAATTCGACATTAAAAAGCTAACCGAGCCAAGTCAGGTAATATTGAGTTTGCTGTTATTCGGAGTACGTGCGCTGAATTCTTGGAAAAATAACACCTCGTTCCTCCGGCCATGCTGCCTTGCTTTAATTACTCGAACATATTGTTCGTAAATAACAAACAGATTAAAACTGTTAAACTAGAGGTATGCTGGACAGATATTTTCTCTAAAATTTATTTATTTAGCAAGAATAAATCCAACTGCTTGCCTCAAGCCAAAGGAAAACACAGAATTTAGTAAAATCGTTTAGATAACAGCTGCGGCCAAGTTATAATCGAAAATTCAGCAATAAAGTCAGAGCTATGCAAATATATGCTAGAAATGTCAACCAAGTGTTTAGAAAGAATGTATGAAGCACTAATTGACTCCAAAATGTTGTATGCAATGGAGATCTGGGGAGGGGGCACAGAGGTAAACAAAGCGGTGGACCAAAACTACAGAAGGTTTTGTAAAGAGCTACTAGGCTTACCAAGATCAGCACCTAGGGAAGTAGCTTTAGTAGAATTAGGAAAGACAAGAAGAAATGGAATAATAATGGAAGGAACTATACAATTTTGGAATAGGTGTTTGGCCAAAGAAGAAGGGGAAATTAAGCATGAGAGAGCAAAAAAGATTGGTGAACTCAAATGGTTGGTGGGCAGAGATGGGAGGAATTATGGAAAAAATAGGAATGGGAGATACATGGAGATTAGGGGAAAGGAATACAAGCGAGCGTGTGGGCGTTTGGCGTTTAAGGGCCCGTCGACAACAAGGTCATTTGGGCCCGAAGTCAATACTAAAACCTAAAAGCTATAAAAAATTTAGCTAAAAAAGGTAAAATATAATAAAACACTCAACTGTTAAAAGGACATTAAAACGATCTAAAGACTCATACTTTAAAAACTCTAAAAGTAATAAATATAAAATACAAGTCAGACTTGCTGATTAAAACCGATTTTAAAAACAAGCCGCAGTGCCTTATCCACGGCCACTGGGTCGTCCCCTAAAATACTGAATACAAGCGATGTAGATTAGTAAAATGCATAATAGAAGGTATAGAAAGAGAGGAAATATGGGGAAGTCTAAAAATATGATATTATTACAACTTTACAAGCAAATAAAAAGAAATTGTGGACGAGAAGAATATGTAGATTACGGCAATAGGCAAGAGAGAGAAGGTTTAGCACGGATGAGAACAGGAACAATATTTCTAAGATGGGTATGAGGTAGGGTAAAGGGAATTTGTGAATTGTGTGGGGGAAAAGAAAGCATAGAACACTATGTAACAGAATTCTAGGAGGTCGCAATGTGGAGAAAAAGTTTGGGAAGAAAAATGGGAGAAAGTAGAGAAGAGGATAGTAGCTATAAAATTGTTAAGGGGCAAGCAGGAAAAGAAGGTAAGAGGTATTGGTGACTTCTTACAAAAAGAAAAAGAAAAATGGGCCAGAAACGTAGAGAATATAAGAAAGGAAGATAGGAGGGAGGAAAGTGACTAATTAAGTAAAAAGGAGGCATGGAGGTTAAGAGCTACCTGGCAGAGCAGAAGACGAGGGTGTCATGTAAACCAAGGTAGCAACAAGGTAAAGACAAATATATGTTACCAAAATTTGCGCAGGTAGCGCTCAACCTCGTCTTTCAAATCATCGTCGGTCTGGGAATGTGTTCCACCCAGGTGTGACTTCAACTCAGGTAACAGATGATAACCACTATGTGCTAAGTCTGGACTGTAGTGGGGATGGGTGAGGATGTCCCATCCGAATGTCTTCGGTGAGCACTTTGGGGCCCACCTTGCACACACCTTGCGATAATGCAAATGTTCGTTCAAGATCCTGTCAATCGTTGTCTTACTCACTTCAGGGATCAGCTGGCACAGCTTGCGAACTGCCACACGCCGAGCTTTAAGCACTTCTTGCTCCACTTTTGCAACGGTTTTGCCAGAAACCGAAGGCCGACCAGAACGCTGTTCGTCATGAACGGTTGTACGTCTGTCTTTGAACTCTCTGACCCACTTTCGCATGTTTTGACGTCCATACACTGTAGCCCATAGACTTCGTATAACTGATGATGAATTTCAGTGGGGGTAGTGCCCTTGGCACTCAAAAAAAAACGGATTGCTGCATGCAACTCGCACTTGGCGGCGGAAGTGATAGGAAGCTCCCTCGCAAACGGCTGCCCAGCCAAGACTAATGGTTGCAAGAGGTTCTCTGTGGTGCGGACTAGAAGGTGTGAAACCAAGCTACACGCCAGTGTTGTCGGATCTCACGTAATAGCGTTCCTCACGGTCCCAGCGCCTTGGAGACCATGTTTTACGCACATGCCTCGTATTTCATTATGTATGTAAGAAGTGTTTTGTTTGAGATTCAGCCATTGTGTTTTAAAATTAAATATTCGTTTTATGTTTTTCTTACAAAAAGTTACTTATCTGGTTCTTACCCTGGACCCCTCATATAATAATGCACATGTACTGTTAGCCATTTGTGAGATACCCCACATTGTTGCTTTTCTAAAGCTTACACTTTCCACAGATGTATAGTCGTTATTCTTTTATTTTCCTCTCCTTTGTTTTCTTGCAGTCATGCAAAGAGAATGGAATTTCAAAGCCATGAACAGGAAATACGTTGTGTTTATTTTTTATTAATATAAATAAAAACAATAAACGTTTGAAATAAAATTTTGAACAAGCGTGAGTTGAGGACGTACTATGAGTGCAACACGTCTAACGCTGATAAGCGTTAAACAAGAGTAAAAAGGATAAAGAGTAAAGTAAGGGTCCTTAAACAAGAGTATCGTATTTCTAACATGTGATAGCTGCCTTGTTATTTAGTTATAGCAGTTATCTTTCAAGTGAAAACCTCTTTACGTGCGTTTCGTGCTTTTTGTTCGTAGTGAATTAAACTGAGCCATCACGCTGGAATATGTGACATTCATTCAGGTGAAGTCGGCTCGAGTCGGCTCAATCCGAACTATCCCCCTACACTCATTCCTTATTTCAGTCTTATGTTGTCCATACCGCTATACACCGTAGATTTTCTGTCGCACTCAACAGCGTATCAACTACACACATCCAGGTATGCTTTAACATACGAGATACGTCCAGAAAGTATGTTCTGTTTGGTAATAAAATTAAATTGTGTACAGATACAGAAATATTGCACAAAATTCTACAGCTCTTAAGCTACTTTTCCACATAACTGCCGAAATGTTGCAGGCATTTGTCATAGCGAGGCACCTTTTTCATAGAAGTTTAGCACGTATGAATTATTTTCTTTCAGCTCTTCGTCATGTTGCAGTGTTCACCGCCAAGGAAACATTTGAGATGCAAAAAAAGATGAAAGTCGCTAGGTGCGACGTCAGGGTTGTACAGGGGGTGGTCAAACTCGTCCCAGCCAAATCCCTGCAGGATGTTTTTCGTCACATTTGCAGTGTGTGGTCGTACGTTGTCGTGAAGAAATACAACACCTTTTGACATCGTAAATTTGGCGACAAATTTCAATTGGTTTCACTTTCCTAGCATTCAGAAAAGGAATGACAGATCTGACTTTACAAGCAGCGGGATTTTCAATCAACACCGACATTGTAAACAAGCACAACAAAGCGTACGTAGCTGACAGCGATCTCACAATGGCGCTCGTTTCTTCTCCTTGATACAGAGCGTTTACCGCGCGTGTGTGGAGCTGAGATCGCAGGGCTGCAGCGGAGATAAATTTAAACAGGACTTACTTTCTCGACGCCCCTTGTAATTCAAATACTATAAAAAGTTCAGAAACCCTACAGGAGTTTCATTAAAAAAATAATTGCCTTAGGGCCGTTCTTACAAACGTCTGTCAAGTGCCGGTAACAGATCCGGTTGAATAACCTTCTGTCATTTAACAAGTCGAATTCCTCTTTAAACAATAATATTAGTATAAAGGAACAGATAATATCACCGAAGTTTGGTATTTTAATAATTAAAACCATAATAACGAAAAATAAAACGAGTGTGCTAATTGGAAACAAAAGTGTTGTTTCATTTAACAACTGGTTAATTTTATTGACAATTTCTCTTTATTGTGAGTAGTAAAACGTAAAACATCAATACATTAAAAGTAATTACATGTAAATAATAAAATTATCACTATTAAAATGATGTTCTGCGTTTAGTTTCATTTACAACTTATAGGTTATGTTTTTCCACAAACTGAAACACCGACCGAGGGTCAAAAGATTTGATATATACATTTGATTTTTACAGAAAAATGATTTAAGTATATATTACTTAGTTTGGAAAATAGACATTTAAAAAAAAAAACATCGGACAAAAACATCGAACAAAGATATTTGAATTGAATTGAAAATGTATTAATATCTGTATTGTCGCGAACCCATTATTTACGATAGCGCGGCGCGCAGCGATAAGGAACAGATAGTGCCGGGCGGAGGTAAAGAGCTTGAATAAGCAGATAAACATAGAGTGGAGATAAAACGCATTCCAAAACAGGTAAGTTAGATACAAGGGAAAATTCTAGTGACATCTTGATTGTCCTACACAACATTTGATTTCTTGTTTGTTACAGAATATTGCAGAAATATCTAATAATAGGAGTGGGGTATATACAGTGAAGCTGAGACTCGCCAGAGGATAGTTGTAAACGGAGCTGTAACGAGAGCTGTTGTAAACTGAACTGAGTATTGTGCAACGGTAAACGTTGTTTTGCCCGCCTCGGTAGCATAAATGGTAGCGTGTCTGCCTCACGTTCAAGAGGTCCCGAGTTCGAATCTCGTTCAGGGTGAGTTACCTGGATAAAGTTTTTCCGGGGTTTCCCCCTATCCATCAAGACGAATTTCGGCTAACTGTATACTCCATGGACCCTGGACTCATTTGTTTGTTTTGTGGTCATCGACCTTGGAACATTGTAATTGTGTGTGTGACGTAATTCTGCTACTGTATGTGTATTTCTACGAAAATAAAGAAACTTCTGAATTTCTGAAACTTGGAATTTTAATTCTAAGAACCCACAAAGTCACAGTATCAATTGTGACAAAATATTTGAAATGAATAGGGCATGTAATAAAATATGTATGAAAATATGTACGAACGTGTAATAAAATATGGAGTAATGAGTATGTGTACGGATATGTAATAGCATGTGTAAAATGTATACGTAACCAAACATTTCCAAATATTAAAAAAATATGCAAATAATCAAATGAATATCATATAATTACGTTACAACATATGTATGCACTTGTATCTTTATTAAAAATAAAAATGCAATGAAATATCTGTATCAGCAAGAAACAAAATATGAAAAATGATTATGAAATAGCATATATTTTAATATAAAAATGAAATACATGTAAAACAGTATATTATGTGATTTGATTTTGCTTCCTTGATACATCCTTTATGTCTAACCCTGTTCGCACGGCCGTAAGTTCGTGGTCATTCAGTTGTTTCAGAGGATTTTCATGTGCGAGCACACTTAGCGTAAGGCATGAAATGTTTAGCTCCAACTGGCCTATTTGCGCAAGAATGAGTGTCAGCATTACATTTTTTAAATGTAAAATAATTTATGAGGAATATTTTTTAAGTTTTCACTTCTGTCGTGTGTTCTTAAGCACACACATTTTTTTCATATGGTTACTGTTGTTATTGACAAATAACCATGGAACGTTACTGCATCCAGCAACGGGTAAGATTAGTGAAAATTTCTTATCACATAAAATGAGACCTGAAGCTTTCCTGGCGACGAATACGCTCACTTTCTTCTCGGGCAGCAAGCCAGGGGAAAAGACGATTAAATATCAACGTTTCGGGTGTGTGCATCCCTCCCATCAGCAGGATATTTATAAAATGTTATAACCACTGGATGAAACACGACTATAAACAAAGACAAAACACTATCAAAATTCGCATTACTGAACAAAAGACTATTCAATAAATTAAATGCAAATACCCTGACACACAGAGCTTTGTCTATCTCTGATCCCAGCCGCTTAAAACAAGAATTACAGTACCTGAGACTCACTTTCCGACAAAACGGCTGCTCCGAATATGACGTTGAAGCCTCGATCATCAAAGCTAGGAAAGGGAAACCTGTAATACAGCAAGCGTCAGATAAGGCTACCGATACAACCTGCAACCCGTTTACCGGCAATCTATCCGGCAGAATCAGCAGAATTCTCGCCAAATACAACATCAGGACCATCCACAAGCCACCTCCGAAGATTAAACAGCTGTTGAAACCAGTGAAACACAAACTGGACTTCCAAGTTCCGGTAGTGTACCGTATTTCCTGTGAATGTGGGACACCGTATATAGGATAAACCGGAAGGACCATCGCTATTACAATAATCGAACATGAACGGAGCATTCGTTTAATGCAACCTGAGAAGTGTGGGCTGGCAGAGCATTGTTTTGATAACGACCATAGAGCCAATTTTCGGGAGACGAACATCTTGGAAAAAGTGCAACAGTCACTTGGAGTAGAGGATTAAGTAGGCTTTGGCGATTTCCTCTGAAAAGAGCACGCTTAGCCCTGATGATAGATTTCAGTTCAGCTCCTACTGGAAACTGGCCTTAACAAATGAAATCCGACGAATTAATAAGCAATACAGCTTCAATACAGCTTGATAATCTAGTTAAATTGTTACGTTTCTTTGACACTATGTTCTATACTCACGCCATCTACTGACCTGGCATTTAGTTTACTGAAAACAGTCTTTTGTTCAGTAATGCGAATTTTGATAGTGTTTTGTCATTGTTTGTAGTTGTGTTATATCCAGTACTTCATCTGTGGTATAACAGTTTATAAATATCCTGATGATGTGAGAGATGTACACTCCCGAAACGTTGATATCTAATCATCTTTTCACCTGGCTGGCTGCCCGAGAAGAAAGTGAGCATTTATTAGAACAATGGTGATTTATTTCAGTGGGATTACTTCTAATAGGGATATGTTAAATCTGGGGTTTATGCCAACAAGTCAGAAACAGTAAATGATCTCTTAACATCATGCGTGCTATTCGTGAAGTTGGAGCTAATTTACGTTCTTCCGTCAATGAAAATTGGGTCAACCGTCTATGCGCATCCCAACCAAGTCGCGCCGGTCACTTAACTGATGTTCTCTTCCACACGTAATGACATTAACCCTCCGATACACGCGCTGCGGAATGCGAGTCCGCAGTTTTAATTTTCCGTCAACAATTAATTAGAAAATCAAGGTCTCCGTTAGCGGCATTTTCTACCTTCCTCCCTAACTTTATCGAATCACTCCCAATAATTAGATACAGTCATTTCTGTCTCAAGTTAGTGCATGTGCGTGTACAGGGTGTATATAAATGAATATCAGAGTTTTAACTCTTTATAATATTTATTACATTAAACTAACAGTTATAAATTATATGTCAAATGAAAAAATAGCTCAAACAGTTTTGTTTGTTGGCACCAGTGCGCATGTGCGTGCAATGTTTCTGCCACAATCCGCTAGACAGCAGTAGTAGCGACTAGTAAACAGAAAACGTTTTGAGTTCTGCAGTTTGCAAAGCTCGAATCTGTAGTTATTGTGCAATGTGCGTTCTGCATTAAGTTCGGTTGTGATCCTCCTAGTGATAATAACATTCGTAGATGGTATCATCAGTTTGAAGATACCGGCTGCCTTTGTAAAGGGAAGAGCACGGGACGACCAAGAGTAAATGAAGAGACTGTTGAGCGAGTGAGAGGGTCATTCACTCGTAGCCCAAGGAAATCAGTCCGGAAGGCTAGCCGTGAATCACAAGTTCCTGTGTCGACTGTTTAGAAAGCTGTAAGAAAACGCTTACGGCTACGTCCTTACAGTTTACAGCTATTACAGCCTCTAGAGCCAACAGACCACGGATTACGTGCCAACTTTGCAAACGATATGTTGTTTCATGACGAAGACGATTTTATGGATCATGTTGTCTTCAGTGATGAATCGACCTTTCACCTTAGTGGACATGTTAACACTCATAATGTGCTGGGGCTCAGAAAATCTGCACGAGATGGTACAAATGCAACGAGATTCCCCTAAAGTGAATGTTTTAGTGCCATATCCCGGCGAATAGCTTATGGACCCTTCTTTTTTGGTGAACCTACTATAACTGGCACTTCTTACCTTGGTACACTAGAGCAATGGCTCTTCCCACAGTTGAAAGAAAATGAACCACAGACCTTCATGTTCCAGCAAGATGTTACGCCACCTCACTGGCATAACGAAGGACGCGATTGGTTGAACGTCACTGTACTCGAGCGCTGGATAGGCCGCAAGGGCCCCAATGACAGAGCTAGCTATGCATGGCCTCCACGTTCTCCTCATCTAACGCCATGCAATTTTTACATTTGGGGCTTCATCAAGGATCGGGTGTACGTGTCTCCGCTACCGGCTGACCTCCCTGAATTAATAAACCGGATTGAACCAGCTGTACTGCTACAATTACTGAATACACACTTATCAACGTTTGGGAAGAACTCGGCTATAGACTTGATATGTGCCGTGTGACCAAGGGTAGTCACATTGAACATTTATAAGGTTCTTGGTAAAACTGTTTGAGCTGCTTTTTCATTTGACATATTATTTATAATTTTAAGTTGAATGTAGTAAAATTTATAGAGAGTAAAAACCCCGATATTCATTTATATACACCCTGTATTCTTCTGAGTCACTTCCATAATCTACTCTTTCAATTCTGTTACCACATTAAGCTGGTGAGCAAGCTTTCTCCCTTGTAATATTACATAGTATAAATCATAGGCTCTAAAGACTTTTATTTAATTATTTACAAAATTAATTTATCGTAAATGAAGGTCATTGAGCTAAATACTTCTAGAAGTATTAAGAAGTGCATCTGGGATACATTGCGTTTCGTGGAGCTGTGTGAAATGACAGTAATTTTTTTTTCTTGTGACTAAACTTTCAAAGCAACTTTATTGCAATGGGCAGTTCATCATCTATTTTTTAATACACAAAAGAAAGTGTCTGTTTTTTTAAGGAGCACTTTTGATAAAAAGCCTTAACATGAAACAAAACATTCAAGATTGTGAAAAACAACACGCTATACATTTGTTGATCAATATGTGCATCGATCTTGGGGGACCAGTGGGAGATGCAACACTATTATGCATTTCAAATGGAAAGAGTTCTCACCTGTAGCGAATCACATACGTTAGGGCCTACACCGTTGCCACTTCGTTATCTCCACGCTTTTTATATCTCCCTCTCTCTCGCACACTTGCAAGTGCTCGTGCCGCTAGACGTAAGGGAACGCAAACTGAATTCTCCAAAGTTTTATAATAATGCAGTTGGTGCAATCACAATTGCAACATGAATATACGTACATGAGAAGTATGTTTTAAATATTTATTGTAAAGTTAATTATAGTTTATGAATTACTTATCTTTCTATTCCAACGAAAACACCATCGGTCATCCGTATAGTGGTGAATGTTACTTACGGTAAGAGATATTCGTCATTGTCATTGTCTTCATCGTCTATATGCTGCAAATTTGTGATGATAGGTTCCAATGTCCCATTGTATGCTATTTCTTTCGAAAAGTCGTCTTCTTGTAGTTTATCTGATGTCTCACACAGTTTTCCCAGTCTTGTTGTGTTCCTTGTCAATTTCTTCATGAATAAGTCTTTCAACGTCAGACAGTTTAAATATATTATTTCTGTTTGCAGCATAGTTTGTGCCCACATAAACTCCATTGGATTGTTCTAGCATTTATAAATGTTGGGGGAGGCGGATGGTGTCTCATTAATCCAGCTGATACACTTTTTCATGGAAAAGTAACTGATTAATGCTGCTTCGAACTCTAGAGTAAATAGAGATTACGAACCATTCATAAACAAAGATATAATGTGATCTGACACGTTCTATCAGACCAGCAAAAAGTGTATCGTTTTCTCTCATCGAATTTAACAAACACTTTGGCTTATTCAAAGTACATATTTCTTTTACCATGTCATGTCAAATGTTTACGTTCAGTTCTGAGTAATTTCAAATATACGTTCACGCATACGTGCCAACCAATAATGATAATCAGTACAGCACTTACGTCACAATGCATTGTTACAATATAATGGTATCTACTTTATTTATTTGTATTAGGAAAACTATTTGAGGTAAAAATATGAGGTTTTACGGTTATTTGAAATATGTTAATTTCTCCTTCCTCATGGATCAGTTTTTGCAAAATCTGAAATTTTTTCTTAGCGTGAATAGCATTGTGACTTTGTGGTTTTGTAGAATTAAAAGGCCGAGTTGCAGAAATTAAAAATCTCCTTTATTTTCGTAGAAATACTTTTATAGATTACAGCAGCATTATGTTACATACACCATCAGTCTACCAAGGTCAAGATTGTTCTCTCATTTCACAACACTTTCACACTCTGTGTACAACTGTCCTGCTGGCGTGTCACAATCCCTTATACATCACATTCATGGTTACCAGACTGTTCTCTACAAACTCTAGATATTTCTCGAATCAACAAGGCATCTAATGACGTAATCCGAATATTCTATCACCTTCCAGAAGTATGAAACCCTATCTCGGCCGGCACGTCATTTATCTCAAGCACTATATTTATCTGCTTATGCAAGTTCGTTGTCTACGTGAAACCTATCCGTCTGTTGTATATTTACGCCGAAATCTAATGCCCGTTACCGCGACAGTATTTCTTAGAGATTGATTAATTTGGCGCTTGTCACACACCACATAGGGGGAATGCAATATAACAACACCGCAGAACTCCGATTGGTTGCTCACCTAGTAACGCTCAATGACAAACATCATCCTATTTGAAACACATAATAGTGACTCTGAAGTGCCGTTTGATTCTGGTGGTGGTGCGTGTGACGTCAGTTGCTCTCTTGCTACTGTCCTTTTATGCAGGTTAAGACTGGTGATTGCTCTCTTGGCAGTTAGCCTGCAGATAGTTTGATGTGTATGCACCTGAGAGCATAGTGGCCGTGCCGTGGCTGAGTAGTTAGACCGCTTGGCTCTCACCAAGGTGGCCTGGGTTCCATTCCAGGCGACCGCATAATGAGATTTGTGGTGGAAAACACGTCGCTGGGGCGGGTTTTCTCCGGAATCTCCGGTTTCCCCCACCATCTCATTCCACCGGTGCTCCATCTTCATCTCATGTATCATCAGTGTCACCGCCTGCGGTGCCGTATGTAGTAAAAGCGGGCGTTAAACGCTACACATTTCACATTTGAGAGCATAGTGTGGAGTGGCCCGCACTAAACATTGTAATGAATAAGGTAACGTTTCTGTTTGATGTATCTCTAAATTAATACAGTTAACATTTAAGCCATGGATAAACATTTTGTGAAATTACCTAAAAATTCCCAACCTTTACTGCTAAACATGAGTTACCATCTGAACTGTTTCCCCCGGGCCGAACTTGCCAACTGCTAGTAATCCCAAATCCAAATCCACCCGTGGGCAGGTCATGACAATATTCGAGGCAGATGCAACTTTTGTGACAAGAAGAAAAGCAGACCAGCAAGGTTTTCTACCAAGCTGTGCACCAAATTTGTGTGCATGGAACATGTCCCAGCATATCTATGCAGTGAGAACAGCAACCACCATCAATGATTTGCTTAAAATTGACAGTGAGAATCGTTAGTATGAAAAAATAAACTTTCTAAACAATTCTTCAACAGATAAATGCTTTAATACGTATTCATAAAAACAGTTAAAGTTGTATGATCGTTGATGTCAGTGACCACAGTAAACGCCTTAGTGGTTTAAGAGTAAATTATGACTTATAATTATTTTTGCCAGTGATGCTCAAATGTATCATAATTGCGAATTCCCTGCATTTTGTGCAAATATATTTCGAAATCATAACATTAAAATTGTATATCAAAGTTAGTAAAAACTAATGCGGACTCTCGGTCCGTGCGGGTTTAATGGTGGCAAAAAGATAGCGCGTGTAGCAGAGGGTTACTTATGTTCAAAATAAAAAATTAATAAACCTCTATCATTTGTAGAACGTGTTTTAAGTTCAAATACCCTTTAGTTATCTTGCAATGCAGTAAGAAATAATCCTGATTCGCCAAAGAGTGGCGTTTATATCAACAAACTGCTGATTGTATACAGAGCGTTTGTTGCCTTGAATATCGACATTCCAGGCTTCGTTTTGGGTCCAAAGAAAGTAAATTTAGGCAATCATTGAGGATTGTTTGAAGGAAATGTGGATAAATAGTTTAATGTTCAGACCTGAAGGTTTAAAGCAAATTCCCTATCACAAGCAATGCCTTATTTGGCTTATCTTTCGTTACCCTTGATTTTTAAAAAAGTTCGAATTATTCTTAATAGTATCGAGAAGGGTGACACAGAACCCATTTGGGAAGGTCCAGCTTAAATCTAGTTGCCAAGGTAAGCACTGGATTGGATAGTTAGAGTCAACAAGAAAAATTAATGCCATGGCTGGGATTTGAACCACGGATCTCCTGCTTTCCGACCAGTCGCTCCTACCCATTGAGCTACCATGGCCAACGTGCCGTCCTGACATTAAACTCTCCAATTGACTTATATTTCCCCAGTAAACCACTCGTATCCATAACCATCTCGTATTCGAGATACGCCGTTTGTGGCGATTTACTATTGTAAGTACTTCAGTCCCAGGCTTCATCTTAACTCTTATTATTTCAGTCAATTGATGGAAATTAAACATTTCTTCACACTAGCCATATATAGGCTACGGTTTTAAAGTCAACATGAAAAATTCATAAAAAAGTCAGGACGGCAGGTTGGCCATTGTAGCTCAATGGTTAATCGCAGCTGGACGGAAACCAGGAGATCCGTGGTTCAAATTAAGGCCATGACATTGAATTTTTCATCTTGACTCTGTCTAACTAAAACCTTAGCCTATACACGACTAGTGAGAAGAAATGTTTAATTTCCATCAAATAGCTAAAATAATAAGAGTTAAATGATGAAGCCTGGGACTCAAGTACTTACAATAATAAGTCGTTACAAATGGTGTATCTCTAATAAGAGAGCCTCTAGTGGGTCAATGGGAGAATTTAAAGTCCTGACGGCACGTTGGCCACGGTAGCTCAATGGGTAAGAGCGAATGGACGGAAACCAGGAGATCCTTGATTCAATTGGATATTTATTAACACGACCCAAGTTTCTTCATAAGTTTAAGGGTACAGTTTGTTCATACTTATTCATATTTGTCAACTACTTTCTTATAATTAATGTTGGCTATACTGCATTGTTCGACAGCAACTGTCGTGAATACCCTGAAATATTCATAGTGAGTTCGCAATTGAAAAACGAATTGGTAAAGTGGAATTTTACATAAGAACAGAATGTGTTACGGAGCCTAAAGGAGTGTTTCGGGATAAATATCATCATAACAAGATACACATACTCAGTATAATTCAAGATTTGTAACGATTGTTTTGCTTTCGGGTCCGAGAGTTGAAAAATGTTTAAATCTGTGGTTTAAGAATCGATATGGACATGTTAAAATAAATAAGAATGGAAATTGTTAAAATCAATACGTCATGAAATGACGCAACACGGAAGTGATAAACGAGGGCTGTTCAATAAAGAATGATTACAATTTTATTTTGACAACGTACCTTTACTCATCCTCATAATTTTGAATGGTCTTTCTCAAAATAGTCTCTCCTGAATGCGATGCACTTGTCCCAGAGTTTCTGCCAGTCTTCAAAGACATGCTGGAAACCATTTTTGAGAGATCCTTAGAAATCGCCTCCGCAGCCTTCACCACTGCTTCTGATGATGGATAATGCCTCCCACGAAGGCGTTTCTTCAAGTTAGGGAATAGAAAAATGTCACATGGGGCTAAAACGGTACTATAGGGACATGCTTCAAGTTGATTTTTGCAATATATTCAGCAGCAACATTGACAATATGCGGCCGTGCATTATCGTGGGGCAGCATCCAGCCTGCTTCACGGAAATGTGGTCTTTTGCGCCTGATATGGACTTGCAATGTTTTCAGGATATCCCTGTAGTATTGTCCAGTTACTGATGTGTGTGCAGGTACAACATGGTGATAAAACATTCCATGAATATCAAAGAATAACATGACCATAATTTTCCCAGCAGAAGCAACCACTTTTGCTATTTTGGGGGTTTGGTGTTGATGGAGATTTCCACACTGAGCTTTGCTGCTTGCTCTCAGGATCAAAATGATGTATCCACTATCATTAGCAGTGATTAAGTTTGAAAGAAACTCCGGATCTTCCTCTAACATCAAATTTAACCGCATGATACCTCTATTGCAGCGGTAGGCGATACTGAACATGTCTGAACTTACCTGGTTCTCACAGGCGGAAACCAGAAGTACCAACAATGGCACTACTACGGCATGTTTGTTTCACATTAGGCTAACAGAATGTAATAAGATTGAATTTTAGTGCGAAAAATTATGACCGTAAAGATTATGATCATTCTTTATTGAGCAGCCCTCGTATATTGTAAATTACGTCCTCCAACGTTAAGGCATATCGGACGATGAATGTAAGGATGAAATGATGCTCGAATGAGCTCGGGGTCCATGGAGCTTAGAGTTACCCGACATTCGTCTTTCGGGATAAGAAAAAAAACCGGAAAAGCTTATCCAGATAACTCGCGCTCACCGAGATTCGAACTCGGAACGTGAGGGAGACACGCTACCATCTACGCTACTGAGGCGGGCTATAAGTGATATGATGTAAATGTTTTATGATTGGTAGTTTTAAAAAATAAGATCATGTAATGTGTGACGTTGACCAGTAAAAATTAAGTTGGATTGTTAGTGATGGCATCGAGAGAAGACAAAATCAATCAAACAGCTAGGAAAGAAAGCGTCTTTTCAGGGAAGAACGTTATGGCGGTCAAGATGTAAATTCAGTGCCGCCAAAGAGTACAAGAATTGTAAAAGGGCTATTATCCTTTTTCTGCTTATTGTAATCAAGGTATAAAATACTATTGTCAAGTTTAATACGAAAAAATTGTATAAATAATATTAATTAAATTGAACATCTTGATATTTCAAAAGCAAAAAGAATTTATTGGTATCGAAGTTTATTTAGAATATTTATCCTTTCCACTCGCGACCGCATATGAATATTAAGAGTTCTCACAGCTCACACTGAATTAGATCCGGAGATTTATTATGTACATCGATAAATGAAAGAAAACAGAGTGTTGAAGTAGTCGTCAGTGATATTGGTTATGAAAAACAAACCCCAAGGTTCAGTGTTAGGGCCTTTATTGTTTCTGATCTATATAAATTACCTCTCACGTTATATAAATAAAATTGCAAGCACAGTTCTTTTCGCTGATGACTCTCGTGTCCTGGTGACCAGTACAAATTTAAACGAAGGTATTATTAAAATGAATTATGTTTTGCACTGTATGTCATGCTGGTTTAAAGCGAACAAATTATCTGTGCATCTAGGCAAAACAAAAGTAGTCAAACTTATAACTTGTCGTACGTCACATACTTAAATAGAAATCGAGATTAATAATATGTTATTAGAAGAAATTGACAGCATAAAATTTCTGGGCCTTCAAGTGGACAGATGTTTAGATTGGAAAGCTCACATAAATTATATCATACCTAAACACAGTTCTGCCTGTTATGCTATCAGAGAGCTGCTTAAAGTAAGTTCTATTGACACACTTAAATTAGTGTATTAAGCATTCTTTAACTCTCTCGTGGAATATTATTTTGGGGCAACTCAGTAGAAAGCAAAAAAATATTTCTTATGCAAAAGAGGGTTATAAGAATCATTACTAACACCCACAAAAGATGCTCCTCTAAAGATCTTTTTACAATTTTGAAGATATTAACGCTTCCTTGCATGTATATATCCTCGATCCTAAAATTCTTTGTATGCAATCGTGTCTTATTGCAACAAATAATGTAAATCACAGAATAAACACTAGACAAAAGTATAATATCCATTATCCCAGTGCTAAACTTTCTTGCTTACAGAAAGGTGTGTATTATGAATCTATCAATATATTTGGCGCAATTCCTAATGTTCTTAAAAAACTTGATAATTTCGGTGCTTTTAAAAATGCTGCTAGAGAGTACCTTTGCTCAAAATCTTTTTATTCTGTACAAGATTATCTGAATGACAAATTATCCTGATAATGCTTCTGTGGCTCTATAAGTAGTGTCTAACTACTCCAATGACAAATCATTACTAATAAATATTTGATGCAAGTTGAAAGTTTATTTTTACTGTATATGTATTTAATAAATAACAAGAATGGTATCTACTGCAAAAATTTTGAGACGTATTGGCATAAGCCAAGTGAAAGATGGTTTAAAAAGTGTTTCATTTTGCATCATATTTAATTATCCCTGCTTTGTTTTCCATAATGTTGTTCATATTGCCTGTATACTATACTAAGTGTCTTATCTTAACTTTTGTACATATATATGCTATTAAACATTATACCTTTGTACATGTTTAATTTTCACAGCCTTTTCTGTCCACAAGTGAACCTACTGAACGCAAATCAATCTAATCTATTATAATAGATTGGAGTACCCGATCTGAACTAAAGCATTAGATCGGAAAGAAGTAGCAGCTCTCGGCTTCATCGTCTCCATCCGGGACGGCATCAGACAATCCACAACCTCAGTCACAATGCGGGACGATATCAGCTGAGAATAATCCCATTCCCCACTCTCACTGCGTACTCTGAAAACACCATCAGCACCATAAAATTCTGCTACAAATGGTCACCGTAAGGCGTGGCTTCTAAAACGTCGTCTTCAAACATCACATTCATAACAATAATTTCGCTCCAAATTTGTACAAGTAATGGAGAGCTAAAGGTTCAATCGTAAATGTGAAGAAGAATAAGCGCCTCATAGTGAGAACTCTGCTGGTAGTCGACAGAATTTGAAAAAGCAACGAGAAGACCCAATACATCGATAAGAAGATTGTCTCAGCAAGATTCGTATGACATGCCATCGTGTGCTTACGAAAAATCTCAAAATTTGACCATTTAGTATCAGGGCCCGCCTCGGTAGCGTGGTGGTAGCATGCCTGTCTCGCGTTCAAGAGGTCTCGAGTTCGAATCTCGGTCAGGATGAGTTATTTGAATAAGATTTTCTCCGGGTTTTCCCCTCATCCTGAAAGACCAATGTCGGGTAACTCTAAGCTCTAACTTCTCTCTAACTTCTCCTCGAACCTTCAGAGCAGCAACATGGGTCATGTCAAGAGAGGCACGAAGAAACCAGCAGTCAAAGCCGCCGCACAGTCAGCCGAGGATGAACTTCCTGCAACACTCCAGCCTGCTACGCAGCAGGGAACAGGCCAGTCGCCAGCGCTATTCAGCCAGCCAACGCCGCCTCAACCACTGCACCGCCGCACGAGCATAGTGGTAACGGGAGTGCCTCGGGACCTGCAAGCACGATACGTGCTTGCTGTAGCGCAGCAGCAGTGGCCATCAGCAATGAGGGCCACACGCATCACCTCAGCCCGATGTCGGACCCCACTCGTCCGGGTGGAGCTAGCCAGCCACGCGGAACTGGAAGCTGCTTTACCTAACGGCCTGCCCTTATTAGGAAGGGTGCTGCGCACCGAAGCCAGCCGAGAGGAGCCTCAAGCTCCATGCCGCCGCTGCTGTGCCTACGGGCATACAGCCAAGTCATGTGCAGCCGAGCCGAAGTGCCACTACTGCGGTGCTTCCAGCCTCACCTCGGTCTGCACAGAAGACGACCTCCGCCGACGCCGCCGCTACTGTGCCTCCTGTGGAGGGCACAGTCCTTTCACCGGGCAGGCTCTCTGCGCCCGGCATCCCTGCAGGAAGGTATCGCCTGCCACGCCAGTGCCGCCAACCACTCAGCAGCAGCTGAGCGCTCAGCCTCATCAAACTTATCATCAACAACCAGCAACACCAGACTACACTACCAGCCAGGAGTAGCTCAGGGAGCAATTCCGGGGCATAGAGGAAGCCATTCAGGATCTTCATTCGCAGTTCCTGGTCAGCGGCCAAGCTGACCAACCTGGTGGGCCTCCTAAGAGAGCTCCAGATACGCAGACAAATCGCATCACAACAGAGCACCAATCCATACACCGGAAGCTGGACGAGCTCACTACGAGCATCAGGGGGGTTCTCAGGAACTCTGTGAGCTCAACCCTCCTTCCGCGTAAACCACCATCAGAGAACCAGCACATCACAGAACAACAGCCAGTTGTACGTGGAGGACATCAGGTCTCGCCACGTTAGCTGGAAAGCAAGACACCAATAATCCCGTATCTGTCCTTACCCATTACCACCTTCTACCCCTAGACTACATTCAGGTTTCATGTCTGTAGCCTAGTAATACCTTCCACGCGCTCGCACCCATTGCGTGCCAGCATTCTGTCTCTCACATACTAACGCGGGTGCTATGCAGGACCGCACTAAGCCACGATATTCACAAATCATTATCCTTTCATTATCCGGTGGAGGGTTTTTAGTGAGTACTGCCAAGGACAGGCGAGCCCCACAGTCCCTATTGTGCCCTCCAACACAGTGCGGCTCCGTAAATGGATTTTTCCTCCACTCGAAAAAATCTAAGCTCTTGGACCCTGGGCTCATTTGAGCATCATTTCATCCTTTCATTCATCGTCCGATATGACTTATCGTTGGAGGACTTAAATTACCAAATTATATATATAGTGCCAGTGCGGTACATCACTTACAAGAACAAAAGAGAAACGAATTACTTATGGCAGCTGTTCCGTATCTTTGATCGTTGACGGTTTCGTGGCCCAATGCTTTTCTTTATAACAGATGACGCGTGATTTCATTTGTCTGGTTATGTTAACCCACAGGATTGCAGATACTGTTCGTAGAATACCTCACCTGATGTAATGAATGCAGTGAGACGTATCGGTTTCATGTGGAACACCCTACATAATAAACACGATGATAGGTGGTAATGGAGTGTTCCAGCATCTATCGACAGGATATAAAAACAGAGGGACTGCACCTCACCCAATGGCATCAGCTTGGCATGTGTAAAAGCAGAAACACAGTTGTCAAGCACTAAGGTTGTGGAATTTCAGCAACCTGTATTCTTCTTGTGCCTTCAACGAAATGTGTGTTGAAGGAATCTTTGTAGACGTTTATTTTAATAAGGAGTAAACAGTTTGGTAAGATTATTCTGTAGAAGACAACACAAATATCGTATGAATGGATATTTGGATATTAAGGTGAAGTATTAGCTTCAATAGAGGAAGGTAAATATGCTGTGAGAGCAAATAATGAGATGGAAGCCAAGCTAAGGCTCCCATGGCTACTGCACGGGGGTTCAGCTTCTGTAATGACTCCATTAGCGTTGTGGTTTAAAAGCAACTTCCACCGCAAAACCGCACAATACGTGGATGTATTTTGATTGTTGTGGTCATGCTGCTGCGGCCAAAACAAACATATGTGTATACTGCAACAAGATAATGTGATCCTACAAATATTGTTTCCAGTTGAAAGGCTTCATAAAACTGCACAAATACGGCGTGAATATCAATAAACCGCATCTCTGTATGCTTGGCCATCTGAGCAGAAGTTGCACTCGATCAAAAACATGTATCTACTTCGTAGATTCACTAAATTAAAGAGAAAAAATCAGATGCATTTCATTCACTTGGTTTTCTCTTCTCATTTACCTAGAAACTATCCTTAAAAGAGCTGTCCGATTGTTTTTGTACGTACATTTGTAAATGATTGTCTTGTTTTCCTAATATTTCCTTATAGTTTCTATGGGGATAGGGAAATACTGTGACTGTGGGTTCGTAGAATGAAAAGTCCAATTTGCCGAAATTTTAAAAGTTCTTTATTTCCGTAGCAATACACTGTTCACTTCTCACGTAACAACATTACATCACATATACAACACCAAGGTCGATGACAAAAACAAACAGCTTACTCAACATCCACTGTTGAGAACACTCTTGTTACAGCAACTCTCTCAGCTGTTCTCTGCTTACCTCACTGTTTTACAACTGATTCTTGGCGAGTCGTCGTCTTCTTAAATACCTCATTGATAAATTCGAGACTCTTCCATAATAATAAAGAAACCGAATATTCTATCACATTCCAGAATGGTAACTTAATCTACGCCGGCAAGTCCTTTATCACAGCTATGTTCCTTTCCGACTTTTTGTGTACCCTAGCCACGCTATTGTTAACTGCATATGCAAGCTCCTTATTATCGTGAAACTTTATCCGCCGTCTATAATCTAGTTACGCCAAAACTGTTTACGCCTGTTACCGCGACAATACATTTGGGTAATATTTTAAGAATTGGTCGATATGGGATTGCTTTGTATTTGAAAATACAAACTAATAACAAGACATATCTCAGAAATGGTTATCCCCATAAAAATTAAATTGATATAAACTGTACGGCTTTAACCAGACCTATACTTTTTATAAGTAAGATTTTATCTATCTCTTACGCTTTACCAGTTAACGTAACGTAACGTAATGTAAAGTAACCGCTTGCGTAGTAGCCCGCAAGCAACCAAGTCTGCGAACCCGACTGCCGGTCTCACGTCCACGTCCACAAGGCACAGGTGGACGATCATCCGACCTATACAGGAAGGAGATGTGGTCAGGATCACTTACCTCCAGCCGGAAATATTGCTTTCTAGAGCGGGGTTCCCTACCTACCGTAGCTCCTCAATTTCCTCACGATGCTTAGTGGGCCCCAGTCCTACACCTGGGACTTAAAATCCGCATCAGTTTACCAGTTATCTTCTTCTTCTTCTTCACTTCATGACATAGGCAATCAAGTGCCTGTTCCGCCTTCGAAGTCCTCCAGCCATCGTTTCCTGCGTCTGCCCACCGGTCTCCTACATTTAGGATGATACTGTAATATTTGTTTTGTAAGTCCATTATCTGGCATTCTTTCAACATGTTCCTTCCATTTTTGTTTGAGATCTTTTAACCTATCATTCATACTAAACATGTCCAGTTCTTCTCTTATATTTTCATTTCTTATTAAGTCCCTCTTCTTGCATCCTTTCACGCTTCTCAAGAACTTCATTTCTTAAGCTGTATGTTTGTCTGTTGATTTTTGGCTAACGTCCAAGTCTCACTTCCGTATGCCAGTATAGATACAGCCATAACTTCGTAGAACTTTAACTTTGTTTCTTTACGTATTTTGTTTCTAAATGTTCTACTTATTGTTCCATACACTCTTTGAAATTTGCACATTTTATTATAGACATCATATTCCTTGTCATAACTAACATCAGTTCCCTAGTAGTGAGAATGGCTTACTTGTCCAACGCAACGATTATTTATAACTATTTTTGTTCTAAAGGGCTCTTTCCCAATGAATGCCATTACCTTTGATTTTATAAAATAAATTTTCATATTATATTGCTTACAAAGTTCACTAAGTTTAAAAATAGATTTTTGCAGGGCAGACTCGCTATTTTGTATAATAACTAAGTCGTCAGCAAACAATAAAATATTTAAAAAGATTTTATTTGAAATTTTAAAACCTACATTCACTAGCTGCTTCCATTTGTACACTAGTTCGTCAATATAAATACTAAAAAGTATAGGTGATAAAGTACACCCTTGTCCGACACCCTGATTAGTAAGATGTTTTTTTTTAGAAATTTTACCATTGTTCCTTACCAGTTAGTAAAAGTAATCCAGAACGTACATAACTTCTGAGGATATTACCAGAAAGTTCAAAGTAAGGTAAAGGGAGGTAATTTCATGATATAGGCAATTTCTTGATACTTTTTCGAAGGGAGGTCACAGACAAACCAGGTGGTGTTAACTCGCCTGCCGATAGCTCCTGAGCTCTAGGAAGAAATAGGTAACTACCAACATTGAAATACTAGTTAGCACCAACTGGTTTGTCTGTGACCTCCCTTCAAAAAAATATCACGAAATTGCCTATGTCACGAAAATTCCTCCCTTTACTCAATGCAATTGATTTATTATGTGTAAGGTATATCTTAAATATATAGTATTTTAATCAAACTCTTTGAAGGCCTATTATGAAAAAAGTTATAATATTCGACTTTTTGCCCAGAGTCAAGCAGTGGAGTGGTGCCACCGTAATAACTATAGTGCATGTATATACAGTGATTCCCAGGCATCTGTCAGTGTTATCAGAGATAAATACAGTACATATTCACTTGCTAGCAAAATAAGGAACGATATTATAAAAAACACCAATCACGTGTGTATCACATGGGTTAGAGGCTATATGGATATCCATGGCAATGAAAGGGCAGATGAAATTGCCAAGCGTTACGGATTATTCCAAAAGGAATTCAGTTTTAAACAGTCTACAATCACATTTGTTAAAAAAAACACTAAATTATAAATTTTTGAAATGTTGAACTGCATTTCGATAAATAGGATAAAGGAAAACTTACTCGAAATTTATTTTTCCTACTGTTATTAACCGTGTAAACTGCAGGCACCTTTCACCTAACTTTATTTTGACCCAATTTGCTACCAGATTTGGGAAATTTAAAACTTACTTTTGAAAAGTCCACATATACTCTCCTGATTGATAACTATGTAAATGTGAAAGTGTTCAACACTTAATATTTAGATCTGATCTTCAATTCAAAAAGAGATATAATCTTATTCAACAGCTTTCATGTTGTAATACAGATCTTCGAACACAGTTGATTAATGTATTCTTTAAAAAAAATTGCACTTCAGCTTTTGAGTAATTTATTGGCCAAAGTTTTAAAACGTTATAACTATTAACATGTTCAGTTACTCTGGTCCTTTTATTTATGTGTTTTTCTAACTAGAACCCTAACATACTATGACTTAGTATGTGGGTTCGCAGAACACACAAATAAAATCTTCCAAGGTTGTTGACCACAACAAAAAGTTCACTTCCAAAACACCAGTTGCAATGACAACCCTCGTTCCGCCTCTGTTTACGACTGACTTTACAACTATCCTTTGGCGAGTCGCGACATCCTTAAATACCTCCATTGATAATTGTTCCAAAACAAAGAACAAACCGAACGCTCTCCATCAATCAAGATGCCACTAGAATGTTCCATTTATCTAATCCTTGTTTCACATAAGTTTACCTCGTATCTCTTAACGGTAACGTGACGTCATCACCACTAATTGGCTGCTATTGTAGTATAGACTGTTGTGCGGTAAAAATTATTTCGTTATTTGACATGGTGATATATCCTTATATGTAGGAAGAGAATTGTCAAATTTATATTTCCGTAACTGTTTTAATTAAATATATTACACAACGGAGTTGATTTGTCTGAAATGCATGTTTATTCTTAAACGAAGTAAAGAGGAGGTTCCTTTGCTCTCAAGCACATGTCACGATAGCACGTGCTTTAGCGGTAGTGATGACATATTTGTTTATATGACTTTTATCATTGACCTTGTTTTGAACTGGATTAGTCATATATCGCCATTCGAAGGTGTGTTGTGCCGAGAGTGAGAGCGAAATTAATTTATTGATCGTTTATTGCGCGTCTACTTGTATGTATAATGGCAGAGTCTACAGCCAGTGTTTTTCTGAAGCATCGCAAGAGAAAACCTTTACAAAGCGGCGAAAAAGAATTGTGGTGCATGTGTTTAATGTACTCACAGAGAGGAATCGGTCTTTATCAGTGAGAGAAGTGGAACAGCTGTGCTCTGAACTTACAGGTATGTGAGATGCGTAGGAGCATCGCGACATGAAATTGAGACAGCAGGAAAACTTACCACTCCAGGGGCGATTTTTGTTGTTGTAATTTACGTCCTCCTACGTTAAGTTATATCGGATGTTGGAGAATTGCGTGAAATGATGCTCAAATGTGTTCAGGGTCCATGGAGCTTAGAGTTACCCGACATTCGTCTTGAAGGATAAGGGAAAAAAGCCGGAAAAAACCTTATCCAGGTAACTCACCCTGACCGAGATTCGAACTCGGGACCTCTTGAACGTGAGGCAGATACGCTACCATCTATGCTACCGAGGCGGACCAAGGGCGATATTTCTCTGTGGTGAAGACGTTATTTAAGGACAATCAGACTGTACCGGGATACAAATCGTAAAATATACTACCTTGACGAGACTTGGGTGAATGAAGGACACACGGCAAGTATGGCGTGACACGACTTTAAGACAGAAAGACAAGCATTTTTGCAAGGAATATGTTCTGGTTTTAACAAAAATCCAGTGGAAAAGGCCAAGGGCCTTTCATTATAAACTTGTTTCAGTTTTATTGCTCATTCATTCAGTTTCAACATGCTCAGTGTCATTATTTTTGCATTCCTTCATCTTCTTATTTGTATGATTTTATCTATCTTCCTGGCAATTATTATGAATTTTACTGCAGTTTTAAATGTGACGGGAAGGCACCGCCTATGGCCTTTGGCGCAAAAGCATTAGCCAATTGCGGTAAGGGGGAAGGTAGTTGCACGCGGAGTGATACATGTCAGCGGTGCAATGTTGTATGCAACAGGGATTAAGTTTATCTCTTTTGTCATGCCTGTTATCTCCGCGGTATATTTATATGCTTAAGCAAGCTCTTTATCTCCGCCCGGCACTATCTGTCGCTTATCGCTCCGCGCCGTGCTATCGTAAATAACGGGTTCGCCACAATACCTTACTGGTAAACTAGGGTTACTTCTTTTGGAGAATAAATAATAATAAATGTAGTTACGTGCCATAAAAATTTAGAAAATAGGAGACCTCAAAGCTTCAGTTACAGTGAACTCTCGACATCGAATTTTGGTGGAATTCAGTATCATGTCTACACATTATCGAGTGCTATGGAAGTATAAATGTTTTGTTTTTTATTCAGGGGTCTTAAAACATTCATTTCCGGAGAAATGTTGGTTTCAATTTTTGGATGAAAAGCAATATTGTTTCTAGGCACTAGGCAGGGGGTAACAGTTCGAAAAATGCTTTTTATTCAGAGGCCTCAAAGCACGCATTTACATGAAATTTTGGTATCATAACTCCGAATGTAAATCTATAATTTCTGTACCTATTATGTACGTGGTAATAGAACGTAAAGACCAACGCTTTCCACATTTTTGTACCATATGTTTCATCAAAGATTTATAGGTATTGCTGTCGTACACTATATGTAAGAATTTAATGAGGAGATTAAAGTATATAAATAATCTTAATTTCAACTTTAACGATATTAATTTACTGGCCAGAAGGCAACATGCTCTTCTAACTGGATTGATGCGTATAACGTGGCACCTTACCAAACCCAGAACAAAATTGCGATAAGCATATCAAAACACTGCACGCACACTATCACGGCAACTATTCTTTTTTCTTGTTATACAGGAAAACCTTGCTAAGCAAGTGCCCTAAGTCACGAAAAGCTACATGTGAAAAATAGTGTTTCTGTCGCAATGCGGCGATCTCAGTTCCGGAAGCTGAGGCTGTTCAAATTCAATAGAAAAAAATATACTCTCAAAGGTTAAATACACAAACACCCAGGGACGGCCGGTAAGGCCTTGTATTGGCGGTGCCATAAATAAATAAATGTATATATAAATAAATAAATAAATAAATAAATAAATAAATAAATAAATAAATAAATACATAAATTAAATAAATATCCAAATAAACAAATAAATAAATAGTGAATAAATAATAAATTAATGAATAAATGAATGAATGAATTAGCGAATGAATGAATAAATAAATTAAAAAGTTAAGGGTTTTTAAAATATAAATATGTGTACCAATTTCGAACGATATAGGTAATCGTATCAATAATCCATCCTATTATTAAATATTATGGTAGAGGTGATACAGCCTTGAAACTTTTTCAGTCGTAATTAAGTAATCGCTATCAATTCGTGTGTGTCGGTAGTGAGAGATCGAAAATGACAGAAATAAAGGTGGGGGGGGGTTGCCACAAGGTTCTGTTCTGGGGCCTCTACTTTTTGCACTAAAGATCAATGGCTTGCCCTCCTTTGTAAATACCCCTACAATATTATATGCAGGTGACATTACTTTCTTCAATACCAGCTCAGACGTTACATGACTTAAAACAACTGTCGAGGACACCCTGAGGCAGGCAGACGTATAGTTTAGGGCAAATGGCTTCTTGCTTAATGAAAAGAAAACACAACAACTTGTATTTAGCTTAAGGGACCTGACATGTTCAAATGATACTAAAGAAGTCAAATTGTTAGGTGTAATAGTTGATAATAAACTCTCCTGTGAACCACATATTAATTACATCACTACAAGGCTCCCAAGAGTTATAGATCTTATCAAAAACCTAAAAAGCTGTGTACCGAATGCATACATTAGATCTGCTTACTTTGCTTTTTTCATAGCATTATATTACATGTTATCTTACTTTGAGGTAGTAGTAGCCACGTTAGTAGTATCCTACTATTGCAGAAGAAGATTATCCGTATTATACCTGATACAGACAAATTTTCACATTGTAAGCCATTATTTATTAAATTAAGAATAATGACAGTAGTAAACTTATACATCTATACCGTACTAATTTATATTAAAAGGAATTTATCTGATTACAACTATAGACAGGATATCCATAAATATAATACTAGGTACACAAACCGAATTGATACACCTTATCATAGGCTTGCAAAATCACATAATAGTTTTGAAATATTAGGTATAAGACTGTATAATGCACTTCCAGATTATGTCACTCAACTGCCAACTCAACATAGGCTTTACGACAGATTATTAATCAGCCCATTCTAATCCCTACAGGAATTTTTTGAAAATGCATCTCAATTGTAAATAGTGTCACCTATTCAATGAACGTTGTAATCTGTATTGTATCTTCTGACGTCTGTTGCTGTAAAGATCAACGACAAAAAATTATAATACTGGTTATGTCACCCCGGCAGTCACGCTGAACTTATAAGTTTCTACTCACTCTGCAGTTTATGGTAATATTTTAATAAATTGTATTGTTCATTGATTGTTTGAATTGTTCATTAAATTTTATTGTTGCACATATTTTTGAGACTTGCCATGGCTGTATTAAGGTTAATGTATCTAGTTACCTCGGTAGTCAGACTGATACATACACAATATACGTACTTCTTTTTGTAATACTTTTGTAAGATGACTATATGAATGCAAGAATGCACTTTCTCTACTACTTATATTATTTTGTTAAATTGTATGGTATTGACGTTGCCTATTGCTGTATTTAAGCTTAATGGCAAAACAAATAATATTTTATAATATACTGTACCAAACAGAATGTACAGGGAAACGGAAATAGATATTTATTACATCCGTACTCTTGTTACGCACAGGTGTAACGAGTACAGTAAACGTTTGATAATACAATTCATGGAGAATGTGATACGAAGCGTTCGTGTACGATTTCGCGACAGAGAGACAGGTATCTTAAGTCCCGTGCTTTACTGCACTCTAGCGGATAAAGCGTAAGTTATGTGCCAGAGAAATCTCGGCAGCACCACCTGCCATAAGAAGCCGTGCATAAGCAGACATCCTAGCCCTTAGCACAGGCGCTTATGAGCTAAGACGGTGTCGTTCTGGAATCGGCACCAAGCCACGGAAATAACCAGGGGAGAGCGCATGCGTTTAACGCGCCTATTCACACGAGGGGGCAGACACTCAGAACAACCTTTTTAGCGCAATTCCTATACGCTTCTCTTTCTTTCGTTTCCATACAGATGGTGCCATGGCACAGCGGCACTACCTCAGAAGCCGCCCCTGCAAACACCACCAGTTTCTAGAGCTGTACTATTCTACAGATGTACTCCTAGTGCCTGGCATGCAGCATGTGTCTTTGTTGCTGTTAAACTATTAGAGCGATGCACTCCAAACATTAAAAACATTAATATGGATACAGCCGGAAAATAATTTATTGGTGAACTACAAGAAGTACTAACTTCCATGCTACAGCGAACTCCTGGAAGGTTCGTATTTGTCAAATCCAGTGTCGATACATTCTCTCAGAGTGTCAAAATGTGTTACAGGAGCAGCACAAATCAAGAAGTTCAAATATCCAATCCATTGGATTCAAATTACGGAAAGAAGAAATGAGGGCCCCTCTAAGCGGAAATATATCATGCAAGATATTAGCGACTGAAATGAGCTGACCCAAAATCGTGTAAACCTTAAATTTCCTAGGAAGAAGTTCAGAGTCACATCATCAATTATTAAATGACGCAATTTCTTTCTGAGAAACTACAGATACAGACGCGAGCAAATGTATTCCAATGCAAGCAAGACTGACCTACGGGAGGGAGGCGGGTTAGTTATCATTTAGTTGCACCAGGTACGCTTCAGTTTCCTTATACCTAATCAGCGAGTTCGGCGCACAGGTATTTAAAGGGCACCGGGAGGTCGATAGGTTTCAAAAACTCCATTTATTGTTTTTAATGTTAAAAAATTATACAATTCTTCAGCTTTAAAATGATATATATAACATAGGTTGTCAGCTGGTATTAAAGTCCTTTAGTTCGTCAATTTAAAGATGGCGGCGTAATGATACGCCCACTTCCTGAGAATGGTGCTTAATCTTTGCTCGTGATTTCCCAAACCCTTGATTTTTCATACTTTAGGTGCATGTTTCTCAAAAACTATAAAAGATGTTGACACAAAATTTGTAGTCGTTATTTTTCAATGTTCCTTGAATATATTCGGCTAACATTTATATTCATGTGATTTATAAAATGGATGAAAACAAATATTCAGTCCTTGAAAATTTTATCTTCTTTTACTCAAATCTAATTAATTTTTCATGTGCACAGTATACTTTAAAAGGGATTTTCTTTTATCCGATATTATAAAAGTTTATCTTAGGTTATTTAGGATAAAACTTGGTGAATGTAGCTTTAAATTCCTACAAGTAAAGTGCACCTGAAATATAGGGTGCAATACTTTTTTCAGGACACACGGTGTGATTTATGCCTCTTTTGCATGGAAATATGTGAGCGTAATTTAAATTTTATACAATAGTTAAATACGCACATCCTTATACAGTAATCACACCGAATTTAAATTTCTTATAATGTTTAGTTTTCTGGATATTTAAATTTTAATATTGGTAAAATTAGCCTTGTGCCCTTAAGCCTCAATGGAAAATAGAAACAATTTTGCCACATGAAACGTAGGTGGTTTTATGTAACTCTCCAGTATCAACTTAGGTATTAATCGATCCTTTTCTTATTGACGCCATTTTCTCTCTCTTCCTCTCTCGCACACACATACCTCAAACATGTAAATCTCCCTTTCTTCTTTTTAAATGCATTTCCAATACTCACACTTGTAGTTTTATCTGGAACAAAATACTTCTACCTTTCATAGTTTAGCGTTAATATAATATTAAACTACGTGGTTTTTAAAATTCAGTGTGTCTTGTTCCGAAAATTAATACATTATTTCCGTTGTTAAAGTTTTCAAGAACAGACTATATGGACATAGCAATACTATTAATATAACCACCAAGTTACCAAATGACTTGACACCAACTGACTTAACGAACAACGAAATAAATAAAATAATTATTTTGTTTAATAGTGACAGTTCATATACAAAATCACATTAGCGTCACCGGTATGGCGGAAGTTTTACGAAGGAGCTCCTTAAATGTCCGTAAAACTGATATGATGCACTTTTAGCCTCACGTAGAAACCATCGAAATAGACCGGGCTTCAACTCGCAAACATAGGATCAAAATGCCAGCATCTAACTTATCTTGGTCAGCTTTCGTCGTCATCGTCGTCGTAATCACCATCATAACCCGTCTCGATTATGTAGATGGTAGCATGTCTGCCTCACGTTCAAGAGGTCCCGAGTTCAAATCTCGGTCAGGGTGAGTTACCTGGATAAGGTTTTTTCCCTTATCCTGAAACAGGAATATCGGGTAACTCAAAGCTCCATGGACCCTGGACTCATTTGGGCATCATTTCACACATTTCATTCACCGTCTGATATGACTTAACGTTGGAGGACGTCAATTACAAAAAAAAGAAAAAAGAAAAACCTCATCATCGTCGTCGTCACCAGCACCATTATTATTGTTATTATTATTACTATTATTATCATTGTTATAGTTATTATTATTGTTGTTGTTGGGTAGACTGCTAAGCAGGATAACTCATCGTCACTTGCCTCCATTGGTCGGTGCAGGGTAACGTCACTGTTGATCAGCAGGTAAACTTAACCTTTGCTTTCACTAGGCTAAACTAATCCATCATAGAATTTTGTTCCCCTTGCTTCTCCAAGCCCCTCGTCCATCGAAAAACTCTTGCACGCGTGTGTACATCTCTGCATTCAGTTGCAGAGGAATGATTTAGGGACCGATCCGATGAAGGTGAATGATCCCCTTCAAACATTTAGGTAGAACCTCTGACATGTCTGACCTGTTGTGTTTCATGAAATTGTCCATTGGCCCATTTACGAGTATTATGGACATTGATGATGCCCGCTGTGGTAGCGTGTCTGCCTCACGTTCAAGAGGTCCCGAGTTCGAATCTCGGTCAGGGTGAGTTACCTGGATAAGTTTTTCCGGGGTTTTCCCTTATCCTGAAACACAAATATCGGGGAACTCTTAGCTCTATGGACCCGGGGCTAATTTGAGCATCATTTCACCCATTACATTCATCGTACGATATACTTAACGCCGGAGGGTGTAAATTACAAAAAAAAAAAAAAAAAAAAAAAAGAAACATTGATGATAAAATCGCCAGTAAACCCAGACTCATCCTGAACAAGCTACATGATAAGATGTTTATAAACAAGGCAAAATTCTGTAACGTGCATAGCAGAAAGTTCTCAACATTTAATCCTCGCATCCGCTGAAGGCGATATAGGCACAAATGATTTTCATACAAAATTCTGGAGATAGTCACGGAACTAGAGTGACCTCAAATCAAGAATGAACATGTGTTGAGCCAATACTTTTATTTTCTTTGGAGTACAAACGTCAAATTTGTTTGCCTCGACAAGTACTCAATAATACTAAAAGTAATGAAGAATTCAAATGAAAATGATGACAGACGAAGGCTAGAAGCCTCCATATATTCTCCCCATAAAAGACTTCCTTTTCTGCAAACTAACACTCTTTCATTCTGTACTCTCTTTATATACATATCTTATGTATCTTTGTATGCACGGAACAGAACAAAACTACTCTGAAGTTATATCCAAGGTATACAATTAAAATTTGTTTGAACACTTCGTCAACAATTACAAATGTGTATTAGTGGTTGAAGATATTACTGGTAGAGACATCTGTTGACCAAGAGATACTTCATTATCGAGCATTCAGTTTAGGTCCTAGTGGGAAAATAATAGACTAACACATTTCGCACACGATCAGCCAGCATTTTGTTGAGATCGCTTTTTATCTTTGATCTTCTTTCCTTACATTACGTTTGTTGTTCGCGAGAAGTGTAAACCTAGAACTAAATATTTAAATTTTTCCGAAAGTGGTGTACTCCACAGCCGAAAATGCACAATAACTGTTAAGATGGAGACAATGTGTGCCCGCCTCGGTAGCGTAGATGGTAGTATGCCTGCCTCACGTTCAAAAGGTCCCGAGTTCGAATCTCTGTCAGGGTGAGATACCTGGATAAGTCTTTTTCGGGGTGTTCCCTTATACTTAAAGGACGAATGTCGGGTAACTCTGAACTCCATGGACCCTGGACACATTTGGGTATCATTTCACTCATTTCATTCACCGTCCGATATGACTTAACGTTGTAGGATATAAGATTACAGAAAAAATGGAGACAATGTAGCGCCCTCTGTCTGTACATAGCAAACACACAAAATGGCAGCACACCACAAGTAACACCAAATAATGGCAGATAGCGTTGCTGCTGAAACATTTCCACTCCTATGTACCTTTGGATGGACTGGCATAACACCCATTTTGCGTACTTACTAACAGTTTAGGTGTATTACGTCAGCAGTTTTTCTCTTTTTGAAGAGAGAGAGAGAGGAAGGGAGGGAGGAAGGGAGGGAACCTGTTTCTATCATTCACTTTATTTTATTTTACCTCACTGTCTTAATGGAGAGGAATGATGTCAGAAAGGGGTATCATATTACCTGTATCTCTTGCAGTATCCACGGTTTGAAGGGTGCTTTTATCTTAAGCTGGATCATTGTCCATCTCTCATCGCGTAAAAATTTTCTGAAACGTGAAATCGAACAATCAACCGGCGTGTCCTGTGTGTTTAACCATGCAAATACACCCATTATCAGCCAGAGCAGTGCAAGTTGTAATGAAGGGTTCACCTTAGGAAGATTCAAGTGTAGCATTCCATCCGGCAGGTATCCAAATATTATATTTGTCTAGCACCCACTTCCATATTCCAGCCTTTCCGGAACATACCATCACTCGATGCGGAAGTGAATCTGCTGCCCAGCAAACAGGGCATCTCTGGCAGCTAGCCATCCTGTGGCGATACAGTTTGTCTGCTTTTGGACAAATTTCATTTACAATTTCGTATGTCACCGCTAACCATTTGGTGTTCAATTGCTGAAGGCCAAAACATTTCCATAAGCGCTGCCAGGGTAGCTGCGGATATTTTATCTGTACCTACGGAGTAATTCCAACTGCTTGACGAAGACAAGCATAAATGTTCTTTACTTTGCGCTTATCACCATCTATTGAGGGCTCCGGGGGTAAACGCTCCAACGCGTAAAAAGTATCTCGTAAAATCTCGGATACCTTGCCACGTTGTCCTTGGCGCCAAAATTCCATGTCAGTGCGTTGTATCATGGTGTCCATGGGATCACTCTCGTTATTCAGGGCAAGCAGGAGCATTTTAATCATCAAGGCTTGCGACGGGAGAGCCATCTCTATTAATCTTCAACCACCTTTCCCCTTCGGGAGGCGTATTTGAGGACGCGCAACACGGTAGTGCTCCCCTGTCCAAATGAAATAGCCCAAGATTTGTTCTATGCTCTGGCAATGCACTTTGTTGGTAGTAGTACGTGAGCCAGGAACCAAATCCTGCTGAGCGCGAAATTGTTACAATATCTTATAGGTTGAACCAAATTCAAAATCCTGATTTTCTGCTTATACATCATCGTCTGCTTATACATTATCCGGTTCATCCAGTTATATTCCCTCATGTCCGTCTCACTATCAATAAAATAGACACCCAAAATCTTCGTACGCCGCACCATAGGCATTCTTATGATGGATGTGTCTGGCGGATCTGGTCCAAAGGCTAAAATCTCGGACTTTTGTATGTTAAATGTATTCCCTGTCGATCCCTCGTAATCTTGTAAAGAATCTCTTAAGCGAGGACTATCTTGGGAGAGGTGGTAACTATTACCGTAATATCACCTACGTAGGCCCCCACAACAATTCGCTGCCAATGCATCACAAGTCCATCAAGTGTGGATTGCAGCTGTCGAGTAGTGGGTCAACCTACAGGTAGAATAGCATCATGGACATGGGACTTCCTTGTCTTACTGAGCGTTTAATAGGTATAGTAGACCTTAAATAGCAATTGGAGAAAGCTCTTGATGAGGCAGCAGCATACATGACTGAAATCAGGTTACAGAGATGATCGGGCACTTTAAAGTCCATCATACGTCTCCACAAACCCTCATGGACAACCCTGTGAAAGGCCCTTTTGAGGTCCAAATTAATAATCGCTGCAGACTTATGTTCCTGTGCACAATGCAATATACATCCTCTCAATGCAGCTAACGTATTCTGCAGGGTCGCTCCTTTGTTAACTGCGGCCTGTATCTCACCAATGCTATATGGTAGTATCTTTTGCATGCGACCAACAATTATTTTAGCAAACAGTTTGTAATCACAGTTCAACAGCATGATCGGTCAATAATCTTGTAAGGACTTGGGTCTAGCCACCTTCGGTAGTGTGACCATTATCCCATCTGCAAATGTGAGTGGTAAATGCTCTGTATTCCACATTTCCTGAAAGACTTGTAAAAATTCGTTCTGCTTGTAAAATTCATATGGCAAGGCGTAAGGCCCCGCGGAGGCACGCAATTTGGATTTTTGGATTATTTTAAGTAACTCTGATTTGGACAGCTACGGCGTATCCTGCCACAATTCTTCCGGTATCTCTCGTAGGAATTTTGACATATATACCTCTACCTTGTGTGAGAGATCTGCGGAGCCGGTGAATCGTTGTGCGTAGAAGTTGTTCACGTCACGAAGAATTTCGGCTGTAGTGGAAACTTCCAGTCCATCTATTTCAATTTGAGTGATTAGCTTCCGGCGACCATGATTACCTTCGTTTGCCAAATGAAAAAAAAACTCGCCTGCTCCCCATGCAGCGCTTTCTCCGAATGTACTCTGGCCAAATAACCCTGAAGCTGTTGTGTTTTTCGAGCTTTTACGTATTCTTTGAACTCTCGCACTAGTTGCAGAACATTGTCTCCTTGCTGTTGACGTACGTGCAGCTCGTGGAGGATTTGGAAGTAATATTCCATGGTTTCTCTACTAGCAAGCGCTCGACGACCGGCAGCAGCCCGAAAGTAGTTTCGTAATGTAGGTTTGGCTTTACACACCCACCAGTCGACTGTGTTTGGTGAACGTGCAAAGGATTACCGCAATCGTGAACAGCAGTCCTGGAAGTGAGTCATCACTTCCTCACCCGTAAGCATGGAGCAGTGAAGTTTCCAGTAACCTCTGCCTCTATTGCAGCTCCTCACCCTGCCCTCCAGTACATGTATTAGTGCCTTATGATCACTAAATACCACCGGTAGTATTTCTGTGCGATGAAGGCAGGGTAAGAGTTCAGCAGTAACATACATGCAGTTCAGTCGTAAAGCTGATGGTCTTCTCGCGAATGTAAATTGTACAGCTTGGCCGTGCTTATTTTCTCAGGTATTTGGCAGGTGCATCTGTTCTACTAGCTGCTGCAGAGTGCTACACCCATTGATGGCATCCCGTTGATCTTTAGGAGCTAAAGTACAATTAAAATCACCAACCAGGACGAACGGTGCACTTGATTGAATATGGGTAAAGATGTCTTGCCTAAAACGTTTCTCGTTGCTTTCGTTTGTTACTGCCCGCAGGAGCGTAAATGTTCACCAAGGAAAATGCCCTCATAGACTGCTGAAATGGTTCTACCAGAGGGATGGATCATGAAATTGTGTAGTTGCAAACCTTGGCGATACACAAAGCCGTACCGGAACCTTCCGGCCCAAGTTTCGTCTCGTACTCGTAGCCATATAAGAAGTCCCTATTACCAATATACACCTCTTGCAAAAAGCAGATATCTATGTCATAATTTACCAAGAAGTCCCTTAAAAGTTTCTGTTTGACCACCTGTCGCAGACTATTAACATTAAGCGAAGCCCAGATTTGAACACCTATCGGCATGCAATGGGAAAAGAGCATATCATTAATGATACCAGGATTTTGAAGAACCAGGTACCACTTTAATATCAGTTGAGCCTCCGTGAAGAATTCCTGGAAGCGAATCCTCTTTGGTAAGTTTAGCTGAACGTAGTTCTTCTTCATACTCATCACCGTCATCCACTGCCGGCCGCTTGCCTGAGTCTATCTCTTTCGCTTGGGTGGGAACCTGGTGGACTACGTATTAAGTGTAGCACATCCGGTGGTTGCTGTCCTGGTGGGATACCTTGCACTTCCATCCTCCGGTGCTGACTTCTTAACCGAGGGTTGCGACCCGACATGGCAATGCCAACCTTCTGCCTTAACTGAGCTATCGTATTTCAGTAGCAGACACCTCTACCTCTTCATAAATTACAACCTCCATATCTCCGTCCCGAGAAACCTCAGATAGAGCAGTAAGTTCAGGTACATCCTGTGTCTCAAACATAGGCCTGATATCGCTGGCCACTGCGGACTTTTCGGACTCCACCGGTTCTCTCGTCAGCTCTACTACTACCGGACCATTGTCTGCCTGTTGTGCAGGTTGCTCCGACTGCTAGTCTTCTGTGGACGTACTCGTCGAACCTGATGCTTGCTCTCTATCGACGGCAGCAGCATATGAGCTACCACCTGCTGCCGCACTGAAGGCCACTGGACGATTCCGTGTGTTTATGGTTTGCCGCGTGGCACGAAGGGGGCACTCAGCTTTCAGGTGGATAGTGGCATTACACAGCTGACAAGCTTGAGGTTGACCGATTTAACTGATTGCCACCAAATAGGTATCGATAACAGAGCTAGCGGGTATGTGACGTTTTAGTATCATCTTCACAGCAATCACGCCGTTGTTAGTCGGAGGAAGATACTGGGAGCTCCATTGCTCTCTGCTTATATCATACACTGTACCGTATTGGCTCAGCTGCTGCGACAACACAGCGAGGGGAACCTCCGAAGGCAGATTGAACACTCTAACATTCACTGTTTGCTGATCACCCGGTGTAATGCGTAACTTTGCCGTTTCTCCAGAGGCGTAGGTAAGGTTTCGCTCATCTTGATAACGGGATAGCAGATTATCGTACAATACCGCCGAAATCACCCTCACATATATATCACGTTCTCTTGTGTGCAGCTGGAGCGTGTCAACTTGATGCACTTGTAATCCCATGAAGTTTACAAGCCACTAGTGGATTTCTGATGCAGTAGGTTAACTTGCCGTTGCTTCAAATTGAAGTTTTAGTGTATTCACACGTTTGTACATCGCCATGGTTACCTTTTCAAGTCAAAACCGAACAGGTATAAAACATACCTATTTGAGCAAAACTAGGCGCGATGCGCTGAGTGTACACAGGGCAGCACAAAGAAAACCCGCTCTGCCTGGCGTTTCCTACCGTACACAGCGGAAAGACAACCTCGCGGTATGCCAGTCACCGCGCAAATGCGGTCGGTCACCCTACTCTCTTGGTGTTGCCAGTTCCACGGCAAGCGGGCGATAGAGATGGACGATATATCTGTCTTTGTCTCAACATAGCAAACATCATACAGATGCTGAGATATACAGTGATACAGATGCTGATAAAGAAGTTCGTTTAATATTTCAGCATGTTTGTAATAACATATTCAATGATTATAGCACAATTTGAACCTTAAACCCTTGAATTGGAGAACAGTTCGCTCACACAGCTATCGTTAATATGTACACAAAACAAACTGATTCAAATTAGATGCGTTCTACGGAATAAGGTGTGTGCTACAGTGAAACAAAATAGTGACATTTCAAGGATTTGTGAATATAGCTTCTATTTTAATATGCCATATTTGTAAATTGTCTGTAATGGACTTGAAACTTATTTTATTTCATTAAAATACTTAGTAAATACGGAAGATATGAATGTGTATTTATGAAGAATTTTTACATCATGAATCTCATGTACTAATGTTATGCATTGTGCGCAGAAATTTTAGTCTTCCAGCAACAATATCGTTTCTTTCAAGCAGAAATTTTTGACCATCATTGGTTCTCCTATGTTTGAACCTAAGAGCTTTCAGAATATTATGCATAGAAGATACAGAATCTGTATATTTTATTTCCTCCCCTCATTAATTCTGTCAACTTTTGAGTGTTGGATATTCACCCTGGTCATATAAATCATAAATTGTTCTACGTGAAATACACTTTTGGAAATTGTCTAAGTTGGTAGCACGTTTTTCAGCAGCCCATTGTTTTCCTGGAGATCTAAATATGGAAACCTCCTAATTTGGTAAACTGTTTGCCTTCGTCACAGAATGAGCACTCACGTGACAAGCTTGTAACATTAATTCTCGACTCTGAGCAATATTTGCACTTTCGAAAATGTTTTTAATTGACCTCTGTTTGAAAAAGCAATAAATATTAACAAGAATATTTGTAGCCTATTTATGTAAAATTTTATGAGTTGTTTTCCAGTTACTACTAGGTGCACCAGTATTAGCCTTGCTAAGCGGTATATTTACTAACTTTGAAAAGTACGTGTGCGCTCTTGCAAGATCACCACTTTACTGAATGCAAGGTACAAAATGCAACTGCAGCATAGACTGTGTGTGCTTTTCTTCACTGACAGTTAATAATTGTTTTCATTCTAGTCAGTCGCTTTATTTTTCCATAACTCCGAAATCGGATGTGCTACAAACATGGGGTTTGAAATGTAATCGTCAGACAAAAATAGCTCTGAAACATGGGACAAACAAAATAATTCTTTAATTGGTATCTTTAGAACGCGCAAAGAAATCAGCCGTAGGATTCGGCAGAGCGAGGCAGTGCGCGTGCTTAACTGTACAGCGTTGCACGCCCCGCATTGGCTAGTAGCGATAGAATAATCACGCCTAGCCCCGCCTTATGTTCATACGAATCCTCCAAGCGAAGGGATGAGCCTCAACAGATCGCAGCGTGGTAACTGCTCTACCGAGTAAAACACCCCGTCCGGTACCTAAGTCGTCTACAGACGATTCCGAGTCCCGACTTCGATTGATAGACCCATCATCGACCGTTTGAGGCGGAACGGCGGTTGCCAGAACGTGTCCTGTCACCATCCTAGTGCCCCCACCGGCAACATTGCTACCCCAGAACGAGGCTTCAAGTACAACGCAGCACTCCAGCAACCAGGGAGGAAGATGCTCCACGCTTACCATCTACCGTAGCAGCAGCTGCTATCTTTCCCGAAGAATGCCTGAGGGAAGCCATGCAGAATCTTCGGAGAGAGATACAAACCACTGGAGCCCGTCTTGCCTCGCTTGAGAACGCCAACACAGACTTACAGTCCTCCAGAGAGGACATCCATCACCTCCACCCCGTGGAGCTCAACATTGCTCCACGCCTAGGCCAACTAGAGGAAATAATCACCACAAGCATCGCAGAACGCCACTCAGAACAGACCGAAAAACTCACGAAGTTAACAGCAATCGCCCAGCGCTCTGCCCACACCACAACTGACATCCAGACTCAACTACACCTTCTCCAACAACAGCTTCATCAACTCAACAGCAGTGACCAGTCATCCACTGTGAAGCACAAGCTCTCACGCTTGGAGGAGAGTCACTCGCATACAGGTGCCAAACTCGACCAGCTCCTAGACCTCAACCAACAGCTGCGCAGCATGGTTGAGCAGCATACTCAAGCCCAGGCGGGCAACTTTAATGTCTCTTTACGCGAACGCATACGGAGACTACACGGACTCAATAGCTCCCAGCAATAAAAGAACTACACTGAAACTCCAAAACGATGTACACCCAATCCCCTTCGTGCCATGCTCAGGACCTCGGTCATGGTCATGGCCAAGGATACAAACCCCTACGCGCTCCCGCACACTGTGCGGCAGCATATGATGACGATGGTGACGGAGGTGCTAATACGGAACTCCATAATAGGCAGAAAAATAACTGCCATCCCAAAGTCCATCTTCAAATCTCTCCTTATAACTTCATGTTATTGTTAATAAAATCCTTAAAAAAAGTCATTGCTTCGTGCCTCCCTTGGTCTCACAACATACGAATCACTCCTATCAAATGAACAACCCATATTCAAGTTTTGGTAATTTCGCAGGTGTGTTCGTGAATAAGATGACTGCCAATCATGGTAACCTTCATTATAAAGATTACAAGCTAGTAATGCAAGGCCATGTATGTAGTATACATCGGTTTCTTCACTCACATAATATATTTTTTTCTGTATTCTATACTCTACAAAATACAATCAATGGACAGAAATTTAATTCCATTACTTATTATACTTATTATTCCTTTGCTCTACACAGTTAAATGAAAACAATAAAAAGCGAGTAACAACGTGAAGCATTTAATCATTGTTGGTATTTACAAAGGGCAAATCTTGTAGCTCTATTGCACACGACTTTTAGACCCACGTTGACACGATATTTTTGTTTTTATGTTAAGATGATGGCCATTAGATATTTATATAAATATACATCTTGTGTAATGAAAGGTCTTTGGTGTCGGAAAGCAACCAGTATGGGCATATGATGGTTCATGTAGCACTTGTCACACAGATGTTCAGCAGTTGACTTAATGCCATTTTGGAATGCGTGAGCGTGTCGAACGATTACTGTATAATTTGTTGTGTATAGTGACTGCGCTTAAAGTGGCTGGCTTTGTACAGAAAAACTGTTCTTCCCCCTAACCACAACGTCATAAGCATCTTAGGATACATCTATCGGGGGAGGAGAGGTGAAGAACGTTAGGCACGAGTTTAGAGCTGAGAATACCCAGGGTGACCGTTGCGTAAATAACGTTTAGAAGAAAAACTATGAAGGTGAATTCACTGTACGAAATAGTCATTGAACCTTTCAAATAATAACGATACATAATAATAAATACAATAATACATAATGATACAGTGCTTTATAACATAAATAAAAAGAGATATTACGTATGCTGTTATGGTGTAGTACTTATATTACCTACAAGAACTAAATGCAAATTATTTAGATAATATCCAACGTAAGCTTAGTTAAACATTCCGATACCTCGTTATAGGACCATCATTACAATTTTGAAAGGGTTAAATTACACCAGTATGCATGAATTTGTTACGGATATTTATTTGCAAATTAAAGAAGCACTTCTACCCGTTCTAATTTATTCTAATTTATTCTAAAACATTGTCCTTTATTCTATGGCAGTTACAGGTGCTGAATCAATTTTCAGTTGATTTAACAAAGCAGTAACTACCTCAAAAGTTAAAGAAAAAACAACTAAGGATTTAAAGAAGAACTAGTAAAGAAACTCTATTGCTCTTAAGTGCTGGAAGTTTTTACAAAGATGTCTGCTAATTTTACAAGTTTGAATAAAGTTAAGCAGTGTAATTTTTGGGGTGGAGGTTTGTAATTTTACGCCCTCCAACGTTAAGCCGTATCGGACGATGAATGGAATGGGCGAAGTGGTGCTGAACTGAGCCCAAGGTACATAGAGCTTAGAGTTACCCGACATTCGTTTTTCAGGATAAGGGAAAACCCTTGAAAAACCTTATCCAGGTAACTCACCATTTCCGAGATTCGAATTCGGGACCTCTTGAACGTGAGAGACACCCTACCATCACGCTACCGAGGCGGGCTTAGGAGGGTTAGAAGGGGGCTTCTGTTACACATAATTTAAATAATTACGTACATTTCGCATAATAATTAAATTTCATAAACGCTTTAGAACTCGAGAAAGGTTAGATATGTGTTAGAAGTATGAATGGAAACCCATGTTAGCATATCCATGTTAGGTTCGATACCCACGGTCTCCACATCTTAATTAAATTACGCAAGTGCTAAACGCTAATAACTATTAAACACCAATACATTTATAAAACTACACTACGTAAAACACTATGTAACTTCTATAAATATAAGCTTAATTAACACAAATAGGAAGCACGATCGACAGTCTAAGCTAACAGAAGGTACCGCAGTTCTCAGGATACAATAAAAATATTGCAACAGCGCTTTAACTTGGTGAACGTATTGGGGAGATGATGATGAAGATGATGATTGGGTTTAAGAGCGCTCAACTACAAGGTTATCAGCGCCCTTAAAGTGCCGAAAAGGATAAAAACGAGGTAAAGTGCTAAAAGACGGTCATTTAGATAAAAACTATAAAAAACAACCACACAACAGTACCTCACACACTAAAAGGACGCTTAAAACCGGTAACAGGCTAAAATGACTAACATGCCCAAATGGTTTGGACCTGTATTCTAAAATTTACAGATAAAAAGAAAACTAAAACCTTGATCACCGCTGTCTCGTCATCCGCCAGTGTCTCTGCCAAGCTGGCCGGCAGCTGGAGAGATCGGCGGAGACGTGCTAATCTAAAACAGTCTAAAACTACGGGTTAGACCGTCAGGTAGCTACTGCACAGGGGGCAAACCGATTCTCGGGTCCGGGTTAATAAAAAATTGTGACTAAAATAGCAGTGACCAATAAGCAAACGAGATAAAACAACTTCCTCCCGCCGGGATGCACGAGAGGAAGTGGCCCAGGGAATCGGAAGCTCCTTTACCGCTCTAAGTTTGTTGCTGCGAAGAGTAGACCACTCACTGCGCCAGCATGAGAGTACCGCTCTGCGCTCAACGAGCCGAAAGTCTTCCGAGAGCACGGCAGGGAAGTTCACACTGGGACCACGCTAACCACTGAGGCGTGTGGAACGTGGAGGGCGTTCTGGATACGCCGAACAAGGGGGTGTTGGTTGAAGAGGTCACGAAGGCTCTGAAGTGCGCTAAAGGAATCGCTGAATATAAGGCCAAATGCGCAACCTTCGGCGGCGAATATATAAAAGGCCCCGATTTTTGGCGTGGAGCTCTGCAGTGTAGATGGAAGTGCTGCCATGGAGACCGAATGTAAAGGTTTCGGCTCCATGGACATATGCACATCCCACACCAACCGTGACTGGGCCAGTTGGAAAGGCCCCAATTGCCAGACTAAGGCCAGAGTTATATACCGTGTCCAACTTCTTCAGCAGGGATGGACGAGCTGAAGAATAAACGATGCACCCATAGTCCAGCTTGGATCGGATCAGTGTGCGATACAAGCGAAGCAGCACCGCGCGATCCGCTCCCCACGATTTCCCACTAAGTATCCGCAAGATGTTAAAAGAACGCTCACGCCGTGTTTTCAACTGCGCTATATGCGACGACTAGCTAAGCTTTCTGTCGAAAATCAGTTCGAGGAACCTAGTTTCATCAGCAAAGGGTAAAACATGGCAACCAATTCGGAGGAAGTATGATAACCGACTCTTGAGAAGGATCACCCCGTATGTTTAAGGGTAGAAGAACCTTATAATTGCTTAAATGTGAGCATGTGTGGTCAGAGGTGAAAGCTTTGATACCACTGGGATAGAATGAACGCGGCTACTATATCAATACACATTTCGCAATGTCAGAACGTATTTAAAGATAAGTGTATGTAGTTCCCAGTGTAAAAATCAATTTATAATGGTTACGCTTTAATATAATTTTGTTCACATTATTGCTCTTTGTTTAATAGCCAGGAAATTACTGCTTGTACTTCGGGTGGCGTCAGAAAAAATAGAATTGTATGGTGTGTTGGTAAATTTTGAATTCTAGGCTTAATAATTAGATAAAACACCCTTTCAAGATAAAATCTATAAAATAGAAAAGAAAGAACATTGAGATATAAAGACATAGTCAAACATGCAATCAGAAAGTTAAAGGAGAAAGTCTAGAAACAAAAGAATACATAAAATCCAGCTGAAGACAACAGTAATAAACGAGCTAGGAAAATTAAATTGGTGACTTGTAATCCAATAGCAGCAAGGAAGAAAGGTTGAGGAGCGAACATAGATTACATCACACTCACATGTGTTTCAAATACCAGCTGTATAAATGTAAAGAATTATTTAATGGACTGGACAAAATGCAACATCTGCAATGGATGAGCAAATGGAAACTCCGCTGACCTGGAAGAGGAAAGTCCCTCTTACTTTTTCTGCGTCTTACTTAGAAAGAGTAGATAAAGGATTATATTCCATCCGAAAACTAGATACCAAGATATCATCGGAAATACATGTTTTGAGATCCACTGTATCGACCCTCAAAAAAGTTTTGCATATCTGTATGTTTGAGACAGCACGCGTGCCGTACCTCGTAATTTAAAATGGAAAAGCAGATGAAATATCAAACGTAGGTGAAAGAAAACTTTAATCAAAACTACATTACCAATTGTTTAACATTTTGATTGTATGATAATTGGTTATAATGATTTCGATTAATATCTTAATTTAATATACTTTTATAAGAAGTTAAAGGTATATCTTGATTTTTCTGGGAGTATTCTCTAAACATTCTATAACCAGACAGCGAACAAAATTTTGTTAGAGGCGCGGCTTACCAACACTGTAGTCATCTGGTAGCTTTCCCCCTCTACCGTCATTTTAGGTTGGCTCTCCTCCATTACGAGGGCTACACTGGTCTGCTGTTTCACTCACTTTCGCATTTACATTCACTCTTAGCATTTTCTGCCAAATCACTGCGTTGTTCCTCAGGGTTTAAAGAAACTATGAACCTATCTATTTGTTAATCGATTATGAGGTCATGTCCAAGGCAATTATTTTCTGTTAACCTTGAAAATCAAAACAGCATTAAAATACATTCGTTTCGTGTGGTTTGCGCTCTGTCACACGCAGTAAGCGAGGGGTGAGAGTCACGTGAAGCTTGGATGGCAAGCAGGGGAGAACGCTCTCCTCGCGCATGCGCACACTGACTGCATTTTGTTTGTGGTCTATCTGTAGAATATTTGTATATAACTGGTAAACCATAACAGACAGAACTCTTACTATGCCAAAAATATAAATCCTATTAAAGCACAAAGTTTATGGTAAACAAACTCTTGTGGAGATTATGAATTTTGAGATCTGTGTCATTTGCTTGAAGGCTATAAAACACTTTCCGAAACAGAAAGTAGCTATTCGTTTTTTAATGTTGAGGTCATGCAAAATGAGTGCAATGTAAACACCGGAGCATGATAGATTTGACATTCAGTTAAACCTACTGTTACTTCCCTATATTCATTGTATCCACAAGGAAATAAGTAATAAAATCGTTTAAGTTAATTGATGGAAGCTAATAATTTCCTCACGCTAGCCATGTATAGGCTAAGGTTTTGAATAGATAAAAGTCAAACTAAGAAGATCAATGCCATGGCCGGGATTTGAACCACGGATCTCCTGGATTCCGTCCAGTCGCTCTTATCCATTCAGCTATCATGGCCAACGTAAGAGTGGGAAAGAGTGACCGGACGGAAACCAGTAGATCTGTGGTTCAAATCCCGGCCATGGCATTGAATTTTTCACTTTGACTCCGTCTATCCAAAACCTTAGCCTATGCACGGCTAGGGTGAAGAAATGAATAATTTCCATCAATTAAATTAAATAGTAAGAGTTTAATAATGAAGCCTGGGATTTAAGTACTTACGACAGTAGGTCGCCACAAACGCTGTATCTCGAATACGAGAGCCCCTAGTGGTTTACCGGGAAAATATATGAGTCAAATGGAGAATTTAATGTCAGGACGGCACGTTGGCCATTGTAGCTCAATGGGTAAGAGCAACTGGACGGAAACCACGAGATCCGTGGTTCAAATGCCAGCCATGGCAGTGAATTTTTCATGTTGACTCTATCCATCGTGCGTTAAAGTCCATACGTTGATTAATATTAAATAAAACAATATATACGCTTCAGATTTTAAGAATAGTTTGTCTTAGGGCACGTAGAAAAGCACATATGAAAGTAGCACATTAGAATTACTTTTTCTCTGACATGGAATCTCTTGGGTCAGTTACGGTGGCCCGGCAGAATTTGCTGAGCGTGGATTGGATCTGACCGCCCTTCATGCTCCTCATCCCTTCCTCCAATAGATTTAGGAGACGATATAGACTAATCTTGTGTACAATCGTAAAATACTACCCAGCGCGTGTAACATGTTTGTGCTTTATTTTATACATCTAGTGCACCATGTTGAAAACAGTTGGACTGCCTTACAGAAAGCTTCAAATAAAAGGTCTCCTATCAAATAACTGACGACGAACACCATTTCAGATTTAAAACCATGTCGCTCGTGCACTTACATCAAAAGCTTCGACAGTTAATTAAAGTAGTCAGTCAGCGGTGCCCCAAATGGTTCTGTCGTGTTCCGGAACGAATACCATCGATCCTAGGTATCGATATGTACTCTGTGGAAATTGCACAACTGTGAAAGAAAACAGGCCGGTGAGAATTAATTATATTAAATACAAGCCAAGCTACGACAAGAGTTTCAAAATGACTTTCCATTCTGCACCCAGCGAATGTCGTGTTAGCTGTACATAAGTAGAGGGTTGTTGTACAGCCGGTTGAGCACTGTATTCCGGTCAATAGGCTGTAAACCCCTCTCAAAGGGTTACATCTGCTGAAAGGCTGCGGTAGAAAGTGTAAACGGGGTCGTATGATGGTCCCTCGTGCAGGTGATTTTCGTATCATTATATTACAGTTTCGTGGTTCACTAAGTATGGCGATACCACTGGATTAAAGGCATCTGGTGTGAATTACAGCTTCATCACGACGTGTAAGATGACTTGAGCTGGTTGCAAGAGATTTGTAGACCAAGAATATCGATATCTCGGGCAACACGTGGCGTCTTTGTAAGAGTTACGCTTCAACTTGAAATAGAATGATTTGATACCCATTAAATTATCGTATCCAGTGACATTTGCTATAACTCACAATACCCAAATCCTGTCTAGTAAGATTCTTCAAGGCGAAGATTTCATAAAAATTAATAAAGATCCGTCGAAATTTTGTATTTCAAATTTTAATGACATACCTAATGAAGTGAAACTTATATCAAATAAAGAAAAACCTTTTCTAAAAGTTAGTGTCCCTGCTTTAACTAGAATTTATGCCCTTCATAAAATTCATAAACATGTAAATAAAATGTAGACTTATTGTAAATTGTATAAATTCACCAACTTACAATTTTGCTTAATTGTTACATAATAAATTTACTAAGTTTGATACATTTGAGAGTTTAAGTATTAAAAATTATTTTGAACTTCTTGAAAAGATTGACTGTTGTATTGTCTAAGACCGATAAACTTGTTTCTTTTGATGTAACTGCCTATTTCCTAGTATTCCTAGAGAAAAACTTTTGATTTATTTAAACAAGTGGTTAAATTCAATAAATTTACACGAGGACTTAATAGTTTATCTTGTTAAACATTACTACTTTTTGTCTGGATCAAAATATTTTCACGTTTAATGCTGAATTTTTTCAACAAACTTCTGGCTTAGAAATGGGTAATCCTCTTTCACCTTTTCTGACTGATCTTGTTACGAATTTTTTCGGAATGCAAGTCACTAAAACATTTCCTTTGATTTCTAAAACCTGGTATAGATATGTTGATGATATTTTTATATTGTTCCTGATAAACAAATAAATGATGCTTTAAAATTACTAAATTTAAAAGATAAAAATATAAAATTCACATTAAAAACTAAAATTGACGGTTTTCTTCCTTTTTTGGATATGAAGATAAGAAATAATAATAAAATGGATTTTGGTATTTATAGGAAATCTACTCATATCGCTAATTACATAAAAATAAAAGTTTTAACCCTTTTCCAGAGAAATTTTCTGAATAAAGAGGAATTCATTAAACAATATAAATATGTTATTAATACTGCTTTAATTAATATATTTAATAAATATTTTATACAAAGGAAGATTGAAACATTTAAATATAAAAAATTGTTAATGGTATTTCTACCCTTAAAAAGACGATTATAATTTAAAATAATTTACTTACCATCCTTGGTCTAATAAACATTTTCAAAAAGTTTTTAAAGAGTTTGGTATAACTTTGGTTCCTCAAAACAAATATAGTATTTTTAATTTACTACATTTCTTTAAAAAAAGGTCAAATTCCTAATAATAAAAAATCTGATATTTATCATTTTGATTGTTTAGATTGTGATCGGGTTTACATTGGTAGGACGAAACGTAATTTGGAAACCAGAACGAAAGGACATTTTCATAACATTAAGTATTGTGACTTTGTGGGTTCGTAGAATTAAAACTTCAATTGCACAAACTTAAAATGTTCTTTATTTCCATCGAATTACAGTTGGAACACTTGCCGATTACATAGAATTACGTAGCGCACACAATTACAATCCACCTGTTCGTCTGTCACAGGTTTACTCCACACTCGCAATTACGTACAACTCCTCTGATACACTTACGCAGTCTTCCAGTCCGTTCATTAGCACAGCGCTCTTCGCGGTTGCTCACCAAGAACTGACTCTTGGTCGCATCGTGCTTCTATTTATAGTTGGCTAAATGCTTCTAGAGAATTCTCTACCATGGAGAGGAAAGATCTTCGGGAGACTTCGCTCTCTTTTGGATGGAGGAGGAGCGGGAAACGAAGATTCAGCTACCCCCTGTCACGCCTCCGCAGGCGCCAGCTTGCCGGCGAGGGTGCGGCTCCGATGCCACACGTTTCCCTCCACCGGCCATCCCCTCCCGCGGCCGACCGCAAGTTCTCCGATTGGGTAACAGTATACACAAACTGTTAAATCGACCGTAGCAGATCATTTTTGGTCATTTAACCATAATATAAATACTGAAGTTAAACTATTAAAAGAATTAAATGTCCCGATAGATTTACTGGTTTGGGAATTTATATTTATTTAAAAAAATATACATCACGTAATGTATTTTGAAATACCAGCAGTTCATTCTGTTCCCAACTTTATTCAGTTTTCAGATTTTGGTAATACTGAAAAAGTATAATAACATAGTAACTTCCTTAACGACGAATTTGTATTCTGTTGTGGTTTTCTTGACTGACGACTCGAAGAAGGGTTCTTGAAATCGATTTCAACTTCCACTAATTCAACTAATAGGAAAAATAAACATCATTTTTCTTAAGTTAAGTGGATTTTTTGTTACAAATAGTTATATTTGTATAAATAATAGGAAGATATATACATACTTTTCATACGTCAAGACTCAATCCATAATATAAGAAACACAAGCTAAATATTCATCAGTGAATTAAAGGGGTCATTAGAAAGCGATGTATTGAGGAAACGGCAACTCCTATAGGTCAGTGTAGCTAAGGTATTTAACAGTTTAGTGAAATCAGTCGATAAAAATGCATTAGCTCAAGGCAGAGGACCTGCAAGCAACTTCTGAAAATTGGGAAGGCAAAAGGAGTTGTTAGTAGCTGAAACGTAATGTAGGAATATTATTGGGGATTCAGGTAGTGGCCGAGGTACTTTTTAAATGGTCCGTGTGTTCCGTCTGAACAACGTAACTCAAATGAAAATTCTGTTTAAAACGAAACATTTATTTTTGTATTGATGTTCCAAAATCATAATTTTCAATCTGGTGAGACTCCGAAACTCACCAGACACTGCCTTTACATGGAAATGATTAAGAATTTTGATTGAATATCTCAAGTTTGAGCCAGTTTCAAAACAAATAAAACCTCGAATACATTATGAAGCTCTCAGTTTTCATTATGTAGGTTTTGTATAATTACTAAACCGTAAGGAATATACAAAATGATATACATAGAAGTCAAGGTTCTGGTTAAAACAGACGAATTATGTAAAATATAACTTGCTTGTCTTTCGCAGCAAATATATCTTCATTATTTTGGCATTAACTATTTCAGAGATATTTGTACCTGGTTTGAATTAATTGATTTATTTCCCTACAGCAGGTAGCTCTCTCATTTAGATTTTCTGCGGCTTTTATGTAGCTGTCATTATGTAAAAAGAATACAATTGGTAAATCTCTCACATATAATGGTTCAGAAATTATTTTGGCTATAACGTTTAATGAGTGATGAGCTAAATATCATAAACTGTGATTCTGTCACTGTGAACGAAATATCACTGTCATTCCGGTGATCGATGTGTTCGCGACGGAGTAATTGACAGTGATTACATTTAGTTATTCAGTTGAATAGTGAGCACCTCTCTTTGGCCACTTCCACGTAGTCCAGAGTTCATTACCAGGGAAGTGGTTTCATAGCTACAACAATTATTTACTAGTAGAAGTGCATTTTTATAGAATATGTGGCTAAATAGTTTTGCTAATGTTTGTTGTGTAGTTACATGTTTTAGTAAATATTTATCTTGGAGATATCAAATTTTGAAAATTAGACAGTTACTGAAATCTGTATTACTGAAGTATATTAAAGAGTGCGATTAAACATTATTTGATCGTGTCTAAACTTAATTTTAAAAAGGTGGAGTGGGATGCATTATTGATATTTTTCAAATTTAGTTTTGAAGTTGCTACTCATAAACCTGATTCATGTATTTATCTATATTCCGAGACAGTTTACAGACTGAATATCATTTTAAAGATTATTAGACCAAGTTTCCGATTGACAAGAATTATTTATTTTTCCCCGCTTAATTAAGGCAACTGTTATATTTTACTCAAAAAATAAACATCAGAATTTCAACGGAAACACAACTTTGAGATTTCCTTAATAAATCGGATGCATTACGTCATATGGCTTTCTCTGTGAACTATCGTTTACTTTCATATAGTTACTACAATTTGTTTTTTGAGAATTGCTTTTATGTAATTTTCGTAAATCGAAGTAAGCCTGTGCAGAAATAGTTATATTACAGATTTCTTTTAGTTACCAGAAAGATAAAAGAAACCAAAGTACATATGCTTCCCACGATAGCAAATAACAACCGAATAGCGACTGCCCTTTAAAAATGAAAAATTACTGAATTCAGACCAACACGAACAGGCTTACACCCCAAAGGAAGTTACTCCAAATAAATTGTGTATATTGAGAGTTCTGGGCATTTTTTGTGTTATCTGTTCTGTCCTTTATGTTTATTACACCTGTTATACAAAATGAAACAACAAATTTTCTCAATGAAGAGAACCACAGAGGCTGTTCCCAGGAAATATAAAGCCTGCATTTAATTTTTTAATCCAAATGTATTAAATATGTGCTATTTTAATCAAAATACTTATGAGCTAACTAAAAGAATTCAAAATATGGACAACTTTCCAGTATAAAGCTTTTCTTGTTTCTGTTCCATTTATACCCCGCGTTTAAATGCCGTTCTCCTTTGGAACATATCGCCCATTCGCGATGGTGATTAACTTGTAAACGTTGGCTTGCTGGTACTCTGGATTTTTAATCATTATATCACGCACATGGTGTTTATCTCCACCTGAAAAGTTTTTTACATGGATCGTCAATATGTATATACGTAAACTTAATACAATAATTACGAACATGTTTACAAAGTTGAGAAGTGTAAATAGCATATTCTACATAATCTGTTTATATTCTTTCACGGAGTAAAATACTTTCTGTAATAAATAAGTTTTGACAGCCTTTAGTTTTGTTTTCCCGTTTGTTATCTGTTTGATTTCCGCCGGTAGGTGGTCATACAAATCTTTGATGCTATTTTCTATGCATTTATTATTTAGGATACCAGTAAGTCGGTTTCTAAAATAATTATCTTTTGTTCTGGTGTTATGTTTGTGGATGTTACTATTTTTGTTTTGATCATAACTTTTTAATGTAAGTTTCATACATTCATATATATAATGAAGGTAATGTTAAAACATTTAGTTTTTTAATGCGTTTATATATGTGTCTCTTTTCTGTATTCCTGCTATCAAAATTATTGATCTTTTGTGCAATCTAAATAGTGTTAAAGCTAAAGTTTTTTGTACTGTGCCCCATAATACAATCCCATAGCTCAAGTGAGAGTGAATGAATGCATAGTATGTTTGTTTAATACATTTTTATTTATTATTTCTATTGTTTGTTTTAAGATATATATATATACCTGAACTAACTTTTTTATTACTTTTTGAACATGTCCATTCCATTTCAATCTGTTGTCTATTACTAATCCTAAGAAGTTTGTTTCATTTACCTGCTGAATTTGTTTGTTTCCTATTGTTAACTTTATATTTGTCTGTTTTTTGTTATTAAGACTGATTTGCATCCAGTCTGTTTTGTTTGTGTTTAATATCATGCCTAAGTTTTCTAAATGTCTGTTTACTTTTACTAGTAGAGTATTTGCCCTATTTTGTACTTCTATTTCTGTTTTTCCTGTTACTAAAACCGTGGTGTCACCTGCATAGCCTATTGCTAATCCCCCTGCTTCTTTTATTATTTAAAATAAGCTGTTTATATACAGTAGGAATAAATATGGTCCTAATTTTGAGCCTTGGGGCACTCCATGTGTTAGTTTTTTGAATGGTGATCGAAATCGATGGTATAGTGTGCGTGATATAATGACACACATTATATCATACTGTCGTTCATACACACTGTCATTCATACTTCCAGACTCAGGGAAAAATTGGGATTCATCTTGGTTGGAGAAACATCTCCACCCCCAGCTTGGAATCGAAACCGGTACCCCTAGCACAGCAGGCATACAGCGTAATTTTGTTTGGAGAACTTTCAAGAAAGTCTTGTCCTTTGTTTGGAAGACACCAACTAAATTACAAACTTTGGAAATAATCGGATCTTTCGTTTTTCACTTAGTACACACACATACACATACACATACACACACAGTGATATGTTCTAAAAATGGTTTTATTGGGGTTCAAAGGGTCTCAAAGCGTATAATTTATATACAGCAAATAGAGTAAGTAATGCTTATTAATATCATAACTTCAACCAAAATACATTTTTTAAATGCATATATTCAGAGTCGCTTCAACAACTAGGTCATTCACGACTATTTTGTATAATACAGTGGCAAAGTTTTTCAATACCTATAAATCATTAGGATAAAGTTCTGAATACGAGGCATGTTTTTTAAGTCAGTACCGTTTTGCGCTTCCACCACCGCAGCGCTACGGTCGGCGGTCCGCGCTTGCGCGCTGGTTATCTACATCTCTTGTCTACGCACTCACGCCATTACAGTCTCATTCATCATTGTATACTATGGTTACTGAGTGTTTAAGATGCCTCCGACAATCGTGAGTACCGCCGATTGTGAAGTACGGGCTGTTATATGATTTCTTAGTGCTAAAGGCGTAAAGCCGATCGATATTCATCGTGAGATCTGTGAAGTTTACGAAAAAAACATTATGAGTGATGGAATGCTAAGGAAATGACTGAGAGCATTTAAAGATGTCCGCACAAATGTGCACGATGAAGAACGGAGTGGAGGTCCTTCGGTCAATACTGAAGATTTGGTGCAGAAAGTGCACGAAACGGTGAGAGAAAACAGACGCTTTACAATTTCATTATTGTGCGACTATTTTGTTCAATATTCTCGTAGTGTTTTGTATCGCATTGTGACCGAGAACTTGAAGTACCGGAAATTGTGTTCACGTTGGGTTCCCAAAATGTTAACGGATTTGAACAAAACCCAACGTTTAGGCAGTGCATGAACTTTCCTTGAGCGGTACCACAATGAAGGTGAAGATTTTTTAGACCAACTTGTTACTGGTGACGAAACATGGGTGGCCTACGTCACAACAGAATCGAAACAACAATCCATGGAATGGCGACATTCATCATCAACTACAAAAGTGAAGTTTAAACACAGAATTTCTGCCCGGAAAAACGTGTGCACAGTTTTTTGGGACAGGTGAGCCCAGAGGTTCTACTCACATTAGTCTTGAGCCCGTAGGAAAAAGACCCGGGCCTCTTTCAACCAGGGAGTTATCCGAGTTGTCCCAAAGGGCGCTCGGAGTCCTCCGTGGGGCTTTCCATAGGACAACACCTGGGATACTAACAAGCCCCCCATCTGGTCCTAGGACACAAGACGGGATGGAAGTGGATACGCCACTTACGCGCGCCAACACCAGAGGTGAAGACTACCGATATGACCTCGGTGGGGTCGCCGGGCGATCTAGCACACCTTCTATTAGCTTTGCAGGCTAGCACCCGGGAGAATTAATGGCTTCCCTCAACACCGTCCGTAGACGTACCCGATTCCCACGGGTAGCGGGAACCACTGCTCCCTCGAGACCATCCCAATCATAACAACTCCCGAAGGAGGGGCTCAGATGTTCGGCCCGAGGTTCCTCTAGTAACATCAGAGGTACCGCGAGTGCTAAGGGTCCGCAGCGCCCGCACCACGGCAGCTGAAGGGGACGGATCCCCTCCCTTAAGGGAAGTTTTTTGGGACAGAAAAGGAGTATTGTTAGTGGAGTTTCTGCTTCGGAATGAGGCAATCAATACAGCGTCTTATTGTGAGACATTGAACAATCTGCGCCGTGCAATCCAGAACAAAAGACGTGGCAAGTTGAGTAAGAGTATCGTTTTGCTGCATGACAATGCCCGTCCACATGTGGCTAATCGGACCAAAGATCACATCAAAACTTTTCAATGGGAAACTCTAGATCATCCTCCATACAGCCCTGATCTGGCGCCCAGCGACTAAAATTTGTTCCTGCACTTGAAGAAACATCTGGGCGGTCAGTATCTTCAAGACGATAGCGAAGTCAAAACAGTTGTGTTACAGTGGTTAACACGTCAGGCGGCAGCTTTTATGAGGAGGGTATTCAAAAACTGGTGCCACGTTATAAGTGCCTCAATATTCACGGAAATTATGTAAAAATTAGATTAAGGTACAGGCTTTCATGGGAAAATAAAATTATTGCAATATCTATGCACGTCTTTTTTTAATTCCAAAACGGTACCGACTTAAAAACATGCCTGGTAACAATCAGTGGAGCAGTAGTATTTAGAAAATTAATTTGCTGTATATTAACTTATGTATATTCTAAATTGGTATCATTAGAATTAATTTTCTTATACAAGTTTGTACTTTTGTGGAATAGCAGTACGTGTTTGAAGTTGGATGGCGTGTTCAGAATGATGGATAAGTCTCCAGTGATGTGATGAACCTGTCGTGAAGCGTATTCCTTGCACTCTGTGAGGAGATGGTTTACTGTGAGGTGGGTGTTACGGAGACTGGCCTTTACTAAGGTGGTATGAGTGGGATAACGTTGTATGACCAATGCGGAAACATGCTCCTTCCTGCAAAGAGAGTGTCCCCTTTCTTTACACATGTAACTTTTCTGGAGGCGATCGATTCCAGAACTGTTTCCATTTTATATTTATTACTCTGGAGAATTATTTTGTAATATCCCGATAAAGTGCTATTTGTTGTTCATCTGAGTCTGTTAGTTGACCTGCTTCTTTAGCAGCTTTGTCCGCTTCTTAAATTTCCCTTAATGCTGCAGTGAAGATAACAATTTTCTTTCTATTTAGAGCAATGAAATAAAGACTGTGGATATCTTGAAGTAGTTGAAGGTCAGTTGATCCGTCTTTGAGACCTTTTAGAGAACTTAATGAATCCGAAATTATAAGATATCTACACTCACTAGATTGGATTATGTACGTCACAGCTTGCTTATGTGCAGGAATTTGGCAGGAGAATATGGAATGTCATTTCAATCTAACGTAAGCAAATGTACTGAATGCCAATGAATTACTGTAATACCAAGTTTCATTGTCTTTCACCTTGGAGAATACCGACTGTTCAAAATACATTGGAAACATACCACTCTGTATGAAAAGGAAACAAGTAAAATTTCGGTTCTAAAAAGGGGAGTTTTGCGTTGGCTTAGCTGCTATGTTAAAACATTTGCATGCCGAACATAGATAATACTGTGACTTTGTGGGTTCTTGAAATTAAAAGTCCAATTACACAAACTCAAAATGTTCTTTAATTCAACCGAATTACAGTTGGAGCACTTGCCAACTACAAAGAATTAGGTAGCACACACAATTACAATTCGCCAGTTCGTCTGTCAGGTCCACGCCACACTCACAATTACGTGCAATTCCTCTGATACACGTACACAGTCTTCCAGTCCGTTCACTAGCACGGTGCCCCTCACGCTGCTCGCCAAGAGCTGACTCGACTCGCCCACTACAGGCCTTATATAGGGAGATCGCCGTTTCTGGGAGCCTCGCGGTACAGTGAATAATCCTGACTGTTCCAGACGGCAGGGAGAGGGGAAAGAGATGGTTAGTGATGTTTTTCCAACCATCCCCTCGTTAGCGCTACAAGATAAGTGGGTAGGCGTGGGCGAATGATTCCCGTCACTCACTAAGCCATCAGTCGGTCGTGCCTTCCGATAATTGTGTGACAGTACATACTATATTGTGCCCTTGTGGGTTCGTGAAATTAAAAGTCCAGATTACAAACCCCAAAAATATTTGCTCTTTATTTCCGTAGAAATCAATCTGACAGTCTAGAATTACGTCACATACACAATAAAACTTGCAAGGTCATCGGCCACGAGCACACAAACGCGAGTTCAATTAACAACTAACTGACTGTGGCAGGCGACGGCTCTCTTCATATAGATTACTCACTATCCCGAATGTTCTTAAACAATCCGGACGGTGTTAGAAGAGGGACGAACTCTCCAGAAATCCTTCTCCTTCTCCCCACCGTTTCGGAGAGCTTTCATCCCCGCACTGTACTGGCCGTCACTCTGAACTCGTTGTCCGCGCCGCCTCGAATCAACTATGCGTTCGCGACAATATACCTAGCGTCAATCCAGAAGGGATTGAAATTTCGGGAAAAGAGAGAGAGAGAGAGAGAAGCGACGTTGCCGCTTATCGTGACCATGTGGATAGGTTTACTACAGGTAGACCACAAACAAACTGCGGTCGGTGTGCGCATGCGCGAGGAGAGCCTTCTCTTCTACATCATCCAAGCATCACGTGACTCCCACCCCTCCCTCCTGCATGCGTCAGAGCGCAAAACAACAGGAAATGCATGTACTTTAATACTGTTTTGATTTTCGAATTTAAAAGAAAATAATTACCTCAGACATGACCTCACAATCGACCAACAAATACATAGAATTATAGCATCTTTAAACCCTGAGGAACAACGCAGTGATTTGTTAGAAAATGCAAAGAGTGACTGTAACAGTGAACGGAAAAGCGAGTTAAACAGATAAGCAGTGCAGCCCGCGCGATGAAGGAGAGCAAACCTAAAATAGGGATGGAGGGGGAGAGCTAGAGGACTCCAGTGGTGGTAAACCACGCCTCCAGCTGCATTTTATTCGCGGTCTAGTTATAGATGACTGGAGTGTGGAGTAAGTATTATATTTTATTGGTGTACAAAGACAATAATACAACAATGAATCCACATAAAGGCAAAAGATAGAACATGCAAGTATAATAAAGATATGTGTTAACAAAAGAGACATCTCTCTGAAGTACTGATGCTTATTGTAACGGAAAAACGCCGCCCACATCCGAATCGCTTGGATTACCGTTCCTTTGATTCCTGCAGCAGCTCATTAATCCTATCAAGTACTTCTAAGTCTCGAATGAAAGTTTCAATCCCTACTCCCTTAAAGAGCATATCATATTCCACGTTTGTTCCTTAATTAAGGTTCTTTGATCAAATACACTTTATTCGGCTCACGAGTACGCTCACTTTTACTTGAATCAAAATATTGAGAAACCCCACATGTCCAAACAAGTAAATTTTTCAAGAGATACATAAAAACTCTTAAAATTATGCTTAAAGGTAACTTTTGTCCTCCTTTTTCGTTGAAATGAATGTAGAGGGAAGCATGCTATTGCTGTGTAGACATTCTTGATCCATTTTCTTGAAATTATTTTAACATTTATTTAGTGAACATGTGGGTTTCTCAACATTTTTGATAAATATGCATAAATTATTACTTAACCCACACTATATAGCTGACAAGGACAAAATGAAACATATTGTTCCAAAGAGTTCTCTTTTACATTATATTGATACCGAAATTAAGGAATGCAATGAGTAAAGAATCGTAATAGATTTCAAAGGAATTGTGTATCCTTGTTACAACATGGGTAGGCAGGTGGTTGAGTTGTTTAACAAAAGACACAGGAGAAAGTGGATTTTCTTAACAGGAATTCTAAATGGGTAACACTTGACTCCGTTTGAAAAGGTATTGTTGGGACACTTAATAATGTCATGACCGAGACTAAGAACCACAATAGACAAAAGAGTCACTAAGGGAATTTTTGTGTGAATAAAGATAGGGCTTCAAAAAGTGAAAGTCACGCACACGCAGCTGTAGTGAGCGCAGACTGTGGCTGGCAAGCCATTAAGACGGTCATCTGCTTCTGTCTTCGGCGAAAGCAGCTCAGAAGCAATGAGAGAAGATATCTGTCGGTTCATACGTGAGTAACGAATTAAGTGTTATCGAGTAATAAGCATTCTACATACGGTAACTCTAAACAGTGATATATTAGCAACCTTTGGTCGGCAACTTCGAGTTTAATGTGATAATAAAAAAAAGCAGTCATTTAACCAGTCTAAAACGTGCATTCCAGGGTCATTAGAACCATCCTTACTCCCATACATATCCACGCATACCCTTTGACGGAACTCATTGCTCTACCCTGAGGATAAATTGCTCTACCTTGCTCTACCCACCAAGCAACAAACTGTCACGCCAACGTAACTCTTTGCTCTACCCTATAATTCTTTACGATATTCTTTGCGCTATATTCTAGTGTATAGAGTTACAGGGAGACTATGTTGAAAAAATATTAAAAAATTCTGAAAAAATGTCTTGTATCTTTATTAGGTCCGAAACTTTTCAGCCAATCTGTGACGACAGCAAACTACTACGCCAAACCGGAGTAGAAAGTGTATACAAAAGCTCAATTTGATGTTTGAATTTTGTGGTCGTTTATCATTTATTCACACATTAATAAGTAAATATGACGTGTTACACTCACAGGTCTTTCTGTACCTCTGTACAACGTATTCTTACATATCTTAGAATTACTTAACCTATGCGGTGTTAATCCAGATAAATGTTAACAGAAACTATCTTATTGCTAATTTTCTTGTAGGTTCAAGGGAGCATGGAAACAGTAGGTGCTAAGTGATAGTCAAATCGTTAAACACCTTGTCACTATGTAATAACTTTGAAATCATCTTCTCTTTACTCGACCAAGGGATTAAAATATTTCATGTGCTGTACTCACATGGCTTTCTCCACCCTTGTACAAATTTTGCTTACATACCTTTAGATATTCTTTAATTGTTTTCACGTTTATCGAATAAAGATTTGCAGACATGTTTGGTAAATGTTTGAAGCAATTGTCGTATTGCTAATTTTCTTTTAAATGCAAGAGGAACGTGAAAATATGGTAAGCGTTAAGCGATAGTCAAATATTTTAACCCCTCTGTTGTCCTTGGGTAAATATGACAAGACAAGAAATTTATCTTTCCGTTACTCATTTAGGTGCAATCATTGGTGCATGTCATTTCATGTATTTGTTGCTCTTCATAATTACCTCTTATAGCATTTTTCGAACAATTTTTTTGATTTTTCTTGTATACGAAAATGTTATACCTACTTATGTTCCTCGAGTCAATATGACCCGATTGTTTTAATAATCATTTAATTTAAATAATCATATCAAAATCCATGTGCATGGCAGCACACACAACAGTGGGCAATGTATTGTTGAAGCTCTGAATATAGCAGATTATAAATCAGTTACGTCTGATTGAATGTTTAAAGGAAGACGTTATTTTAGTTCTTGCGGTAAATAATGGTGCATTCCTATCACAGAAAAACATTGCCTAACTGAAAGGGAGTTAGAATCATTAGGCGATATATCTGATAGCGAGAAAATTTCAGAAGGGAACCATACTACAGTTAGGCCGGCCGTTCTCCTGCTTTGACATTTCCCGAGAGGGGGAGGCGGGATGTTGCCAGTTCTTTAGCGGGAATTTCAATCAGAGGAACAATGTGCATTTTAAATATTTCACGCATTTATATATTTCACGAAGCAGTAGCCATATTATTATAAGAACGACAATAATAGGATTTACAAACACTGAAAATCGGATCTCACGCACAAAATAGCGAACAAACTTCACCAGCGCAAGCAACTAAAGCCACGTGTTCCAAACAAAATTAAACTGGCAACACGGTGTTGGATACGAAAGCCACGCCTAGCAGCGACAATGCTGATTGGCGCTAGCAGACAGTTTTAACTTCCTGACCACGACACCGGATATAGAGGCTCCCAGTGCCACCAACAGAAGCAGTTAGTGTATGTAAAATGTGTGAAGGTAATATTAGAATAGAGGGTTGCTGTAATGAACATCTTGCATGTTAATCAAAATGCAAGTTAGATTTCATTGCTTTAAAGATAATATAGTCGTATACTTTCACTCTAAGGATAATTTTGAGGGTGTGTTTTCAGCTGCTCATTACTGTATGTTGGTACTATTAACCTTCCCCCTCCATCGCCCGCAATCGCAAAACGTCAGGGCCGGAGAACTGACGGCCGTACTGTAGTGAAGACAACACTCAAGTTACATCAGAATCGGAAGACTGTACTTCAGACAATGAGATTAGTAATCCAATTATAATTTCCAAGGTACAGCAGTAGTTCATTTGAAAGATAAGAACATCAGTTGGAGTTTGGTACCCTTTCAACATGGAAAGGCTTCCAGGGTAAACATAATAAAACAAACACTCAGTCCAACCAGGTATGCTACCGCCAGAATAAGTGATATCAAATCTGTCTTTCAAGTAATTATGAACAAAATCCTATGTAGTATTGTGTTGAAAATGACTAATATTGAGGGCCGAAGAGTGGACGGTGATAAATTGGAGGATTTGTATGTATATATTGGTGTATTATAAATCATATGGTGAATCAACAAGCAGCTTATGGGATTCAGAATCAGGCAGAGCTATTTTCCTGCTCTAATGTAACTAAAGATGTTCTTTGCAATCTCTCGGGTCCTAAGTTTTGACGATGAATCTGATCGGTGGGTGGGAAGCGCAAATGACAAACTAGCTCCTATAAGGGATCTATGGATGGAAATACTGACAAAATTATATAATCTTGGAACAAATGTAACTGTCAAATGCTTTGTCTGTGTGAGAAAGGGTTAAAACTGTCTCAAGGGTATTGACATACCTGCACAGAGTTGCCAATTTAGAGGAAAGCAATATTATGAAGGAATGTTTTCTTTTTCAGATGAGAAGCAAATAGGGAGAGTCTTGGGTGCAAAAAGTAAGGGAAACAATGGAACAGATAGGTATGGGACATATTTGGAGAAACGAGGAGTATTATTATAGGGGCTTTTGGAAAAAGGTAGAATTAAGGCTGGAAGTTTTTGATAGCCAAGTTATAATTACCAGTGTAAGGGAGAAAAGATCATTGAGGACATATAGGGAAATAAGAACAGTGTGGGGGAGGGAGAAGTACATAGATGAGTGTAGTAAATCAGGCCGAGAAGGATTTGCCTGGGAAAGGACAGGAGTTAGACATTTGAAAGGTATTAGATATGAAAAGGTAACAGGGAAATGCCCAGTGTGTGGAGAAGAGGATACAGATTGGCATAGTATACTTTATTGCAAACAAAGATATGGAGAGAACAAATTTGGCAACAAAATTGTAACAGTTTTAGGGAAGGGGGAGGTATTAATAATAAAGAAAATGTTATTGGTAAAAGAAGAAAAGAATGTAAGAAATATAGGTGAATACCTGGGGAAAGTTAGAGAGAAATGGTTAAGATTGATGAAGAATAAATAACAATTAAGGGTTAGAAAACTAGAAAGAGGGATACAAGGGAGAGGAGGGTCATCAATACACGTAAAAACCATGGGTTATGTGTATTGAGACCGAGACTTGGGGCAAGCAGATAGAAAGGGTATATTAGATGTGAATAAGTCATTTTGTTATTATGTGAAAGAAATGTTACAAATGTCAATGTATCAATGAAATTGTGTGTAGAAGAAAGATGAGAAATAAATACTATACTATACTAGTTCAAGAATTTGTCTGTGTGAGAGAAAAATTAAATTACATTAATTTTCATGTATTCCAATATTCTTAATGCCTTATCCTTGAATTTTGTCCAACGGGTCATTATGACCCGAAGTACCAAAAACTCAAGGATTGAAAGTGGTCGCTTGTAATAGTTTTAAAATTTCCTTGGATGTGAGGAGATAAAAATGAATAAAGATTCCTATTTGACAAAAGAATAAGCATTACAGCATTCAGAAAGATAACGAGTGTCTCGGATATGGCTCTCTCCTCAACAATGCATGTATGAGGGCGGATCGAAAAGTATCGCACAACATTTTTTTCTACCATGGTATTGCCACAGGAATGTTGAAATTTCACACAGATGTAGTCTGAAGCTTTCTCTACAAGGGGTTTATTTTTGTTCACGTGCAGCTCTAACGGGAGAAGCATGAACTATGCAATAAGAATGGCGCACATGTTGCTGTAGTGTACACTTGAAGAGCAGCAAAGTGTACACGGTGTTCACTTTATTTGTGAGAACCCGGGCGACCTGCACCTGCTCTGGGCTCTTGGCTCTTGGTCTGCAGAGTTGTAGAAGGTGTGCTAAAACACCAGGTGGCCCCACCGAGGATTTTGGTAGTCTTCCCTGCGGGGTTGACTTGCGTAGGTGGCTTATCCGCTTCCACCCGTCTTGAGATTGGTGGCGGGGCTTTTAGACTCAAGGTACTGCCCCAAGGAAGGCAACCCGGAGTTTTTCATCGGTCCCGGGAGATAGAGGCCGGATTCTTCGAACTTTCGGGTAGACCTCGTCGTACATATCCCACCCTACTGTGGTCCGGAAATGGCACCAGCAGACCGGATTCGGAGACCAGAGACCGTCCTATTGAAGCAGAAAGTTTTATCAAGAGTATATCATCCTACCATGCAACGCCGACACACCCATCGACACTTCTACACTGAAAGAGACCGCTAGATAGGAAATAATTGGAAATGATAATGGAGAAGAAATGGTGATATAATTAACCTACCTAGCATCCAGCTGGTGACTCAGGAAAACTCCCGAAATAAAACATGGGGTCAGGAGAGCCGGCCACGGGAATTGTACCCGGACTTCCCGAATGCGGGTTACAGATGAGACCGCCTGAGCCATTCCACTCGGTAAGTTCCGCAGATATGTGATAGGAAGATTTTGAAGATTATTCAACTGCACTTTAGATGAAAAGGTTTGCGTCATTTTTTAAGTTTTCAAAAGTGACAAAAATTTTGACTAAAATACCATATGTTTAAAATCTTTTCATGACAAACGAAATGCGTAATCATGAATTTTCTGGACGACTAAAGTTCTCTGTAGTCATAATAAATTTTTGTACAATTTGCAAACCATAATAAATTGACAAAGTGTTACTATTACAAAAAATTTCGATGATAAAGCATACAATTTGTGGAAGTAAATCTCGATTTGGTGTAAACAATTTCAGATATGTTGTTCATAATTGGTTAGGATTATTATATACACTGACTACCATAAATAATCGGACAGACTTTGCATTTCTCTATGGTGTGCTCTATAAAGCAGGATAGATTATGTGTATCAAGCTCAAGGTACTCTTGTGTTAAGAAAACATTATTTGCTATGAATATCCATTTTAGAGATTGAAAATGTAGCTAAATCAAGAGCTTCCCCACTCAACTTTGTTTGCATCATGAGTTTACTACACAAAAAGAATCGGGCAGAACAACTGAAATGCGATACAAACGAGTAGTTGACAAAACAACATCGTAGAAGAAGTACGTCAACTGTTCACCAAGAAGAAAGCAGGATCATAGAATGGGGCCCAGAGGTAAGCAGAGTAGCTTTCAACAGAGACAGTGATCTATCACTATGTAAAGAACAAAGCATACAGAGAAACAGCAGAGATTGTGAATATCAGCAAAAGTACAGTTAGTGACATAATTCGCCGATATAAGTATGAACACAGAATTGAATCTCGAGCAAAGCCAGGGCGACCAAAACTTCTTATCTATATGTAGGGGTTTCATATTATGCGGAAGGTAAAACGGAATCCCCGTATAAGTGCTCTGGTGATGTGTGCTGAGATTGAGGAAGAACTGGGATGACAGCCCTGAAACGGTCAAAAGGGTCATGTGAAAACAAGATTTTACTGGTTATGTAACCAGAAAAAAAACATAAATTTCCAGCAAGAATAAAAGGAAGCGATTACAGTTTGCCAAAGACTTTGTTAACAAGAAAACCGATTGGTGGGACCAAGCTATTTTTTGTGACGAAAGAAAATACAACCTTGCTGATTCCGATAGCAGGGTGGTTGTGTAGGAGACCAAACACAGAGCTGGAAGAGAGCAATTTACAAAGCACAGTCAAACACGGCGGAGGGAGCGTAATGGTATGGGGCTGTATTTCCTCTACGGGAGTGGGAAAGCTGGTTTCATTGACACAACCATGAACAAGGAAGTATATCTAAGACTATTACATTAAAATTGAAAACAAAGTGCAGAAATGATGGGTATTTTGGACAGCTTCTCATTTTATCAGGATAATGATCCGAAGTATACCTCCCACTTTGTGCAGCTATGGCCATTATACAACTGTCCTCATGTACAGCATCCTGCCCCTCAGTCCCCGCATCGTAATCCCATAGAAGCAGTATGGGATAAACTGGAGAACGTCGTGCGGAAGACCCATCACCTCCAAGCAGCACTTAAAGGAGAGGTTGCAAGAGGAATGGAGCAAACTTTTTACAGCCTACCTGAAAAACCTGGTTCACAGCATGCCAAATAGATTGCGAGAAATAGTGAAAAGAAGAGGGACAGTCACAAAGTACTTAGCCATATCTTGTATCACACTCAAGTTGCTATCTCCGCTTACTTTTCAGGACCAAAAATGCATATTTCAATACCATTCTTAAAAAAGCACGCATTATATAACTTTTATGTGAAATGACATTTATTTTCTTACAAGAACGAACCATGTAACTGTCGATTACGATTAATTTAAATAAAGTAGCATATCAAATGTTGATTTTCATTTTCAAAACTTAGTGCTGTGCTTTGTACGATTATTTATGGGAGTCTCTGTAGGTACAGTAAAACCTCTCTAAGACCTCTCGTTCCGGCATTTATTTTCCCTTCACACAAGTTTCCGTCTGACAGAGGATTGAGTTTGAATAAAAAGAAATTACAGAACCTATCTTCGCACAGGTTTACAGTGAAGCAACAATATAGAATGAAGTTTAGATATTAATATGCTGATATGTATTGTATGCTATATTTTCAACTTACATGGAATAATTGTAGCTTATCTCCTAGTTTCTCTGTCCGTTTTCAATTTTCCCTTTCCAATCTGCAACTGTCTGCATATCGACATCATTTGCTTCACCACACACAAGATTCAAAACAATGTTATGACGATGTTTGAAACTCTCGAGGCATTCACTGAAGACTCTGAAATTGTCTTTGCCTAATTTTCTTGCTCTCTCTTGTAACCGCAGTATCAGGCAGCGATTAGGAGGCGGCGAATTAATCGAAGTCAAATAATTAAAAAAGATAAGTTAATAGAAATTCTTTGCTAAACTAATATAACAATCTTGTTATAATAATATGAAATTAGAATGATTAAAATAGCAGTTGACTTAAAGAATAAGAAGGGAAGAATATAATTTAATATAACATTTATACTAGCATTCGAGCAAGAAAGAGAAAATAATCTTGTAAAAATCTGTACACGTCGGGGAGACAGGAAAGAAGCACCATTACCTTCTTTGTGTTAGTAAAAGTTCAATGTCTGAAAACTATTGTATTTTTTCAGCTAGGAATGTTTGGGGACAAAGGACTTTCAAAATGCAGTTGAGCATGAATGCTAAAGAGATTTACTTCGCTGATTTGGTAACGATGCATACCGTTGCAAACAACTCAGGGTAGGCGTTCCCCAACTCAGGGTGGGCGGAACGTCAGTGAGTCATGTGAGTTTTGCAAACCAATGCGAAAATTCGGAATAAAATGAGAAACAATAATGTAACATTTGAGAAGGGTGAGTTAGTTTGGTCATGTGATAAAGTTAGAGAGAGGATTAGAATAAGGTTCGAACTGAATGGTATAATAAGAAAAACTTTACTTACAATTTGATACTACGACAGGAAGAACGCGTTCATGTGCATTAAGAAGAGAAGCGAAGATTTCGAAGTCTGAAAGGTGGTCACCGATCCAATTCGATAAACCAACATATATTCAGGAATTAAGTCAAATAATTCTACAACAAACAAAGTATTATTAATATGACTGAGCAGCCAAGAACAACCACCAAAATCCATTTCGTACAACCATTCACCTAAGGATAACAGAACTCATAGCTCCAATTAGAACCCAACTAATTTAACACTGGTATGCGGGTTTGCCGCGCTCTAAAGCTTGAGTCTGAAGCAATGGTCCAGAAATGACAATCCCTATAGTACACCCACTAACAAACAACTCGAACAGAGTACGCTTTAGCTCGTCATAATATTTAGATTTTGTGATGTATTTCACATGCACTGCTGCACCTTTTAACCAATGTTCTTTAATTTTTATTTTTCAAAAACCCATAAATATTTAAACAACACAGTTAATTCTTTACCTGTACGTTTTTTCTTTTCGTTTTCTTCATTTTTATTCCTCCAATGATAATATCTTACGTTTAGAACTCATTTTTCAGAATTTTTGTACACAGACACTATGTTTTTAAACATTACCAAGGTTCACAGTTTTCTTCTACTCGTACTTGATCACTTGTAACAACTAAACTGAGAATGAACACACTACAAAGCAGTGGTACCCCTACCACGAGAGTTGGAAGAGAGTTGATAATGCTAATGGTTTATTTTCCCTTTTGCTCTAAAGATTACAGTTAATGATTTATGGCTCATGGAAGTTAATATGGTTCTTGGAAGTGTCATATTTCTATGCAGAAGTGTTTTATGACCATGGATATGAATTGAAAGAATTATTCTGCTTATAATTTCCATCTCATAGTCAAAAATAAAGAGATTAGTTAGTACTATTCTACGGGAAAGTTGCATCAAAGGAGAAGCACAGAATGTTAATGAAAGTTTGCATGGAGCAAATGTCACAAAGAAGTTTTTGTATTAAGAAAGAAATTGCAAATTGCAGTGATTGCAGCTGTTAGTGAATTTAATATGGGTTATAAAGGTAGACTAACTGTTTAGGCAAAAGTTGCAGCAAGCAAAGTAAGTCCTGTTGGTCAGAAAATTAGCAGTATTAGGTATAGGCGAAAGCTAAAACAAAGTGCTCAAAGTTCATTGAGAAGGTATAAATCGGCCAAGAAGCAGTTAAAAGTGACTAAATTAAAATAAGAAGAGGATAATAAACCAGCTGAGCGGTCTTCATATAGTGCAGGAGGGTTTTGAAACATAGAAAAAATGTTGTTTATATTTAGAACTTCTAACCAGATTTTTCTTCATGTCCAACTTTTAGCACTTTAATACTCCTTATAGTCCAGACACTAAAGTTTTCAATGAATTTTTTTAAGTTTTGCAAATATGTATATTCCTAGATAAGTTTTCAATAAAAATTGGTATCATTATGGCTGTATATGAAAAAATTAATAATGATTGGTATTGAAAAAAGAAAATTGAGAAAAATTCAAGAAAATTCTATCATATTCCTTAAATGTTCTCCTCCAGAATCATTATACATGGGCAAATGAGTATATAAATTTATAGTTTTGTAACTATTATCTAAAGAAACCAGATTTCAAAGTTCCAATCATTTACAACAAAAATTGTAGAGAATGTAATATGTGTCCCAATGTAAAGAAATTGCAATAAAAAATTAAATTAACATTTTTTTGGGGTAAAAAGTATTGTAGATAAAAAAATTATAAAAAAGAGCCAAAAGTAACCAAATTAAAGAGAAAGAAGGTAAAAAGATAGCTGTAGGGCCTGCATATGATTCATGGAGTTTTCAAAGTAAAGAAAGTAGTGTAATTTCAATCTAAATCTTTAAATTCGTTTTTCTCCACTTTCAGGTTTTGAACATTTTTGTATCTTCAAAATGCTCCAAATTCTGGAATTCTAAACGAATTCGTATTAAGCTTTGCATACATATTCCTAATTAAATGTTTAATAAAGGTTGGCATTTTTGTTGATATAAATTAAATAGTTCATTTACTATTGAATTTTAAATCTCAAAATTGCAAAAAAAAAAAAAAAAAAAAATGTAATATATTCACACATAAAATGTTCTTTCTCCAAAAATACTTGATGCGCACTTTATAGCAACTTTTATAACTGATGTTCAGAGAAACCTGAATCTAAAATTTAAAGTTTCTAAAAGAAAAACTGTATGACCTGGGACTCTTTATATAGCATACAAAAATCATACTATAAAAAACACCAAATATTTTTTGAAAAAAAAAAAAAAACTATTTAAGATAGAAAGATGAGTTTTGAAAGCTTAACTAAATTCCCTATACCCCACCTAATGACAAAATTTCAAGCAGTTCTGATATAAACTCTGGATTTTAGTATTTTTCGCAGATGCCTATCCTTGAGAGTATAATTTTACATGCGATAAAGCTCCGATTAGATATTGTTTCCCGTTGTTTTCACCTTTCCGACATTTAGGCAGGTTTTACTGTATATTCTGTTAGGTTTTCTGTGTTTTAATATGGATATCTATGACGAGAGAAGGGAATTTGAAACAACTTTCACAAAGAATGTTTAGAAAACATTTTGTTATAGGTTTCAAATTTCAGTATGACGTATCTGAGCTAGCACTGTTGCAAAGAACGCAGCCAAGGCTGGCAGTAAACGCTCCAGTCACGTTCTGGTATTGATACGCTGACATTGCAAAGGAAAAATCAACAAGGCGCCATGATGAATGGCTCGGTGTGTCAACAGAGGCCACGGAGCTATGAAAATATGAGCCCTAACGACTTCATCTGACCTGACCAACTATCTCACCGTTAATTAGATTAAAATTATACCTCCAACAATACATGCCAACAAGTATCAGCTGTCACTTAAAAGATTTAATAAAAATCTAATATGATTCTCTTTAATCATTCCTGAATTTGTTATTGTTCTATCTACTTTATCTTAATGCAGAGAGATAGTTGTTCAAATGTTTCTGTCATACATGTTTATAGGTACAATGGAAATTAAGCCGTGCCCTAGATCTAAGCAAGAGTAAACGTTTTAAGAGTCGCCCGCTATGTGACTGTTCTATTTGCATGGCCAAGAGGGGAAAAACCAATGCCGATTTTCTACTTGAAAAAAGTACATGCAATTAAACATTAAAGCCAATAGGAAGGAATATCTCCAGAATGAGGAATTGAGACATAAGCTTAACCATACAAATTGTAACTATAAAAGCAGGCAGTTGTTTTATCTCAGTTTTAACAGCAATACGAAAGCCATCAGGAATAAAGAGAATTCCAGAAGAGGCTATAATAAACTGTACGAGTACGTTCAGAAAGAAATTTCTGTTTGGTAATACAACTAAATTGTGTACAGATACAGAAAAATTGTTTATTGCACAAATTCTACAAATGTTAAACTACTTCTCCGCATAACTGCTGAAATTTTGCAGGCATTTGTCATAGCGAGGCACAAGTTTTTGTATACCTTCTTCATAGAAGTTTGCCGCCTGTGTCTTCAACCAGTTGGAAACATTTTCTTTCAGCTCTTCGTCATTGTTGAAGTGTTGACCGCCAAGGAAAGATTTGAGATGCAAATACAGATGAAAGTCTCTAGGAGTGAGGTCAGGGCTGTACGGCGTGTGGCCAAACACGTCCTAGTTAAATCCCTGTAGGATGTTTTTCGTCCCATTTGCAGTGTGTGATCGTGCGTTGTCGTGAAGAAACACAACAACTTTTGACACCGAAAATTTGCCAATAAATTTCAATTGGTTTCACTTTCCTAGCATTCACAAAGGGAATCGCAGATCTGATTTCATAAGCGGCGGGATTTTCAATAAACACCGACATTATAAACAAGCCCAACAAAGTATACGTGGTTGACAGCGATCTCACAATGGCGAACGTTGCTTCTCCTTGATACTATCGCGGCAACTGGCAATAAAGTTTTGGCACAAACAGAAAACAGACGGCGGATATTGTTTCACGGTAATAAAAAGCTTGCGTAAGTATTTAACGATAGCGCGGTTAGTGTAAACAGATAGCCAGCAACAAAGATAGCTGAGATTAAAGACTTGCCGGCCCAGACAGGGTTTCACGTTTCCAGAAGGTGATAGAATATTCGGATTACGTCATTAGATGCCTTGTTTATTCCAGAAAAATCTAGTGATTGTACAGAATAGTCTGGAATTCATGATTGTGTGTATAAAAGGAATCCATGGCTAGTGAAGAGTCACTTGTGTAGCAAGAGTGTTGTTGTAAAGAGAGCTGATCAGAATGTTGTTTGTTGTGGTGTGTATGTGACCTAATGTTGTTACGAGAGAATTGATCAGTGTATTTCTACGGAAATAAATAACATTTAGAATTTCTGCAAATTTGACTTTTAATTCTACTAATCCACAAAGTCACAATACATAGCGTCTACCGCGCATGTGCGGAACTGCGATCGGAGCGCTGCAGCTGAGATAAATTGAAACAGAACTTACTTCCTGGACGCCCCTTGTATTATGATTATAATACATTAAGGTGATTATAAGTTTAAAATAGTTACATATTCTTGGGCAAATAAAACTTTTCAAAAACTTTTTAAGAAATTTGGTATAATATTCCTTATTGAAAATAACTAGAGCATCAAAAATCTATTACATTTTCTTGAAAAAAGACAACATTTCAGATACTAAAAAAGCTGGCAATTATCAATCTAGCTGTTGAAAGTGCGATCATATTTCATTGGTTGGAACAAAACTAATTTGGGTACAACAGTGAATGAATATTTCAGGAAAATTAAATGCTAATTGAACCGGTGGACCTCATTGTTGTTCACAATATCGTTTTGAAATAGAAGCATTTTAACCTTCAGGAAAGACACTACCTTAGCTTTCTCCATCCCACTTCATTCTTCACTGCATTAATGATGTAACAATTGATCTTGGCTCTAAAGATAAAAAAACAACCATAATCACCTTTTAAAAGTCAACAAAGGGAGTGGTTGACACTGCAGACGAAATGTGTGCTATATTTGACGTGTCTCGGAACACTAAGCGATGTCAAATGGTGATATTCTTTTACCTTGCGGAACATACGTGGTATGACTTCCCAAATCATATACTTAGGTAGGGGATTAGAACGAGTGTGAAGGAGCAGCTATCACACGAACTTGTTACCTATAGGAGATCTTAGGGGAGGGCATCCGTCCCCTAGGGTAAGGTCCAGCTGGGGCACGTCCCGCTCCGGAGCCTATACCCTATTTTCCGCTCAACCATGCCCATCCGTCACAAACTCCAGCTGTATCGGGCGATCATTCCGCCTATGATTCTGTACGGCTGTGAGATCTGGGAAACAGTGGCTAATACCACTTTCGTCGGGCTCCAGACACTGCGGAACAGGGCACTTAGCATCATATACGATACAGACTGGAGATTTCCTGCTCATATCCTGCATGAGCACTCCCAGATACCGTACATTGTCGATGTCATCCGCGAGAGGGCACGATCAATGTAGGACAAAATCCAAAATCACAACAACCCTTTGGTGAACTCCCTGGGCAGATATGACCCGACGGAACAAAGATGCTTGCCATCCTTCAAACTACCAAGAGACGTCTTGGGGCCCCTTGGTTAACCCAAGAGAAACCCCTGATATCTCTAGGACCCATGTTTACGCCTGATGGCTCAAGCGATATGCAACCCGTAACCAAAACGGAGCAAAACATTAAAATCGTGTTTCCCAAAACGGGGGAACGCCTAATGCAGCTGCCTTTTGAGAGTACTCAAGGGCATCCCATTCCAAATTTCCCAAATAATTCAAACACCCTAGCAGAACATACCACCACACTGCTCATTTCGCAGGTAAAGCCGCAAAGCGTTAGGTACTGCGGCATTAAGACACCCGGACGGGCAGATGTCCCGCCCAGCTAGAACTACCTCTGGACCTCAGCTGCTGTGGTGTGGGCGCTGCGGACCCTTAGCACTCGTGGTACCTCTGACGTTACTAGAGGAACCTCGGGCCGACGTGCCGAGCCCCTCCCAATGGGGAGCTGTTAGGATTGGGTTGGACTTGAGGGGGTAGTGTGTTCCCGACACCCACGGGGAATTGGGTACTTCCGGCCAGGCTACGGCCGCCCGGGGGGGGGGGTAGAGGTTTGCCTCATAAGTCCCGGGTGCCTGCAGAGCTAGTAGAATGTGTGCTAGATCACCAGGCGGCCCCACCCAGGTTTGCAGTAGTCTTCCCTGCGGGGTTGATGCGCGTAAGTGGCGTATCCACTTCCATCCCATCTTTACGTTGTTGTTATCAGGGGGGGCTTTTTAATAAATCAGGTATTGCCCTATGGAAAGAGCCCCGGAGTTATCCATCGCTCCCGGGTTGAAGGAAGCCATGGTCCTAGGACCTAAAGGTCTTGGACTAATTGGGTATAACATCTGCACTTAACCTATAGGAGAGAGAGAGAGAGCCAGAAGTAGAATGAAAAGTGTTTGAGTGCCTCTAGATCTTCAACGAAAACTAAGGATATTTCGACCAAACATGGAGGAAGAAACCCAAGATGAACCATATCCTGGGCCAAGGACGAAAAGGTGTGCAGTATGTGCACATTGCACCCTCTGCTGCTACACGTAACATTGCGCCCGAAGGAAGGTTAATAAAATATGGTAAGTGAAACATCTTTGAAGACTGGCAAGAAGTGGAAAATATTTCTATTTTGTAATGCTTTTTTTTTCTTGAAAATAAAAGAGGGTGTATGTGTTCCGTAAAAGTACAAAGGTGGCCAAATTAGTAGACTAAGCTGAATTTCAGTCATAAAAACCTTACCCCGAATTGGTGACAACATTGTATGTAACTATGATTGAATGATGCATTAGAATCATTCAGGGATATTTTATGATGATTTGAGGGATGTTTTGTAAGCATATGTTGGTATAACTGCTAAGATAACTCTCAGCTGCTGTAAGAGTACATTTATTGTGTGCATTTAACAAGGGCTCAGTTTATTGCACATTTCAAAAGTTTATCTTTAGAACTCTTGGCTTTATTTTGTGAGTTGGCTTCTTCTGTATTGTACTGAAGCTATGCATGCAGTGAAAGACTAGAGAACTTGTAAGATTTAATGTTGAAGGAAATTTGAGGTTATGGGGAGGAACACCTAGAAAAGTTGGTATTACGAGGGTACTAATAGCAGATGGACGGTATGCATAAAACAAAATAGCACAAAGGCTCAAAATAAAATCAAATTCTGTAAACAGAATTAAACAAATGGATGAAAACAATGAGATAGATCAGACACAGTAAAGCGGGAACTGCGGTAGAGAAAGCAAGTTGAGCCCTACAGGTGGAAGAAATGTTATGGCTGAAGCACGCAGAAACCAAAAAGCCACTAGTAGAGACTTGAGTAGCTTAGAAGTATAAGCAAAAACTATAAGGAGAACCCTGTTCGATGACGGTTTGAAGGCTCGAAGACCCAGAAGGAAAACAAAGCTCACAGCAGATATGGCAAGAAAGAGGTCCGACTTGGCAAAGGGAATTCAACATTGGTCTTCTGATGACTGGGAAAAGGTAATTAAATGGCTACACTGTGTACCTCTTTTTCACAAAGATAATTTAATTTAATAGCCAGATTCAATTATGGTTAATCTCTGTAGACTATACAAAGGTATTTTTTGAGATACGTTATTAAGGATATTGTTGACCAATAGCTGCCATTAATATCAGTTGCTCTATCCAGGTGTGAGTTAGTGATGAATCCACGTTTGAAGTTACTGACGAAATCAGTGAATATGTCCGGAGGACATCCTCAGTGTATGCAACCAACTGTGAAACACCCTTCAGGGTGATGGTTCGGAGCGTTAAGGGCACTGGGAGGTCGATGGGCTTCGAAAAATCGAATTTTTGTTGATAGTGTTAAAAATTATATAATTCTTCAGCTTCGAAATGATATATATTGTTATATATCAGCTGGTACTAAAGCCATTTAATCTATCAATTTAAAGATGACGGCGTAAGGACACGCCCACTTTCTGATTAGTATGAAGGGAAAGATTCTTCCAGATGGCAAACCACTTACAGGTAGTGGAAGAATAACAGACAGTGAGATTGACCTCCTCCAGAAGAATTATGGAATAGTTATCAGGAGAAATGCCAGTAAAACAATTGCAGAAATGAAACAACCCATTTGGGCCATTTATTTTCATAAATTATACACAGATAGTAAACCACAGCATGGTTTGTGTCCTAAAGGTGAAGATACATGGTGTGGCTTTCAAAGAGCTCAGAATAGGAAAAAAATTTATAAACATAAACAGCCTCTTACAGAAGAAGTTCTTTTGGAAATTAAACCAGTATTTAGGGAACTTTCTCAAGATGATTTACTGAGAAAGTGCCTGCATGGTCGAACCCAAAACCCAAATGAAAGTTTTCATTATATAATATGGGAAAGAATTCCAAAAACTGTGCATGTTGGGCCAAAAACTTTAAAATTGGTGTATATCATAGTGCTATTTATTATAATGATGGGTGGAGTGGTAGGCATAAAGTAATGACAAAAATGGAATAAAGGTTGGTGAAAATATGAGGGCAGCATGTCTAAAAAAAGATGTGTGTTGACTCTCAGAGGCAAAAGAACAGCTCAGTTGCTTGGAAGTAGAGCTAGAAGTAAGAAAAGGAAAAGAAAATATGAGGAAAACCTAACTGAGCAGGAATATGGAGAAGGCATGTTCTGAGAGTATCTATAATTTAAAAAGAATGGTGCCTTTGATCGTATTTCCCAAAACCTTGATTTTTCATATATTTGGTGCATGTTTTGTCAAAATCTATAAAAGATATTGATGTAAAATTTTAGTGCTTATTTTTATGTTCCCTGAACACATTAATCTAACTTTTATATTCATATGTTTTATAAAATGGACGGAAAATAACACCCAGTCCTTAAAGCTATTATCTTTTTTATCACAACTAAATGATTTTTCATGTGCATAGTATTAAGTCTGTATGCTTTTTATTTAGTTTAGATTATAAAACTGTGTCTTATGTTATGTAGGAAAGAGATTGGTGCCTATAGCTTTAAATTCTTACAAGGAACCTAGACCTGAAGTATAGGGTGTAATACTTTTTTCAGGATACACAGGTTGCCGTATGTCCGTTTTGCAAGGAACTGTATGGACTTAATGTAAATATTATACAGTTGTTAAATGCACACATCCTTATACTATAATCATACCAAATGTCAATTTTTTGCAATGTTTAGTTTTCTGTATATTTATATTTTAATATTGTTAAAAACTAATCCTGTCTGGGTAAAAATTACCTCACAGTGCCCTTCACTCTGTCCATGCCACTGGAAGTTTGTACATTGTTGAGAGTACCATGAGGCAAGATCGGTACCTAGGAGTTCTTCAAACCCGACTCCTACCCCAGATAAGGAATTGATTCGGATATTATTAATGTACTTTTATGCATGATGGTGCACCATGTCACAAAGTCAAGAAAATAATACAATTATCGTGATTTAGACCTTTCAGTGCTTCCATGGCCAGGAAATAGTCCTGATATGAGCCCGAGCGATACTCTTTGATCCATTGTGAAGAGGAAAATCAAGACAACCCACATTAAAACTAAAACCCAACTTATCGAGACACTTATAAATATCTTGCATGTGATGCGGATACTACAAATAAGTGTAAAACATTGGTTGAGGGCATGCCTAACCAAATAAAAATGTTAATTTTGAAAAAAAGGAATGTATACCAAGTACTGACTCAAGTTTCTGTACCATATATGCATCTGAGAGCTTATGTATTAATATTCAGTAAAAAAAAGAAGGTTCTCAGAGCTTTAGTCTAATAATTTGGTCACCTCTGTATGCTATGAACTTTTATATTTAGTTAATAACCTGGATTATTATCACTTCAGGTTCCATTTCTTACCTTTTAAACCTTTCTTGGACTTATGGAAATATTTCACAACAAATATTAGGTAAATCTCTTCAGCCATTCTCGACTTATTGCAAGACTAACAAACGTCAAGTCGTTATATATATTGTGACTTTGTGGGTTCATAGAATTAAAAGGCCGAGTTGCAGAAATTAAAAATCTCCTTTATTTTCGTAGAAATACTCTTACGGATTACAGCAGCATTAAGTTACATACACCATCAGTCTACCAAGGTCGATCACAATAACAAACAGTGACAGCAGATTACATCCTTAGCTCTTGTTACAACAACAGAGCTGGCTGTCTCTCATTCACAACAATGTTTCACAACTGACTCTTTGTGAGCCGTCATGTCCTTAAATACCTAATTCGTAATTCGAGACTCTATCAGAAGAATAAAGAAACCGAATAATCAAGATATTACCAGAAATTTCCATTTATCTCTGATTGTTTCGGTAAGTCTTTTATCACAAGCGCTATGTTTATCTGCTTATGCAAGCTCGTTATCTACGTGAAACCTATCCGTTCCTTTGTGTGCCAAGCCGCCTTATCGCCATCGGGTTCGCGAAAAAATAATAGAAAGTCTTAAAAGAGCCTGTTAAATTTATTCAACAATTTTTAACGAAATTAGAAAAAGAAGCGTGATAAGTTAGACATTGGATATAACCTTTATTGCAGGTCTCTACTACTTGAAGATTTTAGATTAGAACCAACAGTTTTTACGTCTTCCAGAGATCTCAAAATACCACTGTTCAGATCCAACGTGAGGAATGACAACACAGATGGCCTTAACTATAAAGCATAACCTGCTTTACCTAGTTCTTGTTTGACTGTAATTGTAATGTGTGAACTGGCAGCATTAGGAAATACGACAGTTTTCCTCCATATTTCCCTACATTGTGTAAGTTTCAATTTAGCTTTAGTTCGAAGTTCAAACGCGTTACTATGGATTATCTGATTTTCCGAAATTGCTGGATAAGGTCATCCATTCACCACGTGAAAGAGAGAAAGGCATGAATTGTAGTAAGCCATATGCATCTATTTTTAACCGGATGTGCGTCATAAAGGAATGTTCCCTACAGTGGTATAGATACTCAACAGGCTCGCCTTCCTACATTTAAAACATTAAATCATTCCAAAGGACATAAGGAAATCCCATGAATCCGGATTTACAACGAAGTATCAAAATATTCTCTTGTTCCGGTGTGCACATCAAAAGATAGGGTACAGCGTGTCTGCAAATGACATGTGAAACTGGACTGGCACTAAAAGGGCTTTGAGGTGTCACACAAAAAACAATAATAAGAGAATAAATGTAATTAAATTTATACAGAAATTTAAAATACTTGACAGAAAATGAGATTCCTAAATTACAAACAAAATCATGACAGCAGTATTTACTCCTACACTGGAGTTAATGTAGCTAGATTACTCTTACAACAAAATATATTCCACAATGATAGGCATTTACGGTAAACTACAGAACGTGCAAGTCATGGAAATAATATTTCTTATTCACGGTCGTTTATTCTATTCTAATCGTGTTTTGGGGCTAATAGAGAAATAAGTAAACTATAGCACTACTAATAATTCTTGTATCTATGCATGGATTTTTCGGAGTAATTTTACATTGTCAGTGCAGTTAATTCTTTCTAACAATGGTTCAATCCTTCTTAATACTTTCACATGTTATATAAATAATAAATAGATAATAGAGAAATAAGTAAAGAATATGTTTTGATCAATAAGCATTTTTGTTCCATTTATACCCCACATTTAAATCTAATGATCATATCGGTGGCCGTTCTTCTTTGGAATATACAGGATGTTTCAAAATGACACCGAACGAACATATGGAAGCAGTTTCTCAACTTCTATATGACACATTTACAGCATAAAAAATCCTCCAGAATGAGTGTGGAGTAGGCAGTGACAGGAACAACGACGGGTGCCTCGCCGTGCCGCGTGCTGTAACTGTTTGTAAACATACCGGCATACTCCGCAGTAGCTTGCTAATATTATGAATTTCTTTGGCTTTTGAAACCGCAATAAAGAGGATTTTGCTTAATTATTGCTTATGAGTGTTTAACGTGTTCCAAAATTCTGTTCTAGCAGTCCATGTTGACAAATAAGCTGCTGGACATGTGCAACTTGTACGTTTTAGAGAGAAGTTAATGTTACTGAGGTTGAGGATGGAAGCATTAAATGATAAACAGAATAAAAAACAACATTAAAGAATTGTAGATAAATTAAGCAAAACTAAATGCCTTATGAAATAAGACAATCGTTTTATTTCACGTGCTAGATAATACCAAATAAAGCATTTGCAACTGAAAATGAAGCTATTGATATTTACACTAAGTGGTTGAAACTATTGTGCAATAAGATCATAACAAAATACTCTGAAGCTAAACAAATAAATATTGTCATTTATGTAACTATTTTTGCAATTCATATTTTTAATGAAACTAAATTAATCGTGCGTTCGTTGAACTCCCTTCAACTCTTCCATCCATCAAAACCATATCCGTCATTTCGACGTTCGTATAGCGCTCCATATTGATTGGATTTGCTATCTAAGTACGTACAAAATCCTCTCTGTTAGGACGGAATGTGTAGTTTTACACTGAAGAGCAACTTTGCAACTGTCCGAGTTATTAGTCAACTTTTGCACAAATAACTGCCCTTTGCCCCATTACCTGAAAGGTAGGCTAGGGTCACTGATAAACAGCAAGGGATAACGTTTTTGTTTTCGTTGCTGGTGCGCCTCAATAACAACTTCGTACACCAGTGGTTCCTGCACTGCCTAATCACAAAATCATGTAATATTTAATGCTGCATATAATTATACCCAACAGAACTTCAAAGGTGAGGCACCAAAACTCGGACTAGTTCATTGATAAACCACGCGACGGCTACAATCAATCGGTGTCGTTTTGAAACAATCTGTATCGCCTATTGGCGATTGTGTTGACTCGTAGACGTTAGGCTGCTGAAAGTTTGGATTTTTTTAATCATTAGATCACGCACACATTCATATTTTCTCACAGTGGGGAAGATAGAGAATCAGCTTGGTTGGCGAGAAATCTCCACCCGCAACCGGGAATTTAACCCGGTACCCCTCGCACGACAGGGAGGTGCTGTACCGACTGAGCTACGGGGCCAGCCGGTATAAGCTGGTAAGGCAATCACGCTCGTCTCAGAGATATCGGTACAAGATTGGAAGTATCCTACAAAGAAACAATAAAGGCTCCTGGGTGCTACCATTTTAGGTTAAAAACACCAAAACATATAATTTTACAACGTTGCTTTTCAGTAAAGTTCCAATGAGCGGTGAGGCAAATTACTGTACTGACTGATAATACCTTTGTGAAGCTAGACAGAACCTTAGAAACGTCTATTGCAAGAAATTTAGATGTAGGGGTGTCAGTACAGCAGAACAAAGTCAAAATAAATCACAGAAACATTTCTGAGATATCTGGAAGATATCTGTCTCACGTTCAAGAGGTCCGGAGTTCTAATCTCGGTCAGGGTGAGTTACTTGGATAAGGTTTTCCCGGGGGTTTACCTTATCCTGAAAGACGAATATCGGGTAACTCTAAGCTCCATGTACTCCGGACTCATTTGAGCATCATTTCAACCATTTCATTTATCGTCGGATATGTCTAAATGTTGGAGGACGTAAATTAAAAAAAGAACAACCAAGAACCTAGATGTATTTTCTGAGACAGCTTCTTGGAAGGCAAGAAAGATAACCAAGTTGTTAGATCTGTCAATATCTGAACTATTTTTGACTGTAATTGTATTTGGTAAACATAGAAATCTTGTAACATTTGACAAGCCACATAATGTAAGTGATGCAAATAGAGGTCAGTTTTTACTAACCGAAACATGAAATAGCCCGCCTCTGTAGCGTAGATGGTAGCGTGTCTACCTCACGTTCAAGAGATCCCGAGTGAGGTAGCATCTCGGTCAGGGTGAGTTATCTGGATAAGGTGTTTTACGAGGTTTTCCCTTATCCTTAAAGATGAATGTCGGGTAGCTCTAAGCTGCAAGGACCCCGGACTCATTTGAGCATATTTCACCAATTGCATTCATTGTCCGACATGACTTACCTTTAGAAGACATAATCTTTTTTTTTTAAAAAAAAAAGAACATGACATCGGTGTTTCATCGGTATTATAACACAAATATTTGTGATTAGGAATATTATAATGATAAAAATATATCTAGAGATTATTCACTAACATTGAGAAAATAAGTAAATGTCAACATATTTGCATTTTATCGTAGTTTAGGACTGTGTCTACATCAAAACTTGCCAAATCTACAATTATCATGTTCAACTGTTATCTAGAATTAAACTTTGGTTTACCGTGAGACATTATGACCTTTAAAGCTACTTATCTTATACCACAGGAAGACAGCTTCGAGAGTTGTGAAGTATTTCAGTCGGGAGCGAGGCCTGCACCAGGCTATGGCGCGTTTGAATCAGCTGATAACAGCAGTCCTAACCTGCACAGTATAGGCTTTGAACTGTATGTCGTTCGTGTGGTCTGTGTGATATTACGTTTGTTTTACTTTTTTAACTAGTGAAATTAATAATATTTAGTGGTTCAGGTTAGTGAAAAAGTGTTATATTATCATGTAGTTAACACATATTCCAGTTTGTTCGTAAATTTTATGTATTTAGTAGTGTTTTCAAGTAGGCTGTAAGTTAACCTCTGGGAACGTTCTAGCGGCTTCGATGCCATATTGCATCTTCTCATTTGAATCTAGATTGAAGCATTTATTTTAGTAAATTCTGCTTATTCTTTTATTATACGTGTGATATTACATAGTTCTATCTTTGTTTAAACGTACAGAAAAATTATCTCCATTATTAAACAAAATAATAACTTCTGTGTTCAACCACATGGTGGATACAAGTTAATGTTACTATTACTATTATTTTCCTTTTTAGGTACTCAGAGTTGTAAAAGATGCCTCGACGTTGTAGTGTCTTTGGGTGTAGATCAAATTATGACACAGAAAGTGAAAAAACTACAACATTTTCACTACCAAAAGACGAAAATCTTCGTAAGATCTGGCTACGGCATATTCCGACGGATTTTTCAAAATTAAAAAATCCTTTTGTGTGCATAAAGCATTTTGAGGAGTCGTGTGTTATAAGAATAGACAGGATTTCTACTTCAAAGGGAGAGTTGATAGAATATGAAAGAAAAATCCCTAAACTCACAGAAAATGCTGTACCAACAATATTTCCTAATACACCCTCTTACTGTTCTAAAACGATTCCCAAAATAAAACGTCTTGCTGATAAAGAAGACGAAAATTTGGTCCAGGCATTTCGAGACAGTATTCAATCAAATAAACAGCATGTGGAAAGGGATTTAATAAATAATGTAGATAGCATTATTTCTTTTGTACATACAAGAAAACTCAATTCCAGTAAGGCTAATTGGACAGTAATTAAGGACGAGGGAACAATTTATATTTGTTTAATGGGTATAAACAATGGCACACCTTGTGTCATTTCTTTTATAACAGTCAAAGATGATTTAACTTATACTGTTGTATTGGACAACGTTTGCATCAATGCTTCTAGTACTAATAATGTGAAAAAATTGAATTCATTAAATGTTTTGGATAGTATTATGACACAAATTGAAAATGGTGAAATATTACCCACAGTTAGAGATAAAATAGAATCTGCTATCCAGCTGCTACAGTCTCTACCATACCATGATGAGAATGAGCATATGAAGTTTATTGTAGAGCAATTAAATCTGTCACAGACTCCAAAGAATAACAGGCGTTATGGCAACAAATGCATGATTCTTGCTTCCACTCTGTATGTCCATTCATCATCTGCCTACAATGCACTAAGAAAATGTGATATGTTGATTTTGCCACACCCACGTACACTGCAGAAACTAATTTCATTCTATGAATTGTCCTTGGAAAGTAGTTCTTACTTGGAAAACAGATTTAAACATTTAAAAAGTCATGAACACTTAGTATCTCTCGTGATGGATGAAATATATATTCAGCCACAACTGTCATTTAAAGGAGGTGCTATTTATGGCAGTAGTGCAACTGATCCTCAGAAATGTGCAAAAACTGCTCAAGTCTTCATGATATCCTCACTACTTTCTAAATATGTTGATGTCGTTTCCATTATACCAGTTATCAATTTAACAAGTGAACAGCTGAAGACATACATTATAGAAGTTCTGGGTATGTTGGAAAGAATTGGTTTTACAGTTATTAGTTTAATTGCAGACAATAATATTGTGAACAGAAAAGCATATGAACTTATGACCCCAAATAAAATTTTGCAGCCTAGCATTACTCACCCACTAGACTCATCAAGAAGGCTTTTCTTTATATTTGACACCGTCCACATTTTAAAATGTATCAGAAATAATTGGGAGACCAAAAGAAATGCAAATAAGACCTTATATTTTCCTGATTTCAATCATCACTCCAATATACTTTCAGCTCAATACAGGCACTTAGAGTTGATGTATGAAAAAGAAAAGAAAAACCTAGTTAAGTATGGGCACACACTTTCCACCAAAGTGTTATATCCATCGTCAATTCAGAAGCAGAATGTGAGCTTGGCATTGAAAATTTTCAATGACAATAACATTGTGGCCTTGAAACATGTCACAAAAGATCTTGGTGTTTCTGAAAATATTGATGAGACTGCAAATTTCTTAAATATCATTGTTAACTGGTGGAAAATAGTTAATGTTAAAAGTGTGTTCGAAGGGAAACGATTCAATGATCCATACAGAGAGGCCATTAAAAGCCAAAGAGATATGCAATTTGAATTTCTAAGTAAAATGTGTCATTGGCTAAAAATTTGGAGGGTGTCTGTTCCATCAGTAAATGCTTTAACTCCGCAGACATTTCAGTCCTTGATTACTACGCTGGAATCTTTCCTGGAAATCATTCCATATCTATTTGAGAAATACAACATAGATTACATTTTGCTAAGCAAATTTCAGAGTGATAATTTGGAGGGTCGTTTTGGATCATACAGACAGCTAAGTGGTGCAAATTACTATATAACTTACTTACAGGTATTGGAAAATGAGAGGAAATTAAGATTTAAAAATACTGTGTTGTTTGCTGCTCATAATGGTAGTGTAAATTTGAAAGAACTGTTACCTACCCAACAAAATTATGATAATGATATTGACCTGAATGGTTTTTCTGATATTTTGGATGAAGAGTTTGAAATGCAAGTAATTCCTAATGATACAGTGCCAATACTGACATATTTGGGGGGATTTGCATCTAGACAAGTGCTACGTAAATCTAAGTGTAATATATGCAGTTCATGGCTCCAATTAAATAAACAAGTGGAAGTGGATTCTTCATATGACTTTATAAAGGACTTGGACAGAGGAAAATTAACATTACCCACAGACAAAGTGGTATTCACTGTTGGTTTGGCATGGCATACAATGTCATTATTAGCAAGAGACCCTCAAAATTTCTTAACCTCTGGGAAACAGCTCTCTGTAGTTCAGAAAATTTGTAAAATTAAACTTCTGAGATCAGATGTACACAATACTGGTACTGAATGTAAATGTTTACATAAGAAGACCCTATTTGAGAAACTGGATAGTGTTGCTCTTTGTGTTAACAAAATATTGATTAGTAATTTTGTGAAAATGACCAATGAGAAATCTTGTGATTCAGACACTACAAGAAAAGTGAAAAAACTGAAAACATAAATTTTGGCATTATTTGTGATGATAAGACTTGTTCCATAAACTGTTTTGATGGATTACATTACATTCTGTACTTTGTATATACTCAGTGTATATATCAGTATTAAACTTGTGGATTTATCACTAACATCTGTAAAAATAATTATGCTAAAGTATGGAGTTTGACAGAATACAAGGATCACCTCATACGTTTGGTACGTATAAATATCTCCATATAGTGGTGTAATTGCATGTAACTCTCATTTGTTTATTTAATTACCTCACCTTTTTTTCTAGGTATTATCCTAACATTTTACATTCATAGTTCCTGATTCGATAAACAATTATTTTGGCATTATTTGTGATCATAAGACTTCTTCCATAAACTGTTTTGATGGATTACATTACATTCTGTACTTTGTATATACTCAGTGTATATATCAGTGTTAAACCTGTGGATTTATCACTAACATCTGAAAAATAATTATGCTAAAGTACGGAGTTTGACAGAATACAAGGATCACCTCATACGTTTGGTATGTATAAATATCTCCATATAGTGGTGTAATTGCATGTAACTCTCATTTGTTTATTTAATTACCTCACCTTTTTTTCTAGGTATTATCCTAACATTTTACATTCATAGTTCCTGATTCGATAAACAATTAAACTGAAATTATTGTGCGAGAAATATAAGTAATTTTTTTAGGAAAAAGGGATTCAAAATGTCTTCTGAAAACTTTATTTGAAGGTGAGCGATATACTGTATCTTATCATTTATACATTATTTCTTTATTCTTTAAAGTATTATGTTTATAGATCTAAAAAGTATAATAACATAAGTGGTATATATTATAAATACGTAAGTAATTATAAGAAACGTAATATAGCTTAGTAGTACGAGCATACCAAAAATCAGTTCCGAGACATAAAATCCCTTCTAATATAATATTGCTTGTATAATTATGTTTATTAAAGTATAATTGTCTAGAATGATGAACATATGTGAAATACTGTTTATTCATAATCATTCAGTTCACTAACAAAACAATGTAACTTCTGCGCTACGCTGTCCACTCTCTCAGACTGCCTGTGTGACGTCACACGAAAGTTTTCCTGTCGCGCCGAAGCCTATCTCTTTCGTTAGCCTCGCTGCACTGCGTGTGACGTCAGGCAAGAGTTGCGTAGCACTAAGTTGCCTATATGAATGGGGTTGTGAGTACAGAATTTGAGGGTTCAGTCAGGTGTAACACACTCGATGACAACAATGTAGCTGGAACGTACCAAATGGAACTGCTAAATTTACAATGTGGCGATGTATTGAAGGACAAATATACAGTAGATTACTGCAAAAGGCAAATGGGTGCCTCCACCTGAGAATTGGGTCCGGTCATCACGTGGTAAGGTGAGATTACCCCGAAGGGGGTGTTGGTATACATACATACACCTGGTACATGAAGGCAGTAATTTCTGTTCAGTGTCGCACTGGCAGGTGATAAGTTCGAGATTTGAGAGACTTTGAGGTTTTAAATCTTGAGATCACCAACAACGAGCTATAAGAATCGATATTTTTATACCCAGGAAGAACTTTTAAAGGCATTCTAATCCAATAATTTCATCTACCTTGTTTTAATACCAACTTATCAACATTTGATTCCTACTAGGTTAACACAATTCACTACGTTATGTTCAGCTGCAGACCATGCAATGCCTGTTTCAACTTGTAAATATTAGTCACGTCTACAATAGTTGAAATTATTTCGGTGTAGTTCATTAACACCCTGTATATGAAATAAAATGATCTTTACGTTACATAATTAAAATGTTCAAGAGTGCAGCAATATTTTTAGTGTTAAATTAGAAAGTTTATATCGAACGCAAATACAGGAAGTACTCCAGCGTTTTATAAGACTTGGCACAATGTGAAAGATTTTGTTACAAAGATCATATATCCGCTCATTCCTGGACAACTTTGTCTAATAGGTTGAATGCATAGTTTTGTTGTACCGGGACATAGTAGGTTGTTCCATTGTGTGTCCCATCACGTGAGGGAGAGTCAGAGCTAAAATAACAGGAGATAGCAAATGGCCAACAACAAGACATCACTTGACTACGAAACTAGCTTCAGATGGGTTGACCTGAATCTGGGTGCAGAACATAACTGTGACGTCACTGTCCGGCATGATGATGAGAATGATAACAAAAGTGCAAACGTTACTTTTAAATTAAATAGTACTGAATTATAGAACCAGAGAACTAACAATTAAGAAACTTCAGCTATAACATCTCATTAGCAGATGCATTTTCGGTACAGAATTTTTGGATGAAACACTATTCTTCCCTCCACTTACTGTAAGTTCGTAATATAGATAATAAAAAGTAACGAGGTGAATTCATTTAGTGATAGCTTTCAGAGCTATTGAAGTATATTTTTGAATAGTTGTTCTGAGTTATAAAACACTGTTTCATTATTATTCTATATCAATAAAATGATTCTTCAGACAGGGATTCTTGAACGAGAACTTTAGAAACCGAATCCCTCCAAAGCCATCGTCTTTGGATGTCCCTGTAACTGACGAGGGCAACCTTTACCTCGAACGTTCGGGATAGCACGAAAACAAATAACAATCGCTCATGAATAAAACAGTGACCTGTGCCTTTTACATGTAAAAGGTTGCATTCTATTTGAATAGAGGGAAATAAGCTAACAATAGATCAATAAAAAGGGAGAACCTATACGTAAGTCAGTGGTATCAGTGTATCATTACATTTTCTACCATGCGTTCCCTGAGCGACTGTACCGTCCCGCGGCGGCACCGTAATGGGTGAGGGCCGACGCGCTCTCCGCCAAAATTACACCTTAAGGACCGGCAGGTAACGTGCACGAAACCCTAACTACATTACCGATTTACATTATGCTTAACTAAAATCACAACAGATATTGAAAATGATAATGGCCTTCAACGCGAGCATATTTCGTATTTCTCCGAAAACAGTTCTGGATCACTCGAAGAAGTCCATATTGTCTAATTGCCTGCATTTGTCTCGTAATGTCCTTCAATTCTTGTTAAGTCTGTTTAGTTAACTCATGTGCACGTCAGCCGCTGCCTTTGACGAACCCTTGTAATTGTTTTACAACACAGACCGTCCTTCTCCCAGACCTTTCTGCAAGGTTGCCCTTTCTCGATACGTCATGGGTATCGTACAAGGTTTCGTCTAAATAAATTATCTTATATTCATTAGTGCAAAACTTCCTTAGTCATGATATAAATATATATATATATATATATATATATATATATATATATATATATATATAAATCGCCAAGCTACAAATCTACTGGATTCCATAATAGACCTTAACTTATTCAAAGTGCGGTATTTGAAACCCAGCTCCCTTTAGTTGACCGCGCAAAGTGCACTACCAATAAGGAAAATCACAAATCTTGCAAATGTGTAACCAAATCTTCTAAGGTGGGTGCTCTCCCATTTGCATAGAATCTATAACTTTCTCGACGAATTAAATCGCATGTGAAATTATCTACTATACAGAAATGTTTCCTTTTGTTTTCGCACTTTGTTCGGCGTCTTTGGTATTCTTTTCGTCACAATATTTCTTACTGTATTTCTGTGAATACCCAGAATTTATCATCAGGTTCATTGCACGACCACTTACCAAGATTATTTGTCAGCAAATATTTATGTGTGTTCAAAACAAGCGCTTGAATTTGCTTAGAAACAGCTCGCGTTGTAACTTGTTTTTATTTTTTTTATTTTAGGCTTCTCCAGTAATATAACCCGGCCCAGTTATTCATACTATTGTCATCACTTTGATTATTTTCACTTGAATGAAAGTTACCTAGTACTTTATTCGCATTTACCACTGCATTTCCCTCCCACGGTCTCCACATCGTGACACACAATGAATTTCTGCACGTAATGAAACAGATCAACTGGAAGTGGGAACTTTGGCAACTGAGACTCCACGTGGAGTAGACATGCGACTGTCACTTCGAGAAAATCGAGGCTGCTATTGGTCCTCAGCGACAGTGTTCCATTTCTGAAGTGTGGAGATAGATTTATGACGGTCAGTAGTGGGCGAGAGGGTGAGTTCCGTTTGAGGGGTAAACTGCACACGCGTTCACTAGACAGGCTTTAACGTGTGCGGGTTGGATGCGTACCCTTTATTCTTTAAAGTTCCCCATAAATAAAAAACACGTGCAGATAAATCAGGGGAACGAGATGGCCACAATCCTCGACTAATTATTCCGTCACCATACACAGTTCGCAATTCATGCATAGAATTCGCAGCAATGTGCGCTGTAGCTTTAGTCCTGCTGAAACCACCCACAGAATGGTTCATCTCTCGTTAGTTTTGGAAAGAATTATTTCAAATGCAATTTACAAAACCATGTGAATCAACTGTTTTGTCGAAAAATATGAAACCGATGATTCTATGCGCACTTACTGCACACCATTAGTAATGGACAATTTGTCACCAATGCTTTGAAAAAAAAATAGAATCGAAAAATTGGGCAATAAAAACTGTTTGGGAGGTGGGCTTTTTGGTCGTTTTACTTAATTTTGTAAATTGTTTTAGAATTTAAAGTATTTTTTGATCTGGTCCAAATTTTAAAATTTTTCGATTCTATTCTTTTTTTCAAGAGATAACACAATGTCACTTCGAACACGCATACAGAACTCTTTCCCTCACCACAGATCCAACTCGGCTGGCACGGCAGTAGTAAAGAGTTATTCTCTGGCGGCTAACTCACAACTCGTCACGCAGCCCTAGGTTGCCGCGAAGCGGACCGGTCGCGCAGGGAACGCACAGAATTAACAGTGACCGAAGGTAGCGTAGACGGTAGCATCTCTATCGCACATTCAAGAGGCCCCGAGTTCGATTCCAGGGCAAGGTGAGTTACCTGGATAAAGCTTTTCTTAGGCTTTTCCCTTATCCTGGAAGAAGAATGTCAACTAACTCTAAGCTCTGTAAAACCTGCGTTCATTTGAGCATCAAGTCAAACATTTCACTCACAGTCTGATATGATTTAACGTTGGAGGACTTAAATTAAAAAATGTGCCCAAAACCCTCTACTCAAGGTACTTACAACTGCACAAAACGCACATATACATTGCATCGTTCACATTATACATATTATTATTACTATTATCATTATCATCATCATTATTAGTATTATACATCGTACATACATAGTGCTTATGCTAATCCTTAAGGTGTAGTTGAGAAATTTCTATGAAGTGGTTAAAGAAAGTGCAAGAGAAGACTATGCACACCTCACTAGAGCCACGTTATCACATTCCAAATCACGTTCGCATTGTCCGCCTGTATAGCATAGGTGAAAGGTGTCTGCCCTCACGTTCAAGATGTTTCGAGTTCAAACCTCGGTCTATAGAAATTATTGGATAAGTTGGGGGTTTCCCTTATCCTTGAAAGAGGAATGCCAGGTAACTCTATGCTCTATAGACAATCTGTGCTAATTTAAGCACCATTTCATTCATCGTCGAATACGACTTAACGTTGCAGGACATAAATTTAATTTGCAGTCCAGCATCAAAAGCCAAACTAATTACAGTTGTAAATTTTAATAATGTTATATAAATGTTATAACTTCCTTTCGCTAAGTATATTGCAGTATAGGCTTATACTTCGATTAAGCAAATTGATTGTCAATCAAAGCGCGAGGTTTGAATATTAAATAACGATGATATATCTCTAAGTTTTGTTGGACATATTGTAGTGTTACACAATCAGCAATCCTTCTGCTGTGGACCTTATAATGGTGCCTGCAGACAGGTGAGGAATTCTGCATGCAAATGACAGAGCGCTGTCTTAATAAAGGGACACGATGTTGGAAATTAATCTAATAGTGGCTTAACTATGGGACCTTAGTCCTTACAGTAGAGTAAGTCGCCACAAACGGTGCATATCTCATTGTGTACGAGATCTCCTTGTGGTTTACCGGGAACAAACACGAGTCAGTTGGAGAATTTAGTGCCACTCTGGCGAGTTGCCATAGTAACTCCTTGGTTAAAACCAAACCGAATGCAGACCGGGAGATTCATGCTTCAAATCTCAACTATGGCATTGAATTTTTCAGTCTGACTCTACCCATCCAAAGGATATCATGTTATTGATACTGACAATCTTAGGACATTTTCTGCTCATGGTAGATCTGTTAACTAGTTCTTACTTTGAGTTAGTAAACGTTTCCTATTCCTTTACTAAATATTGTTTCCACCACTTATATTACTATGCAAGAGTTAACAAATAAATAAACAAAAATTACCGTGCAGAACAAACCTTTTTGTTTAAATTCTAAATCAACTACTTTTCTCTACTACTTATACTAACTAGAAGTATTGCAATCCACCCCACAATTAGATTATAATATTTCAGCGGAAATACATATTATGAACCTTCTTAGGCTAAAAAATTGTGTGCTTAAGACCACACGACAGAATTGAAAACTCAAAACGATTCATTAACAATTATTCTTAAAAATTATTTTAAAATGTTAATGTTTACACTCATTCTTGCGCAAAGAGGCCATTTGCGAGCTAAACATTTCATGCCTTACGCTAAGCGTGCTCGCAAATGAAAATACTCTGAAACAACTGAATGACCACGGACTTGCGACCGTGCTAAGAGAGTTATACATAAAGGATGTAAAAAGGAAGTAAATTCAAATGACAATCATTTTTAATATTTTGTTTCTTGCTGCTTAATGTAATTTTTATTTTTGCGAATTGTGTGGGGGAAAAGAAAGCATAGAACACTATGTAACAGAATGTGAGGTGGCTGCAATGTGGAGAAAAATGGTTTGGGAGGAAAAATGGGAGAGAGTAGAGAAGAGGATAGTAGCTATAAGAATGTTAACGGGCAGGGACGAAAAAAAGGTAAGAAGTATTGGTGAGTTCTTGCAGAAATTAAAAGTAAAAAGGGCCAGAAATGTAAAGAATATAAGAAAGGAAGATGAAGGGGAAGAATGGGACTAATTAAGTAACAAGGATGTATGAAGAGGAAGAGCTACCTGGCAGAGCAGAAGACCAGGGTGTCATGTAAACCAAGGCAGTAAAAAGGTAAAGACATAAATGTAGCCTAAAGTTGTAAATTGTAAAATTCTGGAATATGTAGAATAAATATATCATATCATAATAAAAATACAAGTTCATACATATCTTATAACATAATTATATGTTACTCATTTCCTTATTTGCGTATTTTTCGAATAATCGGAAATTTTTGGTTAGGTATACATTTAACACATGTAATTACATATCCGTACATATACTCATTACTCCATATTTTATTACACGTTCGTACATATTTTATTACATGCCATAATTATTTCAAATGTTTTGTCACAATTAATACTGATATTAAAACAATTTCTTGACCCTCGCTCGGTCTTTCAGTTTGTGGAAAGACATAATAACCTATAAGTTGTAAATGAAAATAGACGCAAAACGTCGTTTTAATAGTGATAATTTTATTATTTCCGTGTTATTACATTTAATTTATTAATGTTTTACGTTTTGCTACTCACAATAAAGAGAAATTGTCAATAAAAGTAACCAGTTCTTAAATGAAACATCTCTTTCACGAAGTCCTAACACTTTTGTTTCTCATTAGCAAACTAGTTGTATTTTTCGTTATTATGGTTTTAATCATTCAAATACCGAACTTGGGTAATACTATCTGTTCCTTTGACTATTATTGTTTAAAATGGAATTTGACATGTTGTCGATTTGTTATATGACAGATGGTTATCTGACCGGATCGGTTACTGACACTTGACAGACGTTTGTAAGAACGGCCCTAAGACAATTATTTTTGTAATGAAACTCCTGTATGGTTTCTGAATTTTTCATACTATTTGAAATTTGTTAAACATACCTGGATGCGTGTTGTTGATACGTTGTTGAGTGCCACAGAAACTATACGGTGTATAGTAGTATGGACAACATAAGACTGAAATAAAGAATGAGTGTGTGGGGGGGGGGGGGGGGGGAGTTACTTCGGATTCAGCCGACTCGAGCCGACTTCACCCGAATGAGCGTCATATATTCCAGCGTGACGGCTCAGTTTAATTCACTACCCATAAAAAGTGCTAAACGCGCCTAACGAAGTTTTCACTTTAAAAATCTTTTCAGCAAAACGTCCATGCATGTGAGTTATGTGTGTGTATGTGAGAGGTATAATTCATAAAAGAAAGGGACGAGTTATGTCATACTATGTATAAACATAGTACATAAGTATATTTTTCCAAAGGTATACTGCACATGAACTTGTAAACAACTGCAGTTAGGTACAGCCTGACCACGACAGGTACAGCGAGAAGAAACAAAATAGTCACGTTATACTACACCTTGACCTTACATCTGCATAAACTTGCAAGGCAGTTTCTTGTTGTTCAGTGTTAATCGCCCTCTTTTACTACATACGGCACCGCAGGCGGTGGCACTGATTATACATGAGATGAAGATGGAGCACCGGTGGAATGAAATGACGGGGAAACCGGTAATCCCGGAGAAACCCCGCCCAAAGCTGTGTTGTCAACAACAAAGCGCTCTTTGCGGTCGCCTGGGATCAAAACCGGGCTGCCTTGGTGAGAGCCGAGCGGGCCAACTACTCAGCCATGACGTTGCCAATGTTCGCAGCGCAATACGCTACGTTGTTTTCGACGTTTACTTTTAGTGGCAGTTTGCACATTTGATGGCCGAGCTGTAATCTGACGTCATTCATACTTTGCGTCCAGTTAAGTTGTACCGAATGCGTGCACATCCCTCCGGCCTTAACAAATAAGATAATATTTATACACAGCTGTATTGATTAAAATGAAGTAGGTAGAACAAGCGTTAAGGTAGCTACAAAATAGAAATGGACATAAGGCGGGGCTAGGCGTGGATGTTCTATTGCTACTAGCCAATGCGGTGCGTACAACGTTGTACAGTTAAGAAAACTTGCTGGCTCGCTTTGCCGAAGCATGCGGCTTATTTCTTTGCGAGCTCTAAATATGCTAATCACAGAATTATTTTGTTTTCCCCATGTTACGGACCTATTTTTTTCTGAGCATTACTGTCCAAACCCCATGTTTGTAGCACATCGGGATTCGCAGATATGGAAAGTTAAGGCGCCTCACTAGAAAGAAAGGAATTAACTGTCAGTGAAGAAAAGCACACACGTGCTATGCTGCAGTTGCTTTTTGTACCATGCATTCAGTAAAGTGGTGATCTTTGAAGAGTGCACATATGCTTTTCTAAATTAGTGAATTAACAAGCCTAGTGCTGGTTCGCCTAGTAGTAAATATGAAACAACTCATAAGATTTTATATAAGCAGGCTAGAGATATTCTTGTTAATGTGTATTCCTTTATCAAACAGATGTCAATTAAAGACATTTTCGAACGTACAAATTACGCTCAGAGTCGAGAATTAATGTTACAAGCTTGTCACGTGAGTACTCACTGAAGCGGTACTTGCCCATTAAGTACCTCGTTGAGCCCTCCCGGCACTCAACACCTCATATGGTAGGATATGTGACTGATGAGGGCTACGGACGGGAAGTTTACAACAGGTCGGGGTTTTTCTCTGGGTATTTCTGCATGGATTCTCTCTTTTGGGTTTTAGGGAGTGGGTGCGTCCTAACAGTGTATGGGTATTATCACATAGAAGACACCACGACCGTTGAATGTCAAGTATATTTATACAGGTCACCCTCTCCACTCGTCACTGTTGTGTTGGCGTAACTCGCATATTAGCCGCGAGATTTAGGACTTGCCCGTAGCTGTGCGCGCGACATGACGGCTTGTTTGAATCACAGTGGCGAGTGAACTTGTAAATTTCTAGGACGCGCCGAGTGGTATATGTAGCTGTGTACGCGTTGTCGTTCCTGGACGTCGAGAGCATTTCTTCGCGCAATAGAGTATTTCCGGAGGATTATTCAACAACAGAGTTTGGTAAAAACTTAATGATGTTGTAATGTGTGCAGTTTCTCTCACTCGCTAACACAGAGTGTTCGATAAGCACCTAACGTGTGATGCTCCGTCCATTTGCGCACACGGACTTTCAACTTTCCCTACTTGTTGCTCCCTTCACTGGCCACTACAGAGTGTTTTTCCTAGCAAACATCAAACGTCGCCATTGCACAAATTTCCCCTTCCTTTCACCGAATTTTGGACACTTTAGAGGTCATGTGACCTGTTACTCGTTCCTTATATGTTGTGTTTCATCCCTACTCTTAAATGTCATCACAATTTCTAGTTTCTGAGGCGTGTATTCCACGCAACTTTCACTTCCCCACGTTCTAGGTCATTATTGCAGAAGCATGTTTGAAAATGTGTATCTTAAATCCCCGGTGTCTATTCTCTCATCACGTATCATGTGCAGACCAATGCATGGGCAGGCGACTGGCTGCCGCTTGGGTCTACCCCTCGGGCGATTCTCGAACAATGCCACATTTCTCGGCCCAACACAAAGAAAATTCCTGTAAGTGTTTATTTTCCCGGTTCTCTTTACACGTTGGGTTCGCGTGCTAGCAATACAATGTACGTACTGGGATTGCCTGTTTAGTTTCTGCACCTGTATATTTAATTTTATGCTCTATATTTGTTATAATTTAGCTTAATTCACATTGTGGTATCTGTTCGCCCTTAATAATGCATTTGATATGAATTTCACCGTTATTATGCCAATGTTATGCCCAACAGGGACGGTATCATCATACTGTGACGAACATGTAAAGAAGGCAAGCAGTTTACCAAATTAGGAGAGTTTCCATATTCAGAACTCCAGGGAAACATCGAGCAGCTAAAAACGTGCTACCAACTTAGACCTTTTTCAAAAGCGTGTTTTACATAGAACAATTTATAATTTATATGACAAGGATGAATATTCAGCTGCCAAATGCTGGCCAATTTAATGCGGTAAAAATAGAATATACACAGATTCTGTATCTTATATACATAATATTCTGAAATCCCATGGGTTCAAATATAGGAGAACAAATGATGGTCGCAAACTTCTGCTTGAAGAAAGCGATATTGTTGCTGCAAGATTAAAATTTCTGCGCACATAATCGTTGTATATGTTCTGACATACAAGTTGAAATATTAAGCGAACTTTTCTGCCAGCATTGTATCACACTACATCTCAGCATCTGTATGATAATTGCTAGACTGAGACAAGGTCAGATATATCTTCCATCTCTGTCGCCCGCTAGCCGTGGAACTGGCAATGCCAAGACAGCACGATAACCATATTGCCTCAACCCATGCTCATTCTTATTTTGTAGTTACTCTAGTAAGAACATATTGTACAAGAATGAACACAGAACGTATGTGACTACAACACATCATATTTCTTTGTTTTGTTTTATCGAACATTGTTTTTCATGTGCCCTGCATATAAAGTCAATACGTAACTGATGCAGATACCGTTTCATAAAAACATGATAGCTTTAATCAGGTACGTATTTAGTTTATATTTGTACGAACAAACTGCACCAGTGAACTTCATGTGTAAAACAAATTAGTCCATTATTTGTTAAAGACAAACACAAACAAAACGTGGGATAACAAAACAAACTGGTACCGTGGATAATAATAAAAAGCTGGCGGCATTCTTTAACATTTTCCTAATTCAAATTATATCGCAACAAATAAACACGACTGCTCTATTGGCAACTTCGTAGCATTGTTAAAAATCTCATGTCTTACCTTCACATTACATTCTCTATTCACTCTTGTCGAAACTGTTGTTACAAATGCTTATTCCCCAAACTAGTTCATAATAATAGAGGTAAACATTTGCAGAAATTACATTTTGACGTATGTATCTTCTAAGGGGAATATGGGAATGCAGTCTGTTGTAGGTGACAAATTTTAAGGTAATAAGGTACTTCACTTGGAGTTGAAATTCACATTTTTATTTTAACATTTTATAATAATTTCATCCCACTAGATTACAAGTATATAGAAAATAATTGTTCTTTCACACTGGCCGTGTGTAGGCTTACGGTAAAGCTACACTGAAAATTTCAAATTCTATATCTAATAATAAACCTATCATTATGAAAATTTAGAGACGTAACAAGAGTATCATTCTAAACTGGCATGCAAATATTTATGTTGCTACACCAAACAGTTCATTAATTATTAATTATTTTTTGTGAAAATATTGCAAAAACTAAAAATGTTCTACGCGTCAAAAAGTTTGAGATTTTAAGTTGAATTTTCGTTTTTTGCTAGTACAGAGCAATTTTTAAAGACCCACATTCTTATTTTTGGAATACTCTTGTAGAATTTGTTCTAAAATATTTTCCACGTGTTAGCGCTCAAAAGTTTGAAAATATTAACTTATTTTATTACTTAACACCATATAATATTCAAAACATGAGCATCAACGAAAAAAGGGGATTTTGAAGTTTCTTATTTACATATTATGGACCAATCCTGGAAGTTTCACCAAGTTTAATGGAAAAATTTTACGCGTGGGGTATTTTGTATATTAAAAAGTGTTAGAAAAAAGTTTCACAGAAAATCAATTTTAAAGTAGTGATTGTTAGTTCAAAAGATTGTTAAAGGTCTCTTTAAATTGTTACGTGATAGCTTAAAGTGGTGCAAATGATAGAAATAGCATTCCATTTATTACTACAAATCCTAAGCTACCAAAAATGCCCCCCCCAAAAAGAAAATTCCATGGTTTTCAACATTTTCGGCGAATTTTAGGTGTAGTCTTGCCTTAAGTATAGAAAGGTAGAGTCAGACTGATAAATTCAATGCCATGGCCGAGATTTGAACCACGGATCTTCTGGTTGCCGCGCAACCTCTCTAACTCTTGAGCTACTATGGCCAACGTGCCGACAGTTTTCAGTCTGACTGTATCTTTCCATACTTTAGCCTACACACGGCCAGTGTGAAAGAACAATTAATTTTTATTGATTGACCTAATAGTGATTAACTATAAAGCCTGGACCTTAAAGTACTTACATGTTGTAAGTCGCCATTAAGGTAACTTGTCTCATGTGTTTATGAGAACTCCTAAATGGTTTACCGGAAAAAACACGAGTCAATTGGAGAATTTAGTGTCATGTCGGCACGTTAGCCATAGTATCTCAATGGTTAGAGCGGCTAGACGGCAACGAGGAAGATCCGTGGTTCAAATCCCGACTATGGCATTGACTTTTTCAGTCTGACTCTCTCTTTCCATACAAATATATAGTTAAAAAGTTCATCGGAGTAATAATTTATACCTAATTTGCTAATTACGTTAGTGAGTGTTATGTTTTTGCCACGCCCCTTTTTGTAAACATTCAGAAAATCCATCATAACTTCTGTAATACTGAGCAGATATTTCTGAACTAAGCCTTGTTTTGTAGGAGATCTTTCAAGCTTTCTGCTGGAACAAATGGAATTCCAACTATGCTAGTTTTTCTTTGTTTTTGGATGTGTATGTGAACAGTTATGTGTTCTGAATAATATTTTGTACCAGTTATTGGTGATTATATGAAATGGGCAGGCCAAATACATTTGGAAATGAAAGTTTACAGTCAATGGTTTTACTAAAAGCAGAACAGTAAATGTGCAAAATGTAAATGCAATATACAATGAAGCCACATGTAATAATGAGGTTAGTGGGCCCAGTTAAACAATACATGTGCTAATCATGATAGTAGTCATATACAGAAATTGATGAGCTGCGAGTCCTGAAAGCAGATAAAGTGGTTGAAGAACTGGCCCAGAAGGCAAGAAAAATGAAGAGGAACTTGAAAAGAACAATTGAGGATACAGAGAGTCACAACTATGCAGCAGGAATGTCCTGACTCATGTGAGAAGTCAGTAATCAATATATAAACTTTAAAGCTGTTTTTCTCAGTTTCACATATTTTCTGGTTCCGGTACACCTTAAAAAAACGATTCAACGAAAACATATTAATTTTTCTGTGTGTATGAAACAGATTTATAATAATAATAATAATAATAATAATAATAATAATAATAATAATAATAATAATAATAATAATAATAATAATAATAATAATAATAATAATAACAATAACAATAATAATAATAATAATAATAATAATAATAATAATAATAATAATAATAATAATAATAATAATAATAATAATAATAATAATAATAATAATAATAATAATAATAATAATAATAATAATAATAATAATAATAATAATAATAATAATAATAATAATAATAATAATAATAATAATAATAATAATAATAATAATAATAATAATAATAATAACAATAATAATAATATTAACAATAACAATAATAATAACAATAACAATAATATTAATAATAACAATAACAATAACAATAACAATAACAATAACAATAACAATAACAATAACAATAACAATAACAATAACAATAACAATAACAATAACAATAACAATAACAATAACAATAACAATAACAATAACAATAACAATAACAATAACAATAACAATAACAATAACAATAACAATAACAATAACAATAACAATAACAATAACAATAACAATAATAATAATAATAACAATAATAATAATAATAATAATAATAATAATAATAATAATAATAATAATAATAATAATAATAATAATAATAATAATAATAATAATAATAATAATAATAATAATAATAATAATAATAATAATAATAATAATAATAATAATAATAATAATAATAATAATAATAATAATAATAATAATAATAATAATAATAATAATAATAATAATAATAATAATAATAATAATAATAGTAATAATAATAATAATAATAATAGTAATAATAATAATAATAATAATAGTAATAATAATAATAATAGTAATAATAATAATAATAATAGTAATAATAATAATAGTAATAGTAATAATAATAATAGTAATAATAATAATAATAATAGTAATAATAATAATAATAATAATAATAATAATAATAATAATAATAATAATAATAATAATAATAATAATAATAATAATAATAATAATAATAATAATAATAATAATAATAATAATAATAATAATAATAATAATAATAATAATAATAATAATAATAATAATAATAATAATAATAATAATAATAATAATAATAATAATAATAATAATAATAATAATAATAATAATAATAATAATAATAATAATAATAATAATAATAATAATAATAATAATAATAATAATAATAATAATAATAATAATAATAATAATAATAATAATAATAATAATAATAATAATAATAATAATAATAATAATAATAATAATAATAATAATAATAATAATAATAATAATAATAATAATAATAATAATAATAATAATAATAATAATAATAATAATAATAATAATAATAATAATAATAATAATAATAATAATAATAATAATAATAATAATAATAATAATAATAATAATAATAATAATAATAATAATAATAATAATAATAATAATAATAATAATAATAATAATAATAATAATAATAATAATAATAATAATAATAATAATAATAATAATAATAATAATAATAATAATAATAATAATAATAATAATAATAATAATAATAATAATAATAATAATAATAATAATAAGGAATTTTTCTCTAAGATTTATAATACTTGTCTAAAAAAATTAAATTATCTGAAATTTCAGTGCTTTTTAAAAAAATTATAACAAATTATCAGTATAACATTTTCAAATAATAATATGCCGTTACACCACTGCAGAAATTGAGAACTTGGGATGGCAAGTCTTACCTCACCCCCCATACAGCCGTGACCTGGCACCATCAGACTTCCATCTGTCCGGGCCACTAAAGTAAGCTCATCCTGGATTCATTTTGAAGATGAGAAGGCTGTGAAAACGTCCGTGCGTCAATGGCTTAGGAAGCAAGGCCGTGTGTTTTACCACACTGGAATACATGCCCTAGTTAAAAGGTGGACCAAAACTGTGGAAAAGGACGGAGATTATATTGAATAGTGACAAATTAATCGTCAATATTGTAGTTTTCAAGCTATGTAAATTGGATTCAATTTTCTTGGCAATTAAAAGAGAAAAAAATAGGAGGCTTTACTTTTGGAACCACCCTCGTAAATATATAAGGTGTTTTATTGTTCTACTTACTTATTTTACCTTTTGGTTGTGTAAATTGTTATAAACCGTTTCATTTAAAGTTCTGGTAGAGATCCGGGACGAGCTAGTAGGTCCCGAGTAATTCAGTTATATTCTTCTTTTACTAATGAAGCAGGGGCTGTGACATGCACTGAAATGATCACATACAAGTTGAAGATTTTTATACGAAATGTCTCAATTTTGTATCCAAGAAGACAATTTGGAAATGTGTAGACATCCTGAATTTCTTTATGTAAACGTAACGGAAATTTATAATATTAATTGAGAGGTAAGTAGGTAATAAATAAAATATATGTCAAAAGGGAAGTCATGGTTGCTACATGGGTTGGTGCCACGTACTACACTGTGGCCAAGTGGACAGTAAACTGCCGTGTTACATATTGAGCTGATTCTGGCTGGTGGTTGTATGTAAGTGACCCTGTAGCTTCGGACCTCCCCGCTAAATTGACCGCGCGACCGTTCTTATATAGTACATGACATGCCAGAATTGTATCCGGGAGAGTTTCTACGTTATTTGTACAGTTCCAGCAAATTAACTTACATATCTTCGTAAAGCGGTTTTCCATTTTCCAAAAGTACTGATAGTACTAAACCTTTTGATAATAATTTAATGTGCTACCCTTATTTACATAATTATAAATCCAATTATTATTTCTAAGTATTTTAGTGCTGTCATTAAGCTTGACACACGTCTGCTGTAGATTTGAACATCGCAATCATATTAATGGGAGCATCAAGCCATGTGCTATGGTACGAAATACATTTTATTTATAAACTTCTCAAATTTGAGGTACACTTTATTTACATATAACAATCTAACACAAAACATATTTAGAGTTTTCTAGGGGTGCCGGGTTCGATTCCCGGCGGTGGGACTGAAGATCTTTCTCCGACTAACTGATAACGTGTAGTAATTTGAAAGCGAATTCTTTTGTTTATTTAGGTGTGCAGAAGGTACGAGAGACTATTGGTGTGTGTTACGTCATTCTGCTGAGATTAGAATTGTGTGCAAGAGCCTTTCTACGGAAATAAGGGACAATTTGAATTTCTGCAAACTGGACTTTTAGTTTACGAACCCACAAAGTAACAGTATTTTTTCTACTTACTTCGTTATTTTCATGAAGCACCTCAGCAACAGTGACATCATTTGTTGCTTTGGCTTTCCATATTCCTTCTTATGAGCAACTGAACCAGCTTCCTTGAACTTCCTAATTCACATAAATATGAATGAAATATGAGGCTGATCTTAAATTGTTAAGAGTTCCAAATAGCCGAATAGAAGGAGTTCAGATAGGTTAGATTAAATGAATTATGCCCACCTCGGTAGCGTGGTGGTAGCGTGTCGGTCTCACGATCAAAAGGTCCCCAGTTCAAATCTCGGTCATGGCGAATAACCTGGATAAGATCTTTTCCGGGGTTTTCCCTTATCCTGAAGAACGAATGTCGGGTAACTCTAAGCTCTATGGACCCTGAGCTCATTTGGGCATATCCCATTCATCGTCCCATATGACGTAACGTTGGAGGAGGTAAAAGTACAACACAGAAATAAATAGATAAATGAATTATGATAGTAAAATACGAGAGGAGGCTCTAACGTTTGTGTTGGGATTGGTATTTAATTACCGAGGGGGATTTGGTACGTTGGCCACCATGCTGGGCCCATTGTTCCTATGCCCCCAAGTGGGGGCACCCCCGGGAGGAAGGATGAGGTGAAGGAGACAGAGGGCGGCTGATCCAAGAAGCAACGACATTGCCGAGGGCACGGTCCCTACAGTTTACTTGACAACCGTTTCTAAGTAATACGTGTTGCCAAGCCCTACTCTCCTTCAATGGCCAGCGTTGTGTACAATCCATTGTCAGAGCACCGATTTGTTTTTATTTTATATGGAGTGATACATCTCTGGAACAGCTCTAGAACAAATTCCCCAATATTATAAGCACAGTTGTAAAAGAATTTTGCAGAAATTCTGCCACTAGTGCCATTCCAATACTCGCACATAAAACAACGAAGGGGCAAGGAATATATTGACTTTGGCTATTACATGATATGATTGTCGTTATTTGACCATAAATGAATTATTTCATTTACACTTTTGTAGTTTATAATTAATCAAATAATCATAAGTATTGTGACTCTGAGGGTTCCGGAAATTAAAAGTCCAATTGCAGAAACTCAAAATGTTCTTTATTTCCACTGAATTACAATTGGAACACTTGCCGATTACATAGAATTACTTAGCGCACACAATTACAATTCACCAGCTCGTCTGTCACAGGTCCAACCTACACTCACAATTACGTACAACTCCTCTGATACACGTACACAGTCTTCCAGTCCGTTCACTATCACGGCGCTCCTTCGGCTGCTTGCCAAGAACTGAACTCACTCGCTAACTGCAGCCCTTTTTTATAGGAAGATCGCTGTTTCTGGAAGCCTCGCGGTTCATTGAATCATCCCGAAGGTTGCAGACGTCAGGGAGGGGAAGGAGATGGCTAGTGATGTTTTTCCAACCATCCCCTCTTTAGCGCTACAAGATAAATGGGTAGGCGTGGATGGATGCTTCCCGTCTGGTCACTATTTGCCAGCTGGTCCTATCGGGAATTCCGATGTTCAGGTGAGAGTATTGATTGTCCGTCGGCCCGTCAGTGCTAGCAGGCTTCAGTATGGTTTTTCTGTGTGCCCACACTCAATAGTATTTTACCGCAGATATGACATTTTTAGGATGGGCTTTTGTAAGGTGACTGTCCTCCACGATGCTATTTTATACTAGCAGTCGGAACGCCCGTGTGCGCGACCGTAGCCTGTTGCGCTGCAGTCCCCTGAGGCATGCAACTGAATTAAGCTTATTGAATACGATGCTTTTCATTTATCAAGTTAAATATCAGTACCTTAATAATTATTTCCATCCTAGGTTTAAAAACATAATAATAACTTTTAATGTATTGACAGAACATATGCAACCCTACTACACCTACTCTACTGCCATCTGACGGGCACATAGCTATACCAGAACCTGGAACTGATGCGGCCGTAGGTGGTGGAAAATGCATATAAGCTTACACAACCTGTCCTCAAACTACAATTTTAACGCAGTAAAATACAATTGTGGTATATCAGGCTGTTATTTAGTTATGCACACAAAATACTGTTTAACAGTGAAGTAAACATGTACTGCTCAATATTAAAAAATTAGCAGTGTGCAGTTAGCTAAATAACCTTAAATGTTATTGCAGTTTACTATTTTAATGCATTAGTGTAAGATCATCTTTAAACTATAGTTACACATTTAAATTTAAAAAAAAACCTGCAAGCTGGTATTGAGTTCACCCAAAACAAATTATTGTTTACAATATTTATAATATTGAGCACATTATATACCCATACAAGGATCAATTAATGGTTGACACACAAATGCTTCTATTTAGAGCAATTAGCTACTGCATTTAGAAGCTCTAGGGGGGAAATTTAGTTTTACGTTCACTGCAAACTTTTCGTTTCTCAGAAGAAATACCTTTCCAGGCACCTTATGAAACTTCTCCAGAGCTTCTTGCTGTGTAAGAAACAGCTGAAGAGAAAAAGAGTGTTTGAAAAATTACGAAGTATTCAATAATTCGAACCAATAATATTTCTGAAATATGAGGGCTGTTCAGTAAAGAATGTTCACAATTACTTTTTAGAGAACGTATGTTTATTCATCCTCATAATTTTGATGGTACTTCTCGAAATAGTCTCCCCTGAATGCGATGCAATTGTCCCAGCATTTCTGCCAGGCTTCAAAGACATGCTGCAAACCATTTCTTTCAGAAATCCTTGAAACTCGCCTCCGCAGCCTTCACCACTGCTTCTGATGATGGATAATGCCTCCCACGAATGCGTTTCTTCAAGTTAGGAATGGAAAAATGTCACATGGGGCTAAATCCGGATTACAGGGACGTGCTTCAAATATATTTTTGCAATATATTCAGCAACAGCATTGGCAATATGTGGCCGCATATTATCGTGGGGCAGCATCCAGCCTGCTTCAGGGAAATGTGGTTTTTGCGCCTGATATGGACTTGCAATGTTTTCAGTACATCCCTGTAGTATTGTCCAGTTACTGATATGTGTGCAGGTACAAAATTCTAATAAACCGATCCATGAATATCAAAGAATTAGATGACCATAACTTTCCCCAGCAGAAGCAACCACTTTTGCTTTTTTTTTTTTGGGGGGGGGGGTTGGTGATGAAGGAGGTTTCCACAGTGAGTTTTGCTGTTTACTCTCAGGTTTAAAATGATGCAGCCAAGTTTTATCAGCAGTGATTACGTTTGAAAGGAACTCCGGATCTTCCTCTGACATCAACTTTAAGTGCATGTTACCTCCATTGCAGCGGTAGGTGATACTGAATATGTCTGAACTTGTCTGGTTCTCACAGGCGGGAATCAGGAGTACCAGCAATGAAACTACTACGGCGTATTTGTTTCACATTAAGCTAACAGAGTATAATAAGACTGAATTTTAGTGCGCAAAATTAAGTCCGTAAAAATTATGATCATTCTTTATTGAACAGCCCTCGTAGCTTATATCACCTTCTCCTCCTCCCCCTCCTCTTGGTATAGGACACTGTCCTGTTCATATATGGTCCTATACCCCTTACGTCATTTTAGACGTAAGGTAAAGGAACCATAACTATAAATCAGAGAGAAATCCAGGAATAGGTGAACAGCGCTGTCCACGGAATGAGAACGAGGAAAGCAGATAAAAGGAATAAGGGCTAAGTGGATGAAAGGAAAGATGATATAATAGAGCCACTTGTGGTATGTTGGTGGGGTAAACAGGAGAGACCCGAGAAAATGCGCCCCAGCGCCGTGTTGTCACCACAAATATCATATGCAGTTGCCTGAGTTTGAAAAACTCTTTGGAATAAATTGTGTATTCTAAAGGGATGCATGATTTCGTTTATTGCTTAACGTTTACCAGTTCTGTGTAGAAGAGCACAAAATTGGCATTTTCATGAAATTATCTTATAAACGAAAAGTAGTTAAAGACCGAACTTGATACTGACGTTTAGAGTCTTCTAAGAGTGAGACATGGAGATTCCTTTTTTAATGAACACCATATCTAAACTATTCTATCCACGAAAAACTTTACAAACATTTTTGTGATTCTTATTACTTCATTAAATTGCCACATGTTTTGGATATCTTGATAAGAAACCAAATGTCTGGCTTAAACGTTCCTAGCTTTAGAAAATGTGCTGTATAAAACGGCAGAGCTTCTCAACACACTCAAATTATACAAAATACATTTGTTTTTTAAGTAAACCATTTCATGGACATTTCTTTGTACTAGTTTCAAAGTTCAAATAATGATATTTTTCTCAAATGAGAAGTCGCTACTCGATTTTGTTTCCTCTCTACTGGTCATGTAAATATAAAGGAGCTTCAAAGGGATTGCATACCTAGCAGCTCTTAAAAGATTTGACTACCCTTTTGGCCTACTCCATCCTACTAATCCTATTAGATATCGCTAAATCATTTCTAAAAGCTTTTTATCTCGGTTAACATAAAGTGGATAGAAGAACTAAAATTTCTAAGAATAGTTTGTACAAGAATGAGTAGAAAAAGGCGTGAGTGGAACATGCCACATTTATAATTATCTAATTATCTAATTGAGTGGAATACAATACTTCGTCTAGTTACTGTATGTGCCAGTGCCTATCAACAAAGACGGAGACTGATTTCTTTAACAGATATTCATGGTTGTAATTCAATGTTTACATGATTTTATAAAGTAGATCCCTCCTACTTCAATGCGCTTTAATAGCGTCTCTACCAGTCCTTGAACAGATGCTGCAGACCATTCTTTGTCAGGTCCTTGAGAATCCCTCACTCTTCTTGAGCACTGCTTCAGAGTTCTCAAATAAAATACCCCTAAGCTATGCCTTTAGTGATGGGTATAAAAATTTCACAGGGTGCAACATCGGGGACTTAAGATGGATGTAGTACAAAGGTAATGTTGAATCAAGCCAGAAACTGCATGACTTGATTTGCGACGTGAGACCGTGCATTGTCATGATGAAGTCGCCACCCAGTGCGAGAACGCTCTGGTCGTTTCTTTGCAATGTGCTTCCTCAGTGTAACCAATACTGTCGTGTAGTATGCTGCTGTAAGAGTAATGTGAGGGGTAACTGCATGCTAGTAAATCATAATGAAGTCGCCACCCAGTCCGAGAAAGCTCTGGTCATTTCTTTGCAATGTTCTTCCTCAGTGTAGCCAATACTGACGTGTAGTATGCTGCTGTAGCAGTAGTGTGAGGAGGAACTGCATGCAACGTGAGGCCGTGCATTGTTATGATGAAGTCGCCACCCAGTCCGAGAAAGCTCTAGTCGTTTCTTTGTAATGTGCTTTCTCAGTGTAACCTATACTGACGTGTAGTATGCTGCTGTAGCAGTAGTGTGAGGAGGAACTGCATGCTGGTAAATCATTATGAAGTCGCCACCCAGTCCGAGAAAGCTCTAGTCGTTTCTTTGCAATGTGCTTTCTCAGTGTGGCCAATACTGACGTGTAGTATGCTGCTGTAGCAGTAGTGTGAGGAGGAACTGCATGCAACGTGAGGCAGTGCATTGTTATGATGAAGTCGCCACCCAGTCCGAGAAAGCTCTAGTCGTTTCTTTGTAATGTGCTTTCTCAGTGTAGCCAATACTGACGTGTAGTATGCTGCTGTAAGAGTAATGTGAGGAGGAACTGCTTGCTGGTAAATCATTATGAAGTCGCCACCCAGGCCGAGAAAGCTCTGGTCGTTTCTTTGCAATGTGCTTTCTCAGTGTAACCAATACTGACGTGTAGTATGCTGCTGTAAGAGTAATGTGAGGAGGAACTGCTTGCTGGTAAATCATAATGAAGTCGCCACCCAGTCCGAGAAAGCTCTAGTCGTTTCTTTGCAATGTGCTTTCTCAGTGTAGTCAATACCGACGTGCAGTATGCTGCTGTAGCAGTAGTGTGAGGGAGAACTGCACGCTGGTAAATCATTCCATTACAGTCAGAAAACGTGATCCCCATCGCTTTTCCTGCAGATGGAACAACTGTTGCCTTTTTTGGTGTTGGAGAACCTGGCGATTTCCACACTGTGCTGGCTTGTTTTACTTCACGATCATGATGATGCAGCCATGATTCATCACCGCTGATAATCGATTTAAAAATGCATCCCCTCCATGAAGCAGTGCTCAAGAAATTTGAGGCGATTCTCAAAGACCTGACACAGAATGGTCTGCAGCACGTGTTCAAGGTCTGGCAGAGACGCTATAAAATGTGCATTGATGTAGTAGGGGACTACTCTGAAAAAGATCATGTAAACAATGAATTGAAGTAATAAACATCTTGGGAAAAAATGAGTCTCAGTCTTTGTTAATCAGCCCTCGTACCAGATGGAGAAAATAGACTGAGCAGAAAAACTCATGCGAACGTATTATGAATGTTACTTACTGTGGCTTTGCTGTTGACGTAGGAGAGGACTTGTCCTCTGTGGGAGTGGCTACAATTTCTGGAGGAGCCACTTGTCTTGTTGGGCCAAGTTTAGTCACTGCAACAACAGAAAACATGCTCAATGTTGATACCACAATTATTCACTTAGAACAAAATATATTCAACAAATAATCCCAATAAATAATAATTATCCTACATCAAAATCAATGCATCGCATAAGAAGCACGATTTACGAGACATAGCCAAGAAGTTACTTGTTAGGGCAAGTATTTACTACGTCAGTGTAGCTAATGTAAGTAGTCATTTCGGTGAATACAGTCAATAATAAATCCATTAAATTATGTTTAGGGTAATCAGAACTGAGTTCGTTCATAAATCACAGCGTTGCACACAAATAAACACTACTGAAAAATAGGAAGGAGAAACACTTCTTAGAATTTAGCAGGTCACAGAGCAAAAGAGATGTTCCGGTTACGAAAACTGATGATTTGACAACGTTGTAGCAACTTTGGAATTGTAGTTACAAAGTAGGTGAGAGGTAGATTACCAAAAAAATATCTGTTTCTAAAATCTGGTCTTACTGTATATACGGATTGTAATACTGTACGAAGTACGTCCAGAAATTAAGCCCTGTTTGGTAATAAAATTAAATTGTGTACAGATACAGAAAAACTATTTATTGCACAAAGTTCTAAATCTCTTAAACTACTTTTCCACATAACTGCCGAAATTTTTCAGGCATTTGTCATAGCGAGGCACAAGTTTTTGTATACCTTCTTCATAGAAGTTTGCCACCTGTGTCTTCAACCAGTTGGAAACATTTTCTTTCAGTTCTTCGTCATTGTTGAAGTGTTGACCGCCACGGAAATATCTTCTTCTTCTTCTTGTTCTTCTTGTTCTTCTACCTCCATGGATTAGGCTATAGCCTGTTCCGGTCTCACACTGATCCATCGTTTCCTAGGTCGTCCTATTGATCTTCGTCCTTTCGGTTAATATTCCATTATTTGTTTTGGGATTCTCTCTGGAGTCATTCTTCCTAAATGTTGGAGCCAATTATCTCTATATTCCATTAATTTTAATAAAACAGAATTGATGTTTAATTCATTTGTTATGTCTTCATTTCTAAGTTGATCTTCCCTTGTACATCCCTTAACAGATCTTAGGAAACGCACTTCTGCTGCTTGTATTTTACTAAAAACTTTGTTTCTTAATGTCCATGTCTCGCTTCCATATAGCAAAGCAGGGAGTGCCATGACAGAATAAAATTTTAACTGAGTTTCTCTTCTTGTTTTGCCTTTTAGTGTTCTCTTAATTGTTCCAGTTACTACTTGAAACTTACTTATTTTCTGATTTATATGTTGATACATTTCGTAACTTGGGTCGCATCCAAGATACATAAAATGTGACACTTGTTCAATAATATTATTCTCAATTAGAATTTTTGTCATTACCATGGTATTTGCTGTGGAATGCCATTACCTTGGTTTTTAATTTGAGATTTTCATATTATATATTTTACTGATTTTATTCAATTCATATATTGCTCTTTGCAGCTTATCCTCATTGACAAAAATTAAAACTACATCATCAACAAACATTCATATATTTAACGTTCTTTGTCCTAAGTTAATACCACTATTTACTTTAAATTGCACGGAAAGTTTTATTGCAAAAACATATGAAAGTTGCTAGGAGTGAGGTCAGGGCTGTACAGGGGGTGGTCAAACACGTCCAGCCATATCCCTGTAGGATGTTTTCCATCGCATTTGCAGTCTGTGGTAGTGCATTGTCGTGAAGAAACACAACACCTTTTGACATCGCAAATTTTCCAATAAATTTCAATTGGATTCACTTTCCTAGCATTCAGAAAACGAATCACAGATCTGATTTCACAAGCGGCGGGATTTTCAATCAACTCCAAAATTGTAAACAGGCACAACAAAGCGTACATGGCTGACAGCAATCTCACAATGGTGTACGTTTCTTCTCCTTGATACAGAGCGTCTACCGCGCATGTGCGGAACTGGGATCGCAGCGCTGCAGCGGAGAGGAATTGAAAAAGAACTTACTTTCTGGACGCCCCTTGTATTTTACAGTGATCGTTTATTCGGCAGTCCATGATGCCTAAAGACCACGTTTGAGTTATCACATACTGTGATATTGTTTATATAAACGCACTATATGTATCGGAGGATACCTCTGTCTACTGATGTAATTAAGCAGTAAGTAATATCCAGACAATTTATTATAGCTAGCAGTATCTGTCAAAGAAGCTTACTTTGTAGCAAATTTTATCAGGAAAGTTCACAGAGACGAACATCCAAAAGAAAATCCCATAGTTTGTAAATCAGTAACAAAGAGAATTTCAAGAATGTTCGATTGAGGAATTAAAGAACTTTCGAAAATCTCTTAAAAGTTCCAGCTATAAGCTGTTTGATATTGGTTGGTTTGTGTGGAAAGTCATAGCATAAACCAAAATGCAGAAGCAATACTACCTAAATTAGTTGAAAGTGTGTAACGGAATCCTGCTTAGAGTTGTGATATAAATGCTGTAATAAGTCGAAAACGGAAAATTTACTGTAAGAATACTGATGATTTTAAAGATACCAACTTAAAGATATATTTTTCATATGGTTTAACGCAAAATGTCACAAATTAGGACCACTTAGCAAGTTTGTACTCATATATATACACAAATATAATAATTTGTAACTTAAAACTGCACTTATTTTATAAGGGATGATGATAGTTCTTATAAATTCACCAGGATCACGATTTCATATAAACTTATACACATCTTCAGCTGGAAACAAAGCTGTCGTCATTGGTACAAACACTAGAAAATTACACAAAAATAAAGGTTTTAACCGTTTTTCATATAAATTTGCTGTTTCCAATAGTTTGATTTATAGATTAATAAATACGAGGGAACACCCAAAAGAAACCGGATTGTTGTCATAAATATTTTATTGATGAACCTTTTTACAAAATTACTTCAGTCACCTTCAAAATGCTCTCCATTACTTGCGATGCACTTGACAAGTCCCTTTTCCCACTTTTGGAAGCATGTTTGGAACTTTTCAAGTTTGATATTATCCAGTGCCCTTTGCGAAGCTGTTTTTATCGCCTCCACATCGTCATAACGCTCCCCTTTTAGCGTTTTTTTTTTTTCAATCGTGGAAATGGGAAAAAGTTGCACGGGTCTAGGTCCGGCGAATACGGACCGTGGAGAACGACAGACCACACCTCAGATGCCAAATAGTGGGTCAATCGTAAGGCCGTGAGTACCGGAGCATTGTCGTGATGCAGAAACCAGTCACCTGATCGCCAAAGTTCCGGTTGTTTCCTCCTTACATCATCTCACAGACGCCTTAAAGCATCCAAGTAAAAGTTTTGGTTAACAGTCTGGCCAGGGGGTACGAATTCCTGATGCACAATTCCACGAACCTCAAAAAAGACAATGATGATCGTCTTCCCATTTGACGTCACTTGCCTTGCTCTTTTCGGTCTGGGAGAGTTGGGAGTCCTCCACTGTCGTGACGCTTGCTTGGCTTCTGGGTCATACCCGTAACACCAACCCTCATCTCCTGTAATGACTTTGTTCAAGAAGTTTGGATCACGGACAATCTCTATTTTCACGTCCTGACACACATTCACGCGGATGCTTTTGTGCTCCTGTGTGAGAAGGCGCGTAACAAATTTAGTAGCAACACGTCTCATGTGCACACCCTCCCTCAAAATCCGCTGGCACTAGCTCCAACTGATTCCGGTCGCTGCTGAAATTTGGTCGATTGTTTGGCGACGATCCTTGTTGATCTTTTGGCGGACCTTTTAAATGTTCTGCTCATTTCGCTATGTTAAAGGGCGTCCAGAACGAGCTTGGTCTTGAACACACATCTCACCACGTTTAAAGCGCCCAAACCACTCGAAAACCTGTGTACGGCTCATAGCGTCCTCCTGGAAAGCTTCCTGAAGCATTTGGTGTATCTCTGTTGCAGATTTTTAAGCAGGAAGCAAAATTTCACACACACACAGACACACACACAGGAACACGCACAGGCGCACGCACACACGCACGCACACACACACACTTTGTTCCTTTAAAGTTGCCATAGTGACTTCGCAGAGGTAACCCGCCAATAGTCGGAGAAACACAATACCACACTTGCACGTTCAGCTCTACACTGGCGCCGTCTGCACAGCTGTTTCATATAAGTCTCTACTAACACCATCTAGCATGAGAACCCTGCACTATGTCTACGAGGGGCAGCGCCGTCGGAGTCCGGTTTATTTTGGGTCCCCCCTCGTATACCCCTGAATAAAGATTAATTTAATAAAGAATATAAACAGATTATTAATACTGCTTTAATTAATGATTTTAATAAAGACCTTATAAATAAAAAAGTTTAAAAATCAAATATAAAAAAACTATTAATGAAAATACTACTCTTAGAAAAATAAAAGACCATTATAATTTAAAACAATTTACTTTCCATCCTTGGGTTAATAAACACTTTCAAAAAATCTTAAAGAGTTTGGTATAACTTGAGTTTCTTGAAATAAATATAGTATTAAAAAGTATTCCATTTCTCTATGAAAACTAAAATTCCTAATAATAAAAAATGTGGTATTTATCAGTTTAATTGTTTCGGTTGTGATAAAATTTATATTGGAAAGACAAAACGTAATTTGGAAGCCAAAACGAAAGAACATTTTCGTAACATTAAGTATAAACAAAGTGATAAATCGGCTGTAACAGAGCATTTTTGGTCATTTAACCATGAAATAAGTCCATAAGTTAAATTATTAAAACAATTAAATGATCCGATAGATTTAATGGTTTGGGAAAAGATGCTTATTTTAAATAACAAACATCGCGTAGTGAATTTTGAAATACCGGCAGTGTATTCTATTTTCAAATTTGTTTAATTTTCAGATTCTGGTAGTACTAACAAGAATATATCAACATATAATGTTAGGTAACGATGACGACAACTGAAGATTTGTGTAAGTTTACATGAAATTGCAATCCTAAGGAGTTTATAAGAATTATAATCATTTCTTATAACAAAAGCGACGTCTTAAGCTATGAATTTTATGCTTGTATGTATTTGTTTGCTTTACTGTTAATAGCTTCACATTCACGTAATTATTTGTGAGAATATATTAATACATGCAATGACATACACGAAAATGTTTGCTTCAAACTGTTTTATTTTTCACTAAATCGTTAGCTCAATGCTAACGTAAATCAGCATCTCTCTTACAAAATAAAATACTTTGACACTTCTGTCCTTTTGCACGCATCGTTTGTGTTTTTCGTAATCTCTCTGACGTACACAATGGTTCACCTCTTACACGGAGCTACATGACGATTCAGAACACCAACAGTTACAGTAAACCGCTTCGCTGGCAGTCCAGAGTTACCCGTTTCCTCACCAGGAGCCGCAATTACTGGCCTGTGAATTGCTTCCTTCACCGTTCAACCTGAGCACGCAAATTGAAACGTACCACGATTCTGTGCAGTACTTACTGACTGCTGATTCGTGAAGTGCTCCAAGACGCCGACTCCTCCCCCACGGAGCTGCACTCAACCAGAAGCTCTAAGCAACAAACACACTGCTATCACTACTACTCCAACACGCACATCATCTTTATATACCTGACGCGCGCGGGAGATGCTTCTAGAATTATAAGCCTCTCGAATTACGGTCTTTTGGGTAGTAATACTATAGCCCGTCACCTACCTCGTGATGTCAGCTCATGACTGGTCTTGAAGATGTGCGTTTCGACCCACCAGCCTTTCTTTTACACTTCGAAACGTCTCAACAATATTCCTTTAAATATCATTAGAACGCACCCTATGTGCTGCTAAAAATCTCTATGATCTACACACAAGTCAACCTCTAACACGGAACTATACACCAGTTCTGAACACAACTAGGACATTAACACGCTCCACGGCGTGCCGACTCCATATCGTGGAGTTGGAACGTATGGCACTCAACTCGAAGCACCAATATACTGGTATTTTCAGAATATGACTGTGCTATAAAAGAAGGCATCTACTCACGTGTATAAAGGTGAAATAAGAAAGTTATATACCCATTAATGATATTTGAAAGCCTTCTTTTTTTTTTGTAATTTAGGTCCTCCAACGTTAAGTCATATCGGACGATGAATAAAATGGGTGAAATGATGCTCAAATGAGTCCGGGGCACATGGAGTTTAGAGTTACCCGACATTTGTCTATCAGGATAAGGGAAAACCCCGGAAAAACCTTATCCAGGTAACTCACTCTAACCGAAATTGGAACTCGGGACCTCTTGAAGGTAAGGCAGACACGCTACCAACTACGCAACCGAGACGGGCATGAGAAAGCTTGCAACGTTTTTGGCACTTAGAAATGCTGACGTTGGCAACCATTCAGTTCATCTAAACGTCAATAAAAACGATTAATTTCACATTTGGCTGTCTCAAATTTTCCAGTACTTATACTTTTCTCATATGGAAATTTCGAAGCCACTGCATAGCGAACAGTTCTTAGAAGTTTCGACTTTCGATTAAACTTACTTCCTGGTACATGAAAGAAGATATGCATTAATTTCTAAAAAGCTTATCTCGAATAACACGAAGGAGGAAAAATAAAAAATAATGAATATGTAGTGTTTAACGCCCGCTTTTACTACATACGGCACCGCAGGCGGTGGTACTGATGATACATGTAATGAACACCCAGCAACGGTACAATGAGATGCATGCCTCGGTAGCGTAGATGGTAGCGTGTGTGCCTCTCGTTCAAGAGGTCTCAGGTTTGAATCTCGTTGGGGGTGAGTTACCTGGATAAGGTTTCTTCCGGGGTTTTCCCTTATCTTGAAAGACGAATGTCAGGTAGCTGTTAGCTTTATGCACCCCGGGGTCATTGGAGCATCATTTCACGCATTTCATTCATCGTCCAATAGGACTAAACGTTGGAGGATGTAAATTACATAAAAAGCGGAATGAGATGGCGGGGGAAACAGGAGATCCCAGAGAAAACCCGCCCCTCACTTTGCGGTTGCCTAGGAGCGAACCCAGACTGCCTTGTTGAGGGTCAAGTGGTATAACCATTCAGCCACGGCGCCGCCACGGAGATAAAAAAATGTATGATTTGTACAAGAGTGATTCACGCGAGTGCACGCATCACATTTTTAAAATTTAAATTTATGGGGGGATTATAAGTGGGAGGGAGAGAAAGAGAGAGGGAGAGAAGAATCTCCGTTGTTAATGTAAAAACTGCAGCAGGGCTGCAAGTTCTGATATTTGACGACAAATCTGTTATTCTAATTCCAGTTTTGTTTTTGTTACGTAAATTCGTCCTCTATTAACTGTGCTCAGTCATTTATACGGCTACATTTTTATTTTTGAACTAGAAGCCTGTTCTGCTTCGTCTAGTTTATTATTTTGGATTGAACCGTACAACGACGACCGCTAGCCATTATTCCAAACGAATGCGCACCACTTCCCAGTTGGATGCCTGTATTATTGCAGCTACTGTATCACCATCTCTACATAAACGTCCACAATGATTAGCTGCTCTACTCTTTGGTGTTTTCTAAACATATGACAGCCAGTCAAAGGGTACGGATTGGCTATTTTGATTTATCGAGCTCAGTATATATATTTACTATTAAATCACGGCATATATGCATTGCAAAATGAGAAAATGAAGCACAACGGTTTGCATATTAGTTTTTGTTACTACATAATCAACCAATGCAGGTAAAACATGCATATTGATGCCGAATCCCTGTGTGACGTCACGATGACTCGCGGAACCTGCTTACTGCTGACGTATTCGGCTTAAAGTAATTATTCCCACAATAGCAATAAATTGGCGCGAATGTCCAAACGTTAACTCGAGCGCGTTCTTAGGCGCTACGGACTGCCGATAATGGAGTACACTTTAAGACTGTACTACACGAAAGCAAAGATGCAGATTTCAGAAATATCACGGAGCATCCTACCACAGCAAGACATCCATCAAGTTTTGTAACCTGTTTAAAGGAAATGTGTAATTTTCATGACTATTACGTATATACAGACGGTTCCTGTTACCAATTTGAAGATAATATATCTGCAATGGAATGTGCTTTTGTTGTTTACTAAAACCAAACGGCACTAACTCACTCCATGTTTAAATTGTCACCTGAGTGTTGTGTATTCCAGTCGGAGCTCTTAGCAATTAAAGAAGCTATAAAATGGTGTACTGTTAATGGGAACAATGCACGTATTCTTAGTGATTCACAATAAGCTCTACTCGCTATTAATGATAAATACAATTTAAATTCATTAGCACATAAAATCAGAACCTTGCTTCAAAACCATCCAGGACATATTTTCATGGGATGGCTTAAAGGACACAGTGGAATTTTAGGAAACGAGAGAGCTTTTTGCTTGGCTAAGAAGGCTGCAGAATCGAATCTTCCTCTGATATGCTCTTCATGTCCTATTTTTAAGGTAAGGAGAATAATACATCAACATATTCTTGAAGAATGGAACCAAAAATGGCTAACAATTCCAAATGGAAGTTTAACAAAAACATTACTTTTCCCTAGTATATATGACAGTGGTAAATGTGAACGCTTGCACCAAATTTTGTTTTGACACAATCTTTAAATAGACATGGTAAATTTGGTGAATACGTATCACGCTTTCATTTAACATCCAACCTCGAGTGCATGTGTGGTGAAGAAATTAAAACTGTGGTTCATCTCCTTTTCTGTTGTCCCATTTTCTGTAGAGAAACACAAGAATTAATATTCAAGCTAGACTCTCTAGGAACTGAATTTTCTGCTCCACTCACATCTTTGCTAATGAAGCCACAACAGCAATAGTACTTCGTGATGTTTATAAACTCAGTGTTTAAACGTCTGAAATAGTTTAAATTAATATGCATAAGGTTAAACCATCATTTCTTCCTTCTAGTACTCAAAATATTTTTGTTAAAATTGTATATTTTAATGTATCAACTCTAACCCTACTATACCACTGTGTAAACCAGGGTTCAATAAATCTGGATATAAAAAATTCAGAAATACATTATCTTTTATTAACTTTTATTAGCTTTGCCTACACCATATTGTTGTGAATAAGGTCTGAACAAGATGTTGCTGATTTACTCTGATGTGGTATGTTTTATCAACAAGTTCTATGATAAGAATAAAGCAGCAGCATCCGACTCTCTAACTAACAATGATGTCACTAACTAACAAGCTAATCCCTCCTTACTGGCTGTAATGGTTTAAATAGAACTGACTTCCAAAATGTCTGCTATCATGCGAGTCAGCGGTTCCTCACAGAGGGTTTAAATTCTAAGGTTAAATATTGTACAACCCAAGAATGAGTCTTCTTTAAATTTTTCTGTCGAATTAAGGGTATGTATGACTGAAATTTCATGAAAATCGTGAAAATAACGACTTTTTTTATTTTAATTCTATAAAATAATTTAGACATTCCCGAATGTGAAAAATGCATAATTTGCCTCCGAACGCCATTTTTAAATGCTTATTTAAATGTCGGTGGCCTTTAAACTCTGTCAGAGTCACGCCCTCTTTTGCCTACATCCACATTCTTTGTCTGTTTTCCGTTCTTAAATTTTCAATTCAAGAAAATAAAAATAAGACTTTCAGACAAAATAGTTCCTAAAATGTTGCCAATATATCAGAGGCTGGCTTCTGCATCATTACTAGAGAGGTGCAAAACAGGAAAAATACAGAATGTCAATGAATCTTTGCATCATGTCATATGGAATAAGTGCCCAAAGGAAGTTTTCATATCAAAACAAAAATTGGATCTTGCTGTTATTAAAAGCATCAATGAGTTTAACATGGGCAGTCTTAAGTCATTGGAGCTGCAGCAAAATATCAGAGGTGAAAGTGTAGTAGACGCAGCACGGAAAATTTCAGTGCAGCGAGATCAGACTCGTATCCTGCAAAGCAAGAAGCGAAGTTGTGCAGAAGAAAAGCAACATCTAAAGAAGAAAAAGATGGAAAAAGAAGAAACAGAGGAGAGGAAAAAGAAATCTGAGGGTCCAATCTATCAGCCTGGTGGATTTTAATGTGAGTTATGCAATCAAATCTTTAATCGCTGTTTTCTCAATGTTCATATTTTCAGCATTTTTCTTCCTGTAAAATGCTCCTTGCGATGCAGTTTTTGTACTACATTCATGAAATTTCCTACACAGGTGTAGAATATCATGAGGAATGGAAATTGCCCTAGGTTTTATTGTGAAATGTATATAAGCACATATTTTTAATTTTCAAACACAAAACTTACAGTTTTTTAGACAAAAAAAGAATATTTGTAAATTAAAATATTTTTGTGACCTAAACTAAAGGAGACACAGAAAAACCCAGAGCAATTTAAAAAAGTATGTGTATTATGAACATAGGGTTAAAATATCAGACCAAAATTCAAAATATTTTGTCGCAAGGGACTTTTTTAGTGATGTAACAAAAAATATACAAAATTTATCATAATTTCTAAACTGCTGGAGAAAAATGGTTTAAATTTAGGTTGTAACATGTGTACATTATACTACACCTATGGTGTAAATTTGAAAAAGCTAGCATTATTAGTTCAGAATTTGAAAATTTCAGTCATACATACCCTTAACAGGAAGCATGAGCTAGCAGTTCAATACCCCTGTTTACTCTGATCACTGAGTTATCAAACCTGTCTCAACTTGTTAACTACTGCTGAAGCCTGGAGCTTACCACGAAATGAAATGTGAACCTCCAATTATTAAAATATTTTCCAAATTTCGTTCAGACCAAATACGCAACAATATATCCCCACCAAAACCTCTACTCTACTTTGCTAAATTCGAAGCTTCTTGATCGCCTACGAAAGGTTGTTCCTCAACAACTTTCCTCGCCTTTGGACTTTGGTTTCTCAGTTACCTCATTAATTTCATAATTTCCCCTTCTTCTTTGGCCAAACAGCTATACCAAGATTTTATTATTCTTTCCATTATTATTCCATTTCTTCTTGTATTTCCTAATTATATTAACGCTACTTCCCAAGGTGCTGATCTTGGTAAGCCTAGTAGCTCTTTACAAAACCTTCCGTAGTTTTGGCCCACCGTTTTATTTACCTCTGTGCTCCCCTCCCCCAGATCTGCACTGCATACAACATTTTGAATTCCACTAATGCCTCGTAAATTCAAAAGTGTCACTGGTGAGCAGCTTACTGCAAAATTTGAGGATGATGTGAAAAGGAACATACCTCATTTGACAAAGAAAAAGTCCTGATTCTTCACGACAATGCTCCTGCCCATCGTTCAATCTTTGCAATGGGAAAAATGTGTGAATTAAAGATTGAATTGCTTGGACATCCAGGCTATTCACCAGATCTAGCACCCAGTGACTACCACCTGTTACAAAACCTCAAAAAATTTCGTGGAGGACGAAGTTTTCTTAGCAACGAGGAGGTTATTGATGTGTGTGTGTGTGTGTGTTTGTGAGTGTAGTGTTTTACTCGCACTTTTACTACATACGGCACCGCAGGCGGTGACACTGATGGTACATGACATGAAGATGGAGCACCGGTGGTATGAGATGGCGGGGAACCCGGAGATCCCGGAGAAAAGCCGCCCCAGCGCCGTGTTTTCCACCAAAAATCTCACTTTGCGGTCGCCTGGGATCGAATCCGGGCCGCCTTTGTGAGAGCCCAGCGGTCTAATCACTGAGCCACGACACGGCAACTCATTGATACGGTAAACAGCTATTCTGAGAACCGTGATAAATCACACTACTGCGATCGTTTAATTAAATTAGAGCAGCGATATCAGAAATGTATTAAGCCTTTCTGTTGATTAGGTGGAGATATAAAGGAAATCAAATTATTTTTTATTTTAACTAAGAAAGCCGGGACTTATCAGCCGAAGCTCGTAAATATGCATTTACGTGAATCGCGCCCAAAATGACAGGTTGCGACCTTGTGAAACCATCGCTCAAAGGTTTGATGACTTTGACAGGCAGTCATGTTCCGATAAACGCTGCGGTTTTAGGAAATAGGAAGCGTTTATTTTATTTTGTTTTGTTTGTTTCTCTTTGCCACACAAAGAGAACGAAATTCAAATCAATCATATTTCAAAACGTTTGACTATTGCTTTGGCTTATGATGCTCTTCTGTATGTTTAATTATTTTATTTATTTGATCTAAGCTTCTTAAAAATAAAAAGTATAGGAACTATGGTTAAATGTGCCACCCAGGCTGTTAATTTGCCATATTTATTATACAACTTCTATTCGCTTCATAGTAATTTACCTTATAATTATAAGTTATTTACTTCTCTTTTTAATAACCAGTTCCATTTCATTTTAACTTTATATAAAACTCTTGAGCTATCATACAGTCTTTACTTAAAATTAATTAATCTAATCTTCATATCTATTTTGACTCATTTACCATTTATACATTATTCTCTCCTTATTAATTTCCTTCACACTCGAATATTATGTGATCTATACGAAGTGATCAGAATCAAAGCTTTAAAAAGTAATTTTAAATACTAAAATAGCAATACAAATGAAATAACTTTATGTGATGGGTCCGTTTGGAGGTACAAAGTACTGTGTTTAAGTATTTCTCGCGGTTTGATATATGCATACTCCTCCACAGGAGATAAAGTCTCCGAGGGATGAGACGCAGGGGGGGGGGGGTTGGAGAAGGTTCCCACACCCTCCCTGGACAGGTTTATGTCACCCCCTCTCAGTACAGTCACAGACCATTCAAAAACATTCTGACGGTTTCTAATTTTGTGAATGAATTTCCTCGGTTTTAGTGTACAGAGGGAATAGGGCGCATGTTCTTTTAACGGTGTGCTCCTTGTGTAGTATGCGTTCTCTGCCACACACATTTTCTGTCCTTGTCCTACTGTATAACACACCACATTCCTTACATGGACCTCCTTTTTGCGTTTTTTTTTTTTTTTTTTTTTTTTTTTTTTTTTTTTTTGTAATTTTACGTCCTCCAAAGTTGTCATATCGGACAATGAATGGACTGGGTGAAATGATGCTCAAATGAGCCCCGGGTCCATAGAGCTTAGAAATACCCGACATTCGTCCTTCAGAATAAGGGAAAACCCCGAAAAACCTTCTTCACTTCATGGCATAGGCAATCAAGTGCCTGTTTCGCCTTCAAAGTCCTCCAGTCATCGTTTCTGGGTCTGCCCACCGATCTCTTACCTTTAGCATGACACTGTAATATTTGTTTTGTATGTCTATTATCTGGCATTCATTCAACATGTTCCTTCCATTATTGTATGAGATCTTTTAACCTATCATTCATACTAAAAATGTCCAGCTCTTCTCTTATATTTTCATTTATTATTAAGTCCCTCTTTGTGCATCCTTTCACACTTCTCAAGAATTTCATTTCTGAAACCTTTATTTTATTCTGCTGCCTTTTAGTTAACGTCCAAGTCTCACTTCCGTATGTCATTATAGGTACAGCCATAACTTTGTAGCACTTTAATTTTGTTTCTTTACGTATTTTGTTTCTAAATGATCTATTTATCGTTCCACACACTCTTTGAAATTTGCATATTTTATTATAGACATCATATTGCTTGTCATGAGTAACATCAGTTCACAAGTAGTTAAAATGGCTTACTTGTCCAACGCAACGATTATTTATAACTATTTTTGTTCTAATTGGTTCCTTCCCAATGAATGCCATTACCTTTGATTTTATAAAAGATATTTTCATATTTTATTGCTTATAAAGTTCTCTAAGTTTAGAAATAGATTTTTGCAGGGCAGGCTCGTTATTTTGTATAATAACTAAGTCGTCAGCAAACAATAAAATATTTAAAAAGTTTTTATTTGAAATTTTAAAACCTACATTCACTAGCTGCTTCCATTTGCACACTAGGTCGTTAATATAAATACTAAAAAGTATAGGTGATAAAGTACACCCTTGTCTGACACCCTGATTAGTAAGATTTTTTTAGAAATTTTACCATTGTTCCTCACATTTATTTTTGTTTGGAAGTAGAAGAATTGTATCATTTTTACTAAAAAAAAAGCCTTATCCAGGTAACTCACACTGACCGAGATTCGAACTTGGAGCCTCTTGAACGTGAGGCAGACACACTACCATCTATGCTACCGAGGCGTTGCTGGACTATAGCATGTGCTAAAGGATATTTGATTATTAGGACTTAACTTTTAATTTAAATTGGATGAAAATTTCTTAAGTCACTTAACAGCTTCTGATTCTTAATGTTAGAGTTATTTCATTATACAATATTATGATATGTAACCATGGATAAACTATTACTTTAGTATCACCAATTTATCTCTATTATGGACTATTGCAGTATGTACTTCATGGATTGACATACAACATTGTCATCAAAACATTGCTCTATCTATAATACAGCATCCTCTACATCACTTCCATATGTCATTGTGTCATAAAATGTGGTGCTCTCTGGCAGAGTGACATGTTCCAGCAGTGAACGAACATCTTAATATTTCGTCTTCCTAATCTTCCGAAGCCCATCTGGTTGGTTTTCGCACTATCACATGCCTTGTGTAAGTCTTGCAACCTCATTACTCTCCTCAAAAGAGACTGGGGACGATAAAGTGAGAAAGCGTTGTGTGACGAACTTCTGGTACACATCCTCTTTGGAAATACATATCTCAGATTAAAGTGAATTCAGAAATACTTCTTACAAGGACATGGTCGAGGGCATATTTGAAGTGAAAAACCTCAACATCTGGAGTGCCATCATGTTCCACGTTATCGGTCAGTGGACGTTTGACATGGAGAACATCAATGGGCTTCTTCTGCAGTGAATCCTTGATCAGTTTCACCTATGTGCAACGGACTAAGACTTTATCCATTGATCGTTTCGTCTACTCAGTAGTACCAAAAATTCTGTCAATAGGCACGAAAGAGTTTCCTGGTATTGGGAAGTACAGATGAATTTCTGAAAGCGCACGTCTAATGTCTAAATATCTATTCTAAAACGTATTGTCGCGGCGCTGCGCATAAACGTTTCGGCACAAATAGATAATAGACGGCTGATAATGTTTCACGAGCACACAGAGCACAGAGGTGTCGTTGAAGGTGAACCCTGCTCCATGGAACAGGGGCCTTCGACTTATTGCCATCCCGGGACAGTGTCCCTTACTGGCATTATATGAAGGATGAATAACGGATGGTGGTTTGATGGTTGGTTTTTGTTCTGATGAATTGGGTTTTAAAGAGAAGAGAAATGAAAATTCAATATGAAAGTGATAGGTTTATGATGTGCCTAGAGATGTTCTGGGGTGTCTGTAGGTAGCCCCGGGGTCTATATCATATTCCCCGAGACCCCTGATGAGTTGATTGAAACTAGAAGGTAGGTCAGAGTAGAATTTATGTGAGAGTTTTTGGATGTAGGTGGTGAGCTTGGGAAATGAGAGATCTTGGTGTATATTGTTATTGGGGATGTACCACTCCGCACCTGTAGCTATTCTTAGATATCGGTTTTGCAGGTCCTGGAGTTTATATAAATTTGAGGGGGCTGCAGCACCCCATACTTGACATGCGTAAGTTATCGCCGGCCTCAGTATTTGTTGGTAAATGGGTATCTTGTTCCTGAGACTCATTGGTGACTTTTTATTGTATAATGCATAGAGCATGCCCATGCCTTTCGTAATTTTGGAGGCGACAGAAAGGATGTGGGCTTTCCAAGTTAGGTGCATGTCAAGTGTAACTCCAAGATATTGGGCTTGGTTGCTCCATGGAATGTGTTCTCCTGCGAGATGCAGCTCTGGAACGTCCTGGGTTTGACGTCGGGTGAAGGTGACTGCCTGCGATTTTGCGGCGTTTATGCGTAATCGCCAATTTAGGAACCAGGCTTGCATAAGCAGTCAACGATAAAGCGGCGAGTGATCACAAAGCCGGCAAACAATGTTATCTCAGATAAAGGACTCGCCAGGACAGGTAGGATTTCCTGTCTGGAAATTTCTAGAGATATATCGATTGACGGAGAGTGGTTGCTTTTCTTGTTTGTTCGAGAATGTTCTCGAGTTATGAATGGACATATAAAAAGGATTGCGACACGCCAGCGGGACAGTTGTGAATGTTTTTGTAAACAAGAGTGAGTAAGCAGTAGTTGTGTTAAAAGAGTGTTGTTGTAACGAGAGCTAATGTAATCTGCTGTCACGGTTTGTTATTGTCGTCGACCTTGGTAGACTGATGGTGTGTGTAACGTAATGCTGCTGAAATCTATAAGAGTATTTCTACGAAAATAAAGAAGATTTTCAATTCCTGCAACTCGGTCATTTAATTCTACGAAACCACAAAGTCACAGTATCAACAGCTGACATCAAAGAGCTTGGGTGGCACAGTGTAGTTGCACCAGCAAACGGGTAATGCGGCAGCTACTTCACACTAACTCTAAAAGGCTGACTTAACAACTTTTATTTCTGAAAGTGATGCCTATATAACATGCCAGGGTCAGAATATGTTCGACCTAACATCTTCTGACCCGCAAATCTTTTAGTACTATCACGGAACTGGTATTCAGAGTGCTTATCGTATGTTCAACAGGATTTCTCAAAAACATTGACTTAACAACTTCTGAATCTGAGTGCTTCATATCTCATTTTATTTCACATATTGGTCGCTAATTTTTTTGAAAACCTTTTCTTATCCCTTGGCCTCCTTATACACGCTTTCGCACATTCTATACCCTATTTCTGTTATTTATTGAGTTGATTTTTTCCAACTTTATCAGTAAACAGCGTTTGGATTTCTCTTATGTACAGGATGAAAAATACGTATGGATATATTGATCTTAAAAATTAAATGGATCTACAAATATAAGTGCTGACATTTTTCATTTTGAGAGGTAAGGTTTTACAGAGTAAGCAAAAAAGCCCAGTGGACCCCACTCGAACTTCAAAATCGTAACCATGATATACATTTTAGATATTCTGATAGCCCTTAATAAATAAATATCCTTTTGGATAGGTAGAGTGAAACTTAAAAATTCAATGCCATAACCGAAATTTGAACCACGAATGTTCCGGTCTCCGTCCGGCTGCAGTTAACCATTAAGCTACCGTGGCCGACGTACTACAATGACACTGAATTATCCAGCTGACTCGTATTTTCATCTTACTCTACCTTTCCATACTTCGTCCTACACATAGTAGTGTGAAAGAACCATTAATTTCCAAATAAACTTTTGTTTGATACTACTACTATATGGTTCTTACAGCCCCTTTTGGGCCCTCAGCCTTTCTCAGTTTTTGCCTCCATTCAACCCTATCTTCTGCTTTTCGTCTCCACATTCGGACTCCCAAAATCTCTAAGGCATCTCTTCTTACTGTATCTTCCCAACGGTTTTTTGGTCTGCCTTTAGGTCTTGTATTGTAAAATTTTCCTTCTAACATTTTTTGGGGCTCCGTTTCTCTTCCATTCTTTGAACATGTCCCGCCATCTTAATCTTCTAATCTTAATTTCTTCTGCTATGTTAATATCTTTGTATATCTCATATAATTCTTTATTGTACCTGTTTCGCCATACTCCATTAGCTTTACCCATCGAAGTACCTTCCTTTCGAATATTAATAGTTTCTCCTCCATGGCCTGAGTCAATGTCCAAGCCTCGCAGCCATATATTAACACCGGTTTAATCAATGTTTTATATAATCTTATTTTTGTTTTAGGGGATATTATTTTATTCCTAAATATTTTCTGTAATGAGGCATATGCCTTCTTTGCTGCTGTTATCCGAGCCTTTATTTCCTCGTTTTCATCATTTTTATAATTTATAATTGCTCCTAGATACTTGAAGCTATTAACTAATTCCAGATGGCTTTCTCTAGTGCTGGTATTTCTGCTTTTGTTCTTACTACTTCTCTTTTGTATCATAGCTTTTGTTTTCTCTTTATTTATCAAAAGTCCTACTTGCTTTGCATTTTCCTCTAGTTTTGTGTATATTCCTGAGACTGCCTTGTCGGTTCTCCCTACTATATTTATATCATCTGCATATGCCAATAGCTGTACAGATCTATAATATATTGTTGATTTTACATCCACTGGTAGTTTCCTAATAATATCTTCCAGTGTTAAGTTAAGCAAGGTGGGTGCCAGCCCATCCCCTTGTTTTAGTCCATTTTATATATTAAAACTGTCTGTTATGTGGTTCCCAATTTTAATTTGGGCTGCAGTATTATCCATTGTGGCTTTCTTTTGTTGAAACATTTTTTCTAAAATAAAATCTTTACAGCTCCTAAGATATAGAGATATTTAACACAATGAACTAAAAAGGAAACGTTGAAATATATACATTCAAGAACACATTTGTCACAACTGTTATTTTAAAGCCTGCTCTTTTATTTTTAATTTACTATTTTACTATCAAACTAAGAACATTTTCGTTATTCAGTCTTCCACACCTTCTCTTGTTCTTCAGGTTCCTGTTGAATTATATACAGTGAGATCTACATTGTCGCAAGCCATTGTTGCGACTGGCGCGGCCGGCGCACGCAAAGGGACAGAGAGTGCTGAGCGGAGATAAAAGCTTGCCGAAACAGATAGAAAAAGACAGATAGATGTCTGGAAGGTTCGTCTTTCTTCTGGTGCCGTCTTGATTGTTACAGAACATTCCACGAATTTCTGGAACAATGAGTGGAGGTTTAAAAGGAAGCCGTGTTTAGTCGTCAGTGACCGTCGTCATTGAATTCGATAATAGTGAGCGTGCAGCTGTGATTTGAAAGTGAACTCTTGTTTATTTACGTCTGCAGAAGCCACGAGAGATTGTGTTGGCTTATGTTACGTCATTCGGCTGCTCAGGACTGTACACACTGTCTTTCTAAGGAAATAAAAGGCATTTTTGAATTTCTGCAACTTGAACTTTTAATTCTACGAAACCACAAAGTCACAATATAAATCTGAACCATTTCAATAAACCATAGCTTTTTAACCAATAATAGGACATACCTGTAACTTTGGGAGAATATAATACACAATTGGGAGAATACATTAACTATTTACATATCAGAGAAAATTTTGGAATTGTCCTCCACCAGCATCTATATGTTGTTGGTCCCATTTTCTTTGATGCGACTGTGGACACTGAAGTTTATATGGGTATCTTCAAGACATTTGCGGAGCAGCTGGATTATATCGCATTGAGAGAAGGTTATTTCCAGCAAGATGGAGCAACGTGCCATACATCTAATGACACCATGGAACTTATAACCAGTTTCTTTGTTAATCGAATAATCTCAAAAAAGCCTGTGGCCCCCAGATCCCCTGAACTAACCTCACCGGATGTTTTCTTGTGGGGCTATCTAAAAATAGAGTGTATAAAAATAGTTCATAGACAATTATTGATGTTCTCAAGGAATCCATTCAAAACTAAATAAGTAGCATTGGCGAAGATACTCTCCGTAAAACTTTAAAGAATATGGTGAGACGAGTGCAAACATGTATAGATGCTGTTGAACGTCACTTCAAATACTTTCTCTCAGATGTAAATGGTGTAATGTAATCTACCAGTTCTGTATTATATTCTCCCAAAGTTGAAATGGTTCAGACTTATATGGATCGCACTACAATTTTGAATGTCTTATGTTTCTGTTTGATTAAATAAATAACACAAATCTTTTACCTCTATAACCATATCGAACCTACATGTGTTATTACATTTTAACTGCGATTTTCTAAGTTAGTAATATGCTACACAAATGCAGATAAGTTAGTTTTACGCCACAATTCTCATGATCTGCTGAATTTTATTAACAATTAATACTCACCATATATTATTCTACCGGTCACATTGTGTTAATGTTATTTTTTGAGCATCAATTAAGTGTTTCTTTTTCTGTTTCATTTTGTTAGTGAAAACTTCAATACGCTATACATTGTAAGTTTTCATCATAGAAAGTGTTTTTCAATAAAGTTTATTAATCTCTTGAAGGCTTTCGGAATATCTAAGATTCACTTCATGGCTGCATCTAAAATTTTGAAGACGATTCCCGTCACATCCTTTGGGCGCAAAGAGGTGCTGCCATTAAGCTCTCTCGAAGGTCCCCTAACTTCCAGACAGTAAAAAGAAGTCAGTGCTTAACTTTATGGTCCTATTTCAAGTTTATGGTCCGTATCCTTTTGTTCAGCCTCTATATAAAGAAATGTGTAATAAAGGCTTATCTATATTAACAGGACATAGAAGATTAAACTTCTGAAATTAAGGTGAACAGGGAAAGTCGCGCGAGTATCAAAACATTAGATTATTTTTGGATATGTTGTTCACAAAAACAAAGTCAGATACACATCAAATAAACATTCCTGACGTTATTGGGTTTAAGGGATCCCGAAATTCACTATGGCACTTTTGAGATGAATGAATGATACATGGACATTTTCTGCCAGAAAACAATTCGTAGGTTTATTCTCCAAAGGTGAGAAAGTATATCATTCATCCCAAAAAAGGCATAATGAATATCGGGATGCCTACGTTATATATACACGGTGTTCATTTTTATTTGTGGTTTTACCGCGCAAAATTTGACGTCATCATTAGCATCACTGATGGAGCAAGTTTATATACGATTCCCCTAGGGGCTTGCGATCGTACTTGATCTGCTGACAGCAGCTTTGAGGTCTCCTTCTACCGGCAAGTAAATATACTATTTGAGAGGTGGGTCCTACCCGCGTAATGTAAAGATGCCTAATTTCGCCTGGTGTGTCGATACGATAACTGTTGTAGTTTGTTTTAATGAATGTAAACACTAAATGACGGATAAATACAAACAATATCTTGCAATTTGGTGTTTATCTTTGAAGATATAACTTAATATAATTTAATAAAGGAATATCAAATTAATTACAGTGTTAGTTTCAAAACATTTTAGCAAAGAAAGAGATGTTTCTTGTTTTTTTCCTTTCAACAGGGCACGTCATATCGAACGATGAAGGAAGAAATGAACGAGAGAATGAATGAAGCGGATGATTTAATACTCAAATGCGTAAAGGGTCCCTAAAGCTCAGAGTTACCCGACATTCGTCTTCGTAGGATAAGGGAAAACCCTGGAAAGAACTTTACCCAGGTAACTCATCCTTAGCAAGATTTGAACTCCTGACCTATTGAGTGTTGGGTACATTCGCTACCTCACACTATGGAGGCGGGCAAGAAGCAGATTATTTATATTATATATTTATAATATTTACTTATTATGTTTATTACTTCTAAATTGGGACCGTCACTTTATAAGGTTAAGTATTTCTCATTTTGCGAGTATCTTGTACATTTTTTATTCACCTATAGGTTTTGAAAGATATAAGGATACCTACATTAATAGACATTTTAATTAAGCGTGAGGGTGACAAAAAATTAATGTCGTATACTGATAAAACATAAGACGTTTATGTTGCAAAGAAAAGTATGTCAATTTGATGTTACTTGGACACTTTTTACAACATTACGCTCCGAGGGACTTGTCTGAATGCTGGATAGCGTTGCATAAACTCCTCTATGTAGATTTATATGTCGCACTAATTTTAATGCCGGTACGAAAGTAACTTTCAACCTTGAAGATGCAGTGCTCTCTCTACATATCCACATTTAGAGTAGAAACGTGCTACTTTAAATATGTACTAGAATGATAATCATGATTACCGTAAGGAGGGGTGAAAGGGGAGGCTGGTTGTATTAGTTATCAGCGTAACCACACTCAGAGCATTGTAGTTAGTTACTGTTCCGCAAACATTACCGCTTCTCCGTAGAGGGTGCTATGATTTGAGATAGACTCACCAGTCAACGATGTTGTCATGCTTTCTCAATCGGAAGGCGGGAGATAGCGAATAAAAATGAACACCGTATATATTTCAGTAATTACGTTTTTCTATTATCTGTTCACTTCAAGCTAGGCCTTATTAAACAGTTTGAAAAGTGAATCAATCTGGACAAGGGTTTTTGTACCTCTCAGAAAAGTTCCCTTGACTTTCTTTAGCAAAAAATAAAGGAATGGGTGTTTATGGGCCCAAAATTAGAGAAATTCAAACATTGCTACGCTTTGAAGAATGCCTTACACACAAAGGTAAAAAATATATGGGTCTCTTTTAAGAATGTAACTGAAAACTTTCTGGGAAGAAAATGAGCTGACAACTACCAACAATTGGTTCAAGAAAAGATAAATGTACATAGGAATTTAGGATGTAGTATATCATTAAAAGTGCATATACTAGATTTACATTTACACTATTTTCCTGAGTGCTGTAAAGATATTTCCGACGAACATGCTGGAAGGTTCCATCAAGACGTAATGTTCTTGGAAAAGCGTTATAACCGACTACTGCTGGAACATCATTGGTGGGTGCACCATCGTTCACAGCAGAACAAAACAATAGAGCTGTAATACATCGCTTTTTATTAATCACAGTAATGACATGCAAATGGAACATTTAAGTTAATTGATGGAAATTAATCATTTCTTCACACTAGCCGTACACAGGCTAAGGTAGTGGATTGATAGAGTCGACATGAAAACTTGAATATCATGGCCGTGATTTGAACCACGGATCTACTGGTTTCCGTCCAGTCGCTCTAACCCATTAAGCTAACATGGCCAACTTGCCGTCGTGACATTAAATTCTCCAGTTGACTCGTTTATTTCCCCGGTAGACCACTAGGGGCTCTCGTATCAGAGCTAAACCGTTTGTGGCGACTTACTATCGTACTTATGTCCCAGGCTTCATCTTTAAACTATTATTGTTTAAGTTAATTGGTGGAAATTCTGGGATGCGGGAGCCCCTAGTGATTTACCGGGGAAATAAATTAGTCAATTGGAGAATTTAATCTATGACGGCAAATTGTCCATGGTAGCTCAATGGGTAAGAGCGACTGTGAACAAATGATTAATTTCCATCAATAAACTTAAATAATAAGAGTTAAATGATGAAGCCTGAGACTCAAGTACTTACAATAGTATGTCGTTACAAACGGTGTATCTCGGATGTGAGAGCCCCTAGTGGTTTACCGGGGAAATAAGTGAGTGAATTGGAAAATTTAATGTCATAACGGCAAATTGGCCATGGTAGCTCAATGGGTAAGCGCGACTGGACGGAAACCAGGAGATCCGTGGCTCAAATCACGGTCATGGCATTGAATTTTTCATGTACACTGTATCAATCAAATGGAACACTGCCTATAACTTCAAAATATGCGTGACAACGAAAAACTAATTACAGATTTGAATTCAGGAGGTGTGTTTCCATAAGAATCGCGCGTGGAACTCCAAGAAAAAAAAAATCATTTTATTTTCTTGTAGAACAGTGTAATAACTGTATCTTGTCTTCTCCTTCTTACATATAGGACATCTTTCCTTTAACATACTCATCCTCTCATTCCTCAATTTTCAATTACAAAACGAATCCACACAATCCCATCCCAATCGTGTTTATCACACACCTTAAGGTATAACTCTCTCCCAAATTCGAGTTACTGAAATATCAAGTGTGGTATTTAACCAACTGTTTGCTTTTGAGGTATACTGCTTGCACATACACATACAGACCCTTCATAAAATGACATTCTTGCATTCAAGGGACCTCTCTAAGCGTTTATTCTCGATGAAATCCCATTATCGAAATTTTAGGTGCTAAGGTTAGGTAATAATACATCCGATTCTTTCTTTAAGATCTGGAGAGATTTATGTGATTTGGGACAATGTGACGGATGTCTTTTTGTTTTTGTTTGATACCATTATTTTATGTCTATGTTGAGGAATAGCTTTGTAGAAGCTTCTATGTAGTTTGTAAAAAAATACTTTTGTATAGGCAAGTAATGACCTCCAGGTAGTGTTTTATACAAAAGTCTACTGTAAATTCATTTTATGTTCGGTCACGCCCGTGCATGTCTCGCATTATCAGTTCGATAAAACACGTTTCCTGTATTGGAGCCCCTACAAATTAACTCTGCTCTCTGTTGGCTTGGCTAGACCTTACAAATATGAGCACAGGCAAACTCAATTTCCCCCTAACGAGATCTCACCGGCTAACAAAAATAGCGTTCTCTTCATTATGGCAGTCACGACCCAGAGGTAATCCAGTTTTACCAAACAGAGAGCTCGTTTCTTTCACATTTAAAAAACAGGATTTTGCTGTTGTCGCTCTTTCGCTTAGTTTCTCAACATTTAAGTATTAATAATACTTCTATGTATGCACTGTGCCTAATGATTCTGACGTACTAGGAGCTATAAAACGTGATCTAATTGCGCTAAATAAATTATTATAAAAAGTTAAGACACAAATTATTGCTAAACGCACGCTATTGCTTCCTTATAAAACAATTGCAAGCACTCAACTGATCCTTACATTCAAACACAACTCACGCTATCACTGGCCCACTGAAGACTTCGTGGATTATTGCTCTCAACAGACACCGACGACTGGACTCACTCAACTTAACCATAGACCACTCACATTCCTTTAAGCCTCGGCACTCGCCAGCTGGAGTGTTATGATTAAAAGTTACAGATTTCTCCACTACGCAAGGTATGGCGCTGGCTGATGACCCCTTTACAACCCTGTTCCAGCGTACAGCTTCAATGTGTTGTCATTACAGACGCAGAACTTTCCGATGCAGTGGTTTACAGTTTAGGAATTTACCTTTTTCAAACACTTCCGTTGTCGCAGAAGCAATGCACCTTAATATCACAGGAATATAATGCTTGCATATCAGTTCTCTTAGCAGTTCTGAATGGTTTGAGTTCTCTGCACACACGAGACAAGAATAATGTTGCATTCCTGGCGTTATGTGTTCCTCCAGGCATTTTCTCACACATACTTTAGGTAGCTTAGGTACAGCAGTTGTTATAAATTTCTCTTTAACTTCCAAAAGATAAACAAACTCTGGAGATTGGTAATAGAACGAGGAGTTTTTGTCCCTTTTGAATATTAGATTTACAAGGGATGCTGTACACTTGGCGGTAGACACTTTAGTAAGACAGGTGGCACTAGAGAATTCGGCCGTTACTTTTAACTATAAAACCTCCTATATATGCCAGTGATAACTGGACTGTTGCATGAAACGAGGCTGTCTAGGAAGAAAAGAAAAAAACTAAGTAATTAAACAGTTAAAAGCAGTTTAACAATATATGTTAGTAGGTCTTACAAGACGGAAATTCAAATTACCTTTAATGTTGTTCAATTCATCCAATATTGCGATTATTGTGTCTGGAAGCTGTGTTGCAGTGTACAATGGTGTCTTTTATCAATAATTGAAATGCTTTATGAAAATGTTGGTTTCATAATAAAGTAATCTTTCTTCATTTACTTGCTGCTTGTTTACAAATTTTGTGCCTTTTATTTGCTCCCCATAGTTTGCATCTCAAGTTGTTATTCTCCCTTTCCAATCTCTTTAATTTGGAAATCATGTCTTCCTCAGTCTGAATTGCAGCGTAGTTATAAGTACGTGCATCTGTGACATGATCCAGTGCATCAATATCAGCAGCACTGTTAACACTTTCTCTGATGGAACTGCGCCTCCGTTTTCTGCTTTCTGTGTGTAAGCGTATTTTTTAAATTTGTTGCCTTGGTGTTGCTTGTTTCACTAATTTGTAATCTGGATAGCTATGAAAAATGCTTGGACTACTTCCTGTTTTCAGCAGTTTAATTTTACAGCCTGGCTTACAGTCGTCCTCAGTAAAATGCAAACTGCACACGACTGTGGAATTAGTTTTATCATTTACCACGAAATTAGAGCGCGATATAGCTTTTAGCCATTGTTTACGTAGTTCTTCTACTGGAAATTAATGGAAACTGATCCATTTTGATTTCCCTTTCTTACTTTTACAGAAGGGTGCGCAACAATACACCATCTGAAATATAAAGTATTGAGCTCATAATTGATGCTATGCTGTTTGTTGTAATTATTGCTACTACTTCTGTTATATTGATGATGATAATGATGATAAAAATAAATATAATAAAAATAGTAATAACAATAATATAATATAATACGTAATTTTTACATTTGGAGCATTGCTATATATGGTTCGAAGACCTGGACTTTGGAAAAACGGAGAGCTTTGAAATATAGTGCTCTCTATTGTAAATGTTTGTACTACAGAGCTGTCATGGAAAATACCTTCTAGATAATGATCTGCCACCATTTACGGCACAGCAGTAAAAGTAATAATAAACAGTGACATGTTGTGTTGATACTTATGATTACTTATATTATCTCGTATTTATACCCAGTTTTCTTATTGTCTCTTATTTATGCCCAGTTTTCTTGTTCGCTTAATTTAGATTGTTGTCAACAGCACTTCATGTAAAATTCACTTCAAATACTAATTGAGACCATAAAATTGGTTCAACTGTCACCACAATACTAAATGTCGGCAAGGCCACTGACAGCTACAAGGGGATACTTAAGGAGTTAGTTTTGAGAGCTCCAAGCGGCAGAAAAGGCAAACACCGCTCGGTCGCTTAAATGCGTAAGAATCCGACTGAGTGCCGAGGCTTTAAGGGATGTGAGCGGGCTATGACTTAGCATACCGGTCTCTTCTTTATGTAAGGTCCGAAGCTCACGCGGAACGTCCTCGAAAGCGAAGCTACCGAAAGGAATTCTCTGGAGTGGCAATACCGCACACAATTTTAGTGTCTTACCTTTACAGTCAAGAGGACCTGCCATTAGCACAGTTAGCCGGCGGGTTGGTGTCAGTACCCTTCGTCTCCATGCGGCAGGGAAACTAAATTCACGACAGCAGTGACATTTCTAAACTATTATAGGGCTTTTGGTCCCAAATCATCGACTGCTAAATTAAATAATATGGGAGAAATAATAAGATAGAATGTTAGTTAGTTAGTTACTAACGCTCCCCACATGGCAACCTTGGCCTTCGGGGTAACCTCACCCCACCAAGCGATGACCGGACCCATTTCTCAGGTGGAGGCACCCAGAGGGCGGTGTCCATTACCTCCGATGATAGGGTGATAGTGAAGATGGCGGTGAGGTGAGAGGACCTACAGTTTTTACCGTGGACTCCGAACCACGTTGGGCATAGGGGATACTTCACGTGTGCTAGACAGAGGTGAAGGCGTGGATAGGGTCGACTTAAAATCGCCAACCCCAGAGCCGGGAATCGAACTCAGGACCCTTAGAACGGGAGCCGCGAACGAAACCACCGCGCTACCCCGGCGCCCATAAGATAGAATGTTGTAGTGTATATTTTCCATATTGTAACTTTTGGGTTCGTAGAATTAAAAGTCCAATTTACCGAAATTCTAAATGTTCTTTATTTCCGTAGAAATACACTGGTCAATTCTCGAATGACATTACGTCACGTATAAAACACAATCTTCCAAGGTCGATGACAATACCAAACAACGTTCTGATCAGCTCTCGTTACGTCAACACTCTTGTTACACACTGCAACTCCTCACTGTTTTACAACTCATTCTTGGCGAGTCATCGCCTTCTTAAATACCTCATTCATAAATTCAAGACTCTTCTAGAAGAATAAAGAAACCGAATATTCTAACACATTCCAGAAGCGTAACTTAATCTATGCCGGCAAGTCCTTTATCACAGCTATCTTTGTTTGCCGGCCTCTTTGTGTACACTAGCCGCGCTATCGTTAACTGCTTATGCAAAATTTTTACTATCGCGAAACATTATCCGCCGATTGTCATCTATTTACACCGAAATTTTTATGTCCGTTGCCGTGACAACATGTTAAAATTAATGTACGAGGGTAGTCTGAAAAGTCTCCAACCTCAATATGAAGATAACAGCACTCTTAATTAAAAGCTAGTAAATATTGTTGTTCAGCTGTTAACAGTTCCTCATCAAAGTTTCAGCCATTTTGGACGCTCAGTTGTTATGTAACTGCTGTTTGAGCGAGTTTATGTGACTGTTCTTATGAGAATGGACAAAATGGAGTATCAAGCTGTCATTAAATATTTGCTTGTAAAAGGCCATAAGCCAACGCAAACCAAAGGTGAGTCGGATTCTGTGTATGGGGACTCTGCTCCATCATTTACCGCAGTGATATTTTGGCAGATGAATTTAAACGTGGCCGTAAGAGCTTGGGAAACGATGAACGTTCGGGACGTCCCAAAACAGCAAATAGGGAAAGAAACATCGCCAAAGTTCACCAAATTGTGGTAGACGACCGCCGAATTAAAATGAGAGAGGTAGCAGAGCCTATGAACATGTCAAAAGAACGTTTTTGTCATGTATGAAATCAACATTTAGACATGTGGAACCTGTCCGCGCGTTAGACCAAAAATGTGTTAGAATGAAAATTTCCAATGCTCTGTTGGCGCACTTTAGGCGCAATAAATCCGAGTTTTGGCGCCGATTAATTACTGTAGATGAAACTTGGATACACTATTATAAACCCGAAACAAAGTTACAGTCCAAACAGTGAAATGTAAAGGGTTAACTGGTTTCAAATGAAGAAAAAACTGTTTTTTTTTGGCTGGGAAAGTGATAGCGACTGCTTTTCGGGATAGTCATGAAGTTATTTAAATCGATTATCTTGAAAAAGGAAAATCCATTACGGGAGCATACTACGCATCATTACTTGACAAGCTGAAGGCAGAACTTGCGGAAAAAAGGCCATATTTACGGAAAAAGAAAATCCTGTTTCACCAAGACAACGCACCGTCTCACATCTCAGAGGTTACATTGGCGAAAATCCACGAATTACAGTTTGAACTGGTTGAGCACCCGCCCTAGTTTGTCCCAAATTGGTGCAAATGGTGCAAGTATCTACATGATATGCGGAATGTTTATTCCTACAGCTCAAGTCAACAAATGTTGTGCAATATTTCTAGCTGATGAGATATGATTTTGTCTGGTTCTATAGTTATACTTTTAGAATATTTGGCGTAGATGGTTATACACTCCAGGTGTCTAAAGAGTTTGAAAATATAAAATGAGTAATATATTGTGATATTAAGGTGGCATATAATTTTTGTAGTGCCTAATTTTAATACCAATCTGCTTTTTTTAATCAGCCAAACTATGTTGATTTGTAAATTATAGAGGTTTTTGGAAGGAAGTGAGGACTAGACTACAAGACATAGATAGGCAAGAGATATAGGAAAGTATAGAAGAAAAGAAATATTTGAAATTTTATAAGCAATTAAAGATATATTGGAGTAGGGAAAAATATATAGATCAATTTGGCAAAACTGGAAGAGAATGCATAGCATGGATGAGAGTAGGAATATTATACTTAAAAGGGTTGAGAAGTAATGAGGTAGGGATATGTGAATTTTGTGGAGATGAAGAAAGCACTGTTCATTATCTGATAAATGTAAGGAGCTAACAAATTACAGGAGAAAAGTATGAGATGAGAAATGGGATAGTCTAAGTAAAGAGATATTGGCGGTACGCATGTTAATGGGGATGGGAGAAAAGAAAAATAAATGTATAGGAGATTTCTTATATAGGATAAGAGAAAAGTGGATTAGGATAAAAGAGGAAAAGGTCAAGAAGAAATGGCACCAAGCTGGTTCTGAAAACCAAAGCCTTGTGACCAGGGGAACTGAGTCAGCAAGTAAATCTTAGGTCAACAATTTCATTTATTTGTACAGGGTGTATAATACAGCATGTTCTATGTTAAATTTTATTGTACTGAATTTGAAATGGATACTCTACAAATAAAATATCAAATATCAAATGTTGATTTCTATATTAGAAATTGGATATAAATATGAGAGGAACGGTAACTTTTGAAAAGCTATAGGGTAGCTCATAATTTTGCCATTTCTATAAACCAACTCTACGAGCGCTTGTCAAAATATAGCAGAAATACTCCCTAATAACAAAGATCAGCAAAATTAGAGGGGATTTTGGCGATTCGAACATATAATGCAAATCACCCATACAGTAACACAGTTAAAAATAATAATTTCAAAGCTCCGCATTTACCGCTTTGAAGCGGCGGTCATTCAAAATCTGCCAATGTTTGCAACAAAGTGACAATAACAGCTGATATTGATACTGAACAAAGCGATACTGCAATTTGGTGGCACGCACCCACTCACCCACCCACCCACCCAACCACTCACACAAACACACGCGTCAGCAGAAGCCACACGCCCGCTCGCCAAAGCATTGTATGTAGCTGTTTATAAATCAATAATTAAGCGTGTTCCAAGGTAATTAATAAACCAAAACATACGCTGTAATATTGTCACCTCAGCAGAAAGCTACTAGTGGGCCGCGGGAGATCAGTGTATAACCGCCAGGCTACATGGGCCTAGTTATGGCTAATGGACCTGCTCCAAGGATACGTTCTGACAGTAAGTTTGGTTTTAAGAATGTTCGCTTTGTATTAAGGCCTACATAAGCAACCAACCAACGCCAGTCGCGGCACAGTTAATACTGAAGTTGAGGTGAGAGCAGACATTTCACAGTTGTGCTAGTAATCTGATTTCTAATCATGCTTAGTTCCAGATCAAGTTTGTTACTAAACATTGCACTCATATTATCTATCATAGCATATAATTTGCTACTGAGTTCTGCATTCTGATTTTCTATCTTCTTATTAAGATCTACATTCTGACTTTCTATTTTCCTACTCAAATCTGCATTTTGACTTTCTATCTTATTATTTACGTCTTCTAATTTGCTACTGAGTTCTGCTATCATCTTCACTATCTGGTCTAAGGTACTTACATCTGGTGATTCACTAACATGTCCCTCACCCTGTGCAAGCACGTTTGCTTCATGCAACTGTACACTAAGCTGATGGCGATGATCCATCCTTTCTGGCAATTTACGTCCGCTTCGGAGTCTCGTATACTGAAGTACTTTAACTTGCAGTTGGTCGTCTTGATTCTCTAACGATGTGTAGATAATAGTTGCAAGTTTCCTTTAACCGTTGTGTAAATAAACTTGCTACCAGTTCGAAGCCCGGAAGTTGGGACGCCAAATTTGTGGCGTTTTTTTTTTCAGCTTAATCTCTCTCCATCTTAATCGAGCCACAAGTTCGGGAGCCAAATTTGTGGCGTTTCTTCCAGCTTAATCAGATTGACAGAGATAAAATTTTATATGACTCCGATTTCGTAATATATTATGTAATTGTATAATCTGGATTAAAATTCACTCGAACTTTCTTTCTTAATCAGTCACTGTAAATTACCTCCAACACATTGATAAATCCTTTTTTTAAGTTAATATTTTTGGCGATATAGCAGCTCGTCCCTTTTCTCGATGATTAATCAGACCCCAAAGTTGGGAGCGATCTTTGTGACCGTCTCTCTTAATCATTGCAGGTCGAATTGTTTCTTGATGATTGTGCTTGATATATTATTTAATTTGATTGCATAATCTAACGTCCACTCGTCACTATTACGAATACCGAATAACTCTTTTTGAAGGTTATTAACTTTGCATTGCAATTATATTCACCGCAACATTTTTTATCGTCATGTAACCTGATTGAAGAACATATATCTACCTCAAGATTATTGATTTTCCGTAACTATCGTTACTCCTCTGTTAATTTTGTGATTGGCCGATGGACTGCTACGTCACTGCATTACGTAATACAATTACTACTACGGCCAATCACAAAATTACACATATATTTGTTTTTAATATTGTCATTACATGGCCTACTAAGTCATATCAGAAAAAATAACTCATATAAAAAGTTCTAACTAAAACATATCGTTACACAGTTGAGTAGAGTTCAGTAGACAGCGCCAAGCGCAGGTCAGTTGTGATCAGTTGCGATTCAGTTCGACGGATCATTTGTGTTCCTGTCAGTATATTAAATGTAATGTTTGTGCTGCACTAAGTGATAAAGTGTGTCTAGTAGCAACTGGGGTCCTCAGTTTTAATATACATTCTTATCACAAACTGTTACTCCTGGATGGCGTCACAAGATTTCATAGCACAGTGATCAAGGACATCTGTATTGTGGATATCTGTAGGATAAACAAACTGTTTTAGGTTGTCCCAAGGTTCAGATCAATGAGCTGGTCCTCACAGATTATCTGCTATGGGAGGTGAGAGCCAATGCATTTCCAATAACATGAGGTCAAAAGCCACATGCTGTAGCAAGTATAGAAGAGTATAGTCAAGAAAATCCCTACATATATTTTGCGAGAGAATAATATGGACCAAGAGATATATTAATCCTACTTCAAGGTTTTCACCGCTCCAGCTGCCTCACACGTAAATAGACCATCGACCGTTGTACATGATGGAGATGCTACAGTGCCCACCTCGGTAGCGTAGATGGTGGCGCGTCTGCGTCACGTTCAAGAGCTCGCAAGTTCAAACCTGGGTCAGGGTGAGTTACCTGTGTAAGGTTTTTTGCAGGGATTTTCCTTTACTCTGAAAAACGAATGGACCCCGGACTCATTTGTGCATCATTTCACCCACTTCATTTATCATCCGATATGAGTTAACGTTGGAGGATATAAATTACTCACACACCAAAGAAAAGATGCTACTACCACGCCTAGTGTACTGATACCCGGAATATCTGCGGCAGTCTTCCTTTATTGTAGATCATGAATCCTGTCTGGATGCCTTTGGTCAGGGGATGTATTTGTCCATTCCTTGGCCATCTGTTCTGGACTAATTATTCGAAATTTTTAATAAGCTTACGAGTGTAACCTTCAAAGACAGAGCAATTACAAATGAAACAAATGACGGGACATTGGTTGCTAGCTGAGAAATTAAGTTTCATTAATAACACAAATTACCTTCTCTACTGACTATACTTGGGAAATCTTATTCTTCTATTTTAACTTAATATAGCTAAACATTCATTAAGAATTTTGTATATTAGACTGGCCCCATTACCTCAGCCGGAAGATCATTGCTGCCGTGCTAGGGGTCCCTGGTTTGATTCCCAGCGATAGGGGTGGGGACTTTTCTCTGATCAAGAAAATTCCTGATCTTCCCCAGAGTCTGGAAGTATGAATCAGTGTGCGAATGTGTGCGTGACGTAATGATTAAAACCCAACGAATACGAGTTAACACCTTTGTTAACTTAACTTCGTTAACTTCGTTCCAAAGGAGAACGGCCGCCGATATGACCATTGCAGTTAAAGACAAAAGTAAATGGAACAATTAAAAACAAATACAATTCACTAAAGCGGCAGTCAAATGTTTTAAAAACCCACTCGCTTTTGTTTTCTCTGCGTGGGCGGGAGAATATAAAACGAATTGTCACTTCCTGTTTGAGAAAAGAAGTATTTGAAAACTCGAATGAGAAAGATGAATTATATTGTCAAGGATTATCGGAAAGTGCCTTAAATTATGTGCTTTGCTTAGATATGCATTTTTGTAGTAAGATTTTGCTCATATATAAAGTTATCAACCATCATACAGTATAAAGAGGATTTCTGAGGATTTATCCCGGAGAGTTGAAGATACACATTTCAGTTTCATGAAATTATGTTAATATCCGTGCTTTAATCAACACCATCAGAACCGTTTTTGTGAAAAACAACATCGTCGAACATTTAGCCATGCACAGGGCAATCTGAGGTGTCGCAATTCTCTTGAATGCTTTTCTCTCTCATCCGAATTTTTGCTTCTGAGTATGTTGATCATACAGAGAGACACTCACATATGAACAAACATATTTAAACTTTAAAATTCGTAAGCTTTCATGGCCGGTGTCAGTATAATATAAAGTATTAACCGGACTTTTGGGCCGCGGTCTACTGGGCCCCTTCTTCATCTTCCCAGACGTTTCGTCTGCGGCTGCGGCAGACATCTTCAGTGGCGTGCGATCGAATTGTCCTGGCGGAAGTCTCAACAGCAACTTATTTTAAACTTTATTTTGGTGGGGGAAAATTCAAGGAGTCTCAAAACATCATTTCCGCTATGGAACTTTAGGGTAGAATACTGTCTATCCACCACAACAATGCAAGATACGAATGAAGAGAGAGCGGGTTTTGAATTGTTTATCTGCTCTGTTAGTGGATCATTTTATTAGGACACGAGGGCATGAGATTGCATGCCCGCCTTGGTAGCGTGGTGGCAGCGTGTCTGCCTCACGTTCAAGAGGTCCCGAGCTCGAATCTCGGTCAGGGGGAGTTACCTGGTTAAGATTTTTCCGGGGTTTTCCTTATCATTCAAGACGAATTTCGGGTAACTCTAAGCTCTATGGATCCTGGACTCATTTGAGCACCATTTCACCCATTCCATTCAGCGTCCGATATATCTTAAGGTTGGAGGACGTAAATTACACACACACACACACACACACACACACACACACACACACACACACACACACACACACACATACACACATGAGATTGCATATGAGTCACCCTTTCTGCCACATTTGATGTTTGTTGCAGTAAATGTAGTTATAGATATTTTGCGTGAGAGAGTTATCTGGCAACATTTGTGTATTTTAAACGAATCTAGCATCCTTGTCATACTCGGAAGGAGAGCATAAACACCGTAGGAACAGCAAAAGTGATTAAGCTGCACACTCCTCTAGCTTGCCTTCTTTTGCTGGGCAGACAGTACAATACTACTTACCATACTTAGGGGTAGTGATATTTAGCATTTTGAAATCAGATATTTAGCATTTTGATTTTTACATTTAGCATTTTATAGCATTTAAAAAGTGTAATTTGCGTTAATTTTGTTAAATAATGAATGTTAGCATTATTTACATGAGATCTAGAACACATTTATGGAGTGTTATTAATGACAGTGAGTTAAAAGTGCATAAAGTGTCAATTTATTTTACATTAATATAGGTTAAACCAATACACAGAAATATAGAACAAGTTGATATAGACTAAAGCATACAGCATAACACGAAATAGACAAATGTATACTGATGTAAAACTAGCACAATAAAAAGGAAATGCACAAAATTAGTCTATCACTTACTGACGGGGCCTATTGGATAGAACGAATGAAAGTTGCGCGTAAAACCGAACAGAACTATGAAAATTGGAACTTTGGCAACTGAGAACTGCAACTGGAATTAACATGTGTTTATCACTTCATTAAAATTAGGATTACTATTTCTTTCGGACACAAGGATTAAAAGTTTCCGTTAATTGGGTTATGAGCATAGATTTATGACAGTCATTAGACATCGTAAGGAGGGTCTCTTTTGTAAATCAACTGAACTCGCCTCATGTACCAAACATACCTCATATGGGCAATGGTGGAACAATGGGCTAATTTAGTGGGAAGGGTTGCTTTATACATTCCAGAAGAGTGGTCACTTACTTTATAACTTTCTAAACATGTAAAGGTTTCACAGATTCTTCAGTTAAAGGTTCCAGAAGAAAGAGCATCGGGGGGAAATAATGACTTGGAAGAATCGTCGATTTCACATTTATATCGCATTTTGAGTCAATTTCGCACGTTATTGCGCTATATCGCATTTGCGAAAAATTACCACTCTTAACTATACTGTATTAAGGTCGCTTGGAGACTACTTTTACCCAAACAAGGCTAATTTTTACCAATATTAAAATATAAATATATAGAAAACTAAACATTATCAGAAATTGAAATTCAGTATTTTTACTGTATAAGGATGTGTGCATTTAACTACTGTATAATATTGTGACTTTGTGGGTTCGTAGAATTAAAAGGCCGAGTTGCAGAAATTAAAAATCTTCTTTATTTTCGTAGAAATACTCTTATAGATTACAGCAGCATTACGTTACGTACACCAGTCTGTCAACCCAGGTCGATGACAACAACAAACAGTGACAGCAGATTACATCACTAGCTCTCATTACAATAACACTTCCAGCTGTCTCTCGTTCATAACACTGTTTCACATCTCACTGTTTTTACAACTAACTTTGCGAGCCGTCACGTCCTTAAATACCTTAATTCCTAAATCTAGATTGTTCTAAAATAAGCCACAACCCGAACAATCTCTATCAGTCCAGAAATTTCCGGAAGAATAAAGAAACCAAAGTAACTTAATCTATGCCGGCGAGTCCTTTACCTCAGTTAACTCTGTTTGCCGGCGCTTGTTTACAATAGCCGCGCTATCATTAACTGCTTAGCAAGGCTCATTATTACCATGCCACTTTATCCGTCGACTATTTTCTTATTTGTGCCGAAACTTTTATGCCTGTTGCCGTGACAATATTTAAATTACTCTCGCATAGGTCCATGCAAAAGGGGCATAAATCACACCGTGTCTCCTGAAAAAAATATTGCACCCTATACTTCTGGTGTACTTTACTGGTAGGAATTTAAAGCTACATGCATCAACCTTTATCCTAAATAAGGTAAGGTACAGTTTAATAATATCGGCTAAATGAAAATCACATATAGTTTATCCTATGCACATGAGAAATTAATTAGTTTTGAGTAAGGAAAAGAAGATAATATTTTCAAGGACTGAATATTTGTTTTCATCCAATTTATAAATCACATGAGTATAAATGTTAGCCGAATGTGTTCATGGAACATTGACAAATAACCACTACAAAGTTTGTATCAATATATTTTATAGTTTCGGAGAAACATGCACCTAAAGTATGAAAAATCAAGGTTTTGGGAAATCACTATCAAAGATTAAGCACCATTCTCAGGAAGTGGGAGTATCATTACGTCACCATGCTTAAATTGACAAATTAAAGGACTTTAATACCAGCTGACAATCTGTGTTATATATATATATATAATTTTATAGCTGAAGGATTATATAATTTTTAACATTAAAAACAAAACAAAAAATGGATTTTTGGAAGCCTATCGACCACCCAGAGCCCTTAATTACACGGTCATTTGGTGATTTTTCTGCTTTGGTTTTAAGAACCGGTCCCCAAAGTTTGTTAACTGATACCGAACCTATGGGTTTATTTACTAAGGCGTTCTACATTGTACCTAGTCCAACATTTTCAAACAAATTAATTTCATTCAGGCGGGTAATAAATCTTCAAGACCAAAATATAACTAATAAGGGAATGGAATAAGACAGCGAAAATCGAGTAGGCTAATTATTTGAGCATAACTCTTTACGAATGTTTAAAACAGAACATAATAGGAAACCCAGATGAAGATAATTACTGACGCATACATATTACGAAATTCAGTTAGACAAAGACCATGAGCAGAAAATATTACCAAGGACTGTGCTTGATAGGACACGACACCGAAATGACACGAATCAAGGTTGAGCTACCTGAATCTCCAATCAATAATAATTCCTAAACGAGCAATCAATAGCGAATAAGGATTTAGAAAGGTCAAAGAGGAGATTGATTATAGGATGCAAAACCGCCCTAAAGGGCAGGGATGTCTTTATCTTTAGCAAGGTTAGAACTGTACAGCTCATCCACTACACTTCTACCTAACATATATTTTGCAACTTCTTTAATTATGTATATAATCTGTAATCAAAATATTTCTATTTTAAATACATTCTTAATTACCATATTGCATCTGTACATTCTCCAAACTTTACGGTTTCTTTGTGCCTTCCCTATCTTGTATTTAGTCTAAATAGAGGGAATATTGTATTATACCCACAAAACTGTATATTGAAATTTAATCCGAAATACATTACTTGACCCTGTGTGCAAAATAACATTTTTATAAAAAGATCTGAGTGCAGCAAAAGTGAGTAACAAAAAAGTGGTTAAATATCATTGGCCAACGAGCCTGTAAAATGAAAACTTGGTTCTCTTGCCGGCGGACAAGGGTAATGCTACCGTGGTCCTCTCCACAGTCCAATACTTAGAGAAAATGAAGCAGCTCTTATATGAACCGGCCTACAGGATTATCGATAAGAATCCTACCTCTTCCATCGAATGTCGGACTGTACAACCTATTAAAAGTTCCTGCCTTACTTCAGAAATTAAGAAGGCGGTATCACCGTTGGGTTCGAGGCCTCCTAGAATGTATGGACTTCCAAGATACACAACCCGGGCGTACCTTTACGCCCCATTGTGGACGCCAGGAGCAGCCCTACATATCGGCTGGCACGTCACTGGGCTGATGTATTAAAACCTCTGGTAGGTGATTGTCCACATCATGTGAGTAATTCCACACTGTTTGTACATACACTTAGGAACATTACCATTGGCCCTTCTGATCTTCTTGTCAGCTTCGACGTGTTTTCTCTATTTACAAGAGTACCACTACAAGAAGCCATCCAACTTCTGAAGGAGCATTTTACAGCTGATTCATAGAGCTCTTCCGACATACGCTGACTTCCACTTTCTTCTTGTTTAGTGGTACTTTCTTTGAACAAGTAGACAGAGTAGCAATGTGCTCCCATTTGTCACCAGCTATAGGAAATTTCTATTTGGAACACCTGGAATATGAAATACTTGTCACAGCTCCATTTAAACCATCTCATTTCTATAGATACGTGGACGACGCTCTTTTAATTTGTTCACATGGATCAGACACTTTGCCTAGCTTTCTTGCGCATCTCAACAGTCTTCGACCTCAAATACGGTTTACCGTGGAAGTGGAGAAGGATGGAACTCTTCCATTCCTGGAAATTCTTGTTTCAAACAAAAAAAAAAAAAAAAAAAAGAAAGAAAGAAAAGAAAAAGCAACGGTATACTGGGGCATGCTGTATACAGCAAGGCCCACACACACAGATCTCTATCTGAACGCTCATAGTTTCCATCATAAGTCTCAACGACTGGGAGTTCCCAGTACACTGGCCCACAGAGCTTTGTCTATCTCTGACCCCAGCCACTTAAAACAAGAATTACAGCACCTGAGACTCACTTTCCGTCAAAACGGCTACTCCGAATATGACGTTGAAGCCTCGATCACCAAAGCTAGGAAAGGGAAACCTGTAACACAGCAAGCGTCAGATAAGCCTACCGCTACAGGCTGCATCCGGTTTACCGGCAATCTGTCCGGCAGAATCAGCACAATTCTCGCCAAATACAACATCAGGGCCATCCTCAAGCCACCTCCGAAGATTAAACATCTGTTGAGACCAGTGAAAGACAAACTGGACTTCCAAGTTCCGGGAGTGGACCGCATTCCCTGTGAATGTGGGACACCATATATAGGACAAACCGGAAGGACCATCGCCACTAGAATAATCGAACATGAACGGAGCATTCGTTTAATGCAAACTGAGTAGTCTGGGCTGACAGAGCATTGTTTTGATAACGAGCATAGAACCAATTTTCGGGAGACGACCATCTTAGCAAAATGCAACAGTTGCTGGGAGCGGAGAATTAAGGAGGCTTTGGCGATTTCCTCTGAAAGGAGCACGCTTAAACTTGATGCTGGATTTCAGTTCAGCTTAACTTTGAAATCGGCCTTAAAATGGAAATCCATCGAATTAGGAAGCAAAGATCAATACAGCTTGATAATCAAGTTAAGTAGTTACGTCTCTTTGACGTTTGTATACTCACGCCATCTCCTGACCTGACATTTAATGTACTGAAAACAGTCTTTTGTTCAGTAATGCGAATTTTGATAGTGTTTTGTCTTTGTTTATAGTTGTGTTATATCCAGTATTTCATTTTGTGGTTATAACGTTTTATAAATATCCTGATGATGGGAGGGAGGTACACGTTGATATCTAATCATCTTTTCACCTGGCTGGCTGCCTGAGAAGAAAGTGAGCGTATTCGTCGCCAGGAAAGCTTCAGGTCTTATTTTCATAAATTGTTGTTCGTGAAACACACTTTTGAAAATTGTCTAATTTGGTAGCACGTTTTTTAGTTGCTCGATGTTTCCCTGGAGATCTAAATATGGAAACGTCTACTAATTTGGTAAACTTTTTGCCTTCTTTAACAATGTTTGTCACAGAATGTCTTTAATTGACATTAACAGGAATATTTCTAGTCTATTTATGTAAATTCTGGTGAGTTGTTCCGCAGTTACGACTAGGCGCACCAGTAGTAGACGAAGCGATATATTTACTAACTTCGTAAAGCATGTGTGTGTTCTTAAAAAAAACACCACTTTAGTGAATGCAGGGTACAAAATGTAACTGCAACATAAGCACGCGTGTGCCTTTCTTCACTGACAGTTAACAATTCATTTCTTTCTAGTCAGGCGGCTCATCTCTCCATTTTTATGTGTTCCATTTATACCCCGCCATTAACTCCAATGGTCATATCGGCGGCCGTTCTTCTTCGGAAAATGTCGAAGGTGTTAACTGGTATTCGTTAGGTTTTTGAATCATTAGATCACACACACATTCGCACTCTCGTTTATACTTCCACTCTCTTGGGAAGATGAGTTAATTTGGTGAGAGAAAAAACTCCTGCTCCCACCGCCGGGAATCGAACCCAGGATCCCTAGCACGGCAGGGGCTCTCTACCGATTGAGCCACGGGGCCAGCCTGATTACCCATGCGTTGCCTTTATCATTCTTTTCTTCCTGTAATTTTTTGTGACTCAGGAATAACAAGTCTAGATGGCGCCATGTTTACTACCCTTCAGTACAATGACATGAATCCTAAATAAAGATGTCATAAAGAACACTAGTAGTTGGGATATGTCATTTTTACACTGAGAATGTATACATTTTCACAAAATACCAATTTTAAAGGTGGAAAATGAAAGCTTTGCCATATCCCAATTCAATTGATACTTCATCACACAAAAGGTAGATGGCAGCTGTGTATGATCATGCTTCTATCTCAAAATTCGAAGTCAGGTGGGACATGCTGTTAGTATTCTAAGCGCCTCAATCAACTCCTTCTTGGAATAGGCTCTGAAATCCACTTCATTTTGGATAACTTCTGTTTAACTAGTAAACTGTAATAGATGAAACATTTTAATATGTAAAATGGTAAACTAAGGAAAAGAAAAATTATATATCCATATACAGGTATATATTTCAATAAAAAGAAATCCTGGGCTGTTTGAACGTGCCACTTTAACAAAATTATCTACTTTTTATATATTACATATTAACACTATATAGTTGTATAATTTTCAAAATGTGATTTATGAGAAAACCTTACGGGATAGAAAGGAAAATGGAAATCAGCATTCAATTTAGCATATCCAAGTTAGTTAACATGACCTCTCAGTTCGCAAGTTAGCATTCTGTATTTATTTTATATATAATGCAAGTGTTGTTAGACATAAAACAGTATTGTGACAAAAACTTACGTGATAGAAAAAAAAAACAGAGAGGACCATACCATTTAGCATATCCTAGTTAGTTAATATGACCTCTGAGATCGCAAATTTTGGATTTTGTATTTATTTTGTAATGCACCTGGTTTTTACAGCAAAACAGTATTTTCACAAATTCGTTTTTTATTTGTAAGAAAACCTTACGTGATAGAGAAAATGGAAAGCACCATTCTATTCAGTAGAATATCAAGATTAATCTATATCATATTTCAGATGGCAAATCAGAAAATAAACTTTTTAATTTGTGGGACAGCGTAATGAATATTCACAAATAAAGCCTTCTAAAGTATATATACGCTGTTTATACTAAGCAAATATTTAGTATTCAAAATAATTATAAAGTCGTTGATCTCAACACTAGCCGTGTGTAGCACAAACTTAGAAAAGGTAGAATCAGACTGAAACATTCACTGCCATAGCCGGGATTTACACCTAGGATTTCCGAGTTACCGTCCGATTGCTCTAATCAGAGAGCTACCATGGCAGCCGACAAGCATGATATTAAATTTTGCATTATTAACGGACCAATAGTGTCTAAACTATAAAGCCGGGAGTCCACACTTACATAATTGCAAACCGATATTGAGTAATGTATATAATGTATATATGATTAACCCAATGCCCGATTTCACCAACAGATGTTAATACTTAACATGAGTTAAAAATAGCTAAAACAAAAATTGCATTTTACCAACAAGTGTTAGCGTAACACTCGTGTTAAACCTCTTGTTAAACTAACACGCCAAATTTATGATGTTCAGTATTTAAAAATTGTAAATAGTCAAGATAGCGAGCAGAAACACAGCTGTTGATGTCGATTTGCTATATTTAAGACCGTCTAAATGGCATTCGTAATAGAGTACGGCCTATGAGAAGAAATTATTTTGAGGAACTATCAGAAGTTAATTTTCTACAGAAGAATAGACTGTCGAAACAATTTGCTATGAAGGTTACTACGGAAGTACAAGAGAGCCTAGAACATACATCGAAAGGAATATGCCGATCTCGTCTAAGCTGCAAGTATTAATAACCTTGCGATTTTATAATTCACTGAATTATGTGGATAATACATTATCCACCTTCCGTCTTGAAACGTTCAAGTCACTTGTCCTTCTTCGCACTTCGTTTTAAATTTACGTAATATTGAGTTAGAACATGCATCGAAAGGAATATGGCAATCTCTCCTTTGCTTCAAGTATTAATAACTTTGCGATTTTATAATTCACTGAATTATGTGGATAATACACTGAGCACAAGCCATGTTGAAACGTTTAAATTACTTGTCCTTCGCACCTCGTTTTAAATTTACGTAATAATGAGTTAGAACATGCATCGAAACAAATATGCCGATCTCGCCTTTGCCTCAAGTATTAATAACTTTGCGATTTGATAATTCACTGAATTATGTGGATAATATACTGTCCACCTCCCGTCTTGAAACGTTTAATTCACTTGTCCTTCTTCGCACCTCGTTTTAAATTTACGTAATACTGACAAGATGTTTGGTGCTTGTAGTAGTGACCTATGCATTTGAATTAAAATCCCTTCAAACTGACAAGATGTTTGGTGCTTGTAGTAGTGACCTATGCATTTGAATTAAAATCCCTTCAAATATTTCCCCCGTGACATTTCTCTTTTACATTCACCGCATCCATCCTCTTATTTTCCACGATATCCTTACACTTCGTCAACAATTCAATTAACAATTCTTTCTTCATCGATGAGAGATTTGTCTCACGGCTTTATTTATCATTTTGTTCATCCGCCATTTTTCAGCTTGTGGAGACGAAAATGAAAACAAAAGCGCATCACGATATGTTCAGAAAGTAATACGACTCATCCATAGCCTTCTATAGCGTTAATATTTACAAGTTTCTTGGCGATATCACAAGTTTGTTAAAATTTTCAGAAAACATATTGGTGAAATGCAAGAAATTTAACTTTAGGGTTAGAGCTCTGACAATTGTTACGTTATATTTGCTAACGTCGATTTTAACGTCGTTGGTTAAATCGGATATTAGAGTCTTACCACGAAAAAGCAACAAATAAGGTTAAGTAAATAAATAACTATATACACCTTACCTTTCCTACCATATAGGTTTGATTTTACTAGAGCTTAAAAGCGTAGCTCTAGTGTACAGTGCTGTTATATTTACGCTTTACGAATCTACGTAAATCAATCGGCTTGCTGTTTAAGAGGTAACCTTTCCTTTTAGTTTTAATTTTGTATCTGAAAAAATTTAGGCTTGTTTCCTCTGATTCTCGTTCTCCCACGAGAGGATAACAACTAGGCTTCATTTGTCAATGTCTGCATGAGTTCTGGAGCATAATTAAGAGAGATTGGAAAATAAGCCTATGTGGAATAGTGAGTTGAGAAAATAGTGAGAGTGTAATATATTAACCTTTTGTTATAAACATATATCATACACGAGGCCACCCGTTTGTTTTCTGGTTGTGAGCCAGCAGAGAAATCCTTGAATGACCAGCAATGAAACATTGTGTCGAACTGTCCAGAGATGGCACTACCGGTGAAATCTGATAGCCGGATAGAATGTATCTTAATATTTAAAAAGTTCTACAGTAAATTGCGGCTGGCTCACTAATGCCTCGACTCGGACATCCGGCCGTAGCAGCAGCTGCAGCCCTACAACCACCCGCCAGCCATCGAGGCGGTCAGATGGCCGCCTTTATAGATGCACAGCCTACCACTAGCAGCCACGATCCTCCTCTCAGAGCACCTTTGGCTGCACCATCCACCAGCGGTGACGTCCCCATGGACCAGAGCAGCTCAGAGGACGAGCAGATGGCCCGAAAATTCCAAAAACTGTCCCCGGGAAGTTAAAGAGCTCCTGAAGGACCTGGCATGCTGCTACCAAGAGCACGCTATTAAAAGCGTCTTCTGGTTCAGATCGACGAAGGGTGGCAAGCGGCCCCACAAAGAAAGCGCCCCTTACACCGGAGCAGTGGCCGGGAATCGGATACCGACGGTGAGCTCCCGGGACGCCATACCGGGAGAAAGAAAAAGAAGACACGGCACCTCAACCTGCCGCTCAACACGGCACTGTCTTCATCTGAGGAGGATGAGGACATTGACCAACCGACGCCAGCAAAAACCGACGCCAAGTTACCAGCACGTTCATGAGAGGGCAAACGGCACCCGTGCCTCCAGCACCCGTGGCGCCACAAACTGGCCAACCTCCAATAGCTGCCCCCACCCAGGCGCCACCAAAGCTACAGCCCTTCGTTTCCAAGTATAAAAGTGGAGCAGCATTTTGGAAAAATTAGAAGCTGTAGTATGGTTCCTCTCAGAAGCCTTCGAGTAAATGGCTCAACCAAGGCGAGGTACAACTTTAACTCGCGCGCTCCTGTGGAATGCCGACGGCATCTACAGGCAGCAGCACGAACTTGAGAACTACCTGCGGTGTAACAAAATTGATGTCGCATATATTTGAGCAACAAAATTAAAACAAGGGTACAATTTTAAGCTCAGGGTTTACTAGACTTTTCGGAATGACAGAATTGACAGACAGGATGGTGGAACCGCTATTTTACTCAAAAACAAGGTTACTCATGCCTCTGTAACGCTGCCACCAATAACAGCGTTAGCTTGCACGGCTCATAAAACACGTATTAACAGGACAACGGTGATGCTGGTGACCCTCTATCGCCCCCACCCCCACTCTCCCAATTTCTGACAAGACCTCGAACAAATCCTCGCCATGAAGGAGCACGTTATAATTGCAGGAGATTTCAACGCCCGGCACCCCTGGTGGTACTCCCGCCGGGCGAACGCGGCTGGAAATCTCCTGGTAGAACTTATAACAGAAAATGACGACCTCGAGGATCATCTCCCTCCAGAACCTACATTTTGGCACAAAACAGGGCACTTCGACCCTGAAATTTTGGACTTAGCACTCACAAAAAATGCGACACTAGGAAACAACTTCATTGTGTATCACAGCCTGGACTCCGACCATCTTCCGGTGCATTTCGACATCTGCGGCGCCATAACGACCGGTTTGACCGGCCCACTGAGGCGCGCAGATATAGACTGAAATAAATTTACGCTCGAAATGCACAAGACGGTGCAGCCTGGGCTGTCATACTACAGCGAGGCGGACATTGACGCCGCCATTGAAAATTACACCGCCTCGCTGCACATGGCCATAAGAAATTCTAAACAGCTATACCATATGCCCACCCAGTTTTTGCACGTACCCTGAGGTGGAGCAGCTCATCGAGAGCTGGCGGCGCTTGATGAGACCTTGGTGACTTACCCGCAAGCCCGAGTACAAAGTCCTAGCAAAATGGATACGCCACATCATTCGGCAAGAAATTAAACTCAACAAAATTGAACAGTGGGAGCAGGAAATGTTAAACACCACACATTCGGACAATTCTTTGTTGAAATTATTAAGGGCATTTAAAGTCTCCTCGAGCACCAACTCAGGCACTGAGGCGCTGCAAACTCGCCTCGGGCTGCACTTCTCCTCCGAGGAGAAAGCCGAGGTTTCTGCAGACTGTCTGGCAGAAAGTTTTACAGAGAACGCTGCGACGAACCCCGAGTTAGAACGGGAAGTCCAGACATGGGTACAAAACTGGGTGGCACAGAGGCATAAGCACCGCTTGCCCCTCAGAACACCGCAGGAAGTCTACAAGCTCATTAGGAAGCTACCTAATGGGAAAGCCGGTGGCCCGGACAGGGAGACTAATGAGGAACTCAAGCATCTCCCGAGAAAATCCCTGGTGCACTACACAAAAATTTTCAACTCCTGTTTGCAGCATTACTATTTTCCTGACACTTGGAAACGAGCCAAGGTCATAATGTTCCCGAAGAATAGGAAAAGCACCAGGCAGCCTCAAAACTACCACCCCATTAGTCTCCTGTTTACTATTGGTAAATTGCTCGAAGAGATGATACTATTTCGACTCCAAAATCAACTTTCGTCACTGGATGACATTTCCAGCTCCCAATTTGGCTTTCGAAAACAACATTCAACAGATCTACAACTCTTAAGATTAAATGATGGCGTGACAGAGCAATTTAACAATGGGGCTTCAACGTTGGCACTATTTCTGGACGTAGAAGCTGTATTTGATCGGTGCTGGCACAACGGCCTAATTTAGAAACTGCACCGAAAGTTACCCGGACTCCAAAATTCCTTAGCACTGCTGCACAACTTTTTAAAAAGCAGACGCTTCTACGTCCAAGTGGGCGGCTCTTCCTTTAAGGAGAGAGTCATGCATGCTGGCGTCCGGGGCCGCGCCGTAGCTCAGTGGTTAGACCGCTTGGCTCTCAACAAGGAGGCCCGGATTCGATCCCAGGCGACCGCAAAGTGAGATTTGTGATGGACAACACGGCGCTGGGGCGGGTTTTCTCCGGGACCTCCGGTTTCCCCCTTCATCTCATTCCAGCGGTGCTCCATCTTCATCTCATGTATCATCAGTGTCACCCGCCTGTGGTGTCGTATTTAGTAAAAGCGGGCGTTAAACACTACACATTCATTTTTATACTGACGTCCCGCAAGGGGTCATCATGTCCCTGCTATTTTACATACTCTTTACCAATGGCTTCCCCGTGGACGCCAGATGCAAAGTGGCCATGTACGCTGACGACACTGCAATATACAACCACCATAAAAATCCTCGTTTCGGCCTATTAGAGATGCAGCGGTATATTGACTGCCTCCTTTCATGGCTCCATGACTAGAAAATTAAAATTAATGCAAATAAATGCTAGTTTATCCATTTTTCAAAGCGGTGCCCTTTGGGTATGGACCTAATGGTCGGTGGTCAAGTATTGCACTGCCGTCAAAGTCGGCGTGACTTTGACACGCACAATGAACTGGTGCACCCACATAAAAGATATTGTCAACAAAGGGCGGCAGCGATTAAAGATGTGCGCCCACATATTTAGGAGTAAACAACTGAAACTCCGATTGAAGGTTATCTTGTACAAGTCATTCATTCTGTCAGTGGTTCTATACGCATGTGTGGCCTGGGCAAACGCATCCAAAACAACCATCAAATACCTTCAGACACTGCAAAACCTCTTCCTCAGGAAAATCCTTTCCGCTCCCATCCGCACCACAAACGACTCCCTCAATCAAGAAGTCCGCATCCCGACTATCCCCGAGGCATTGGAAAAAAGAGTCTCCTCCATTTGGGCGCGCATTCGTCCTCATACAAACCCTTTAATCCATAAGATCGTAAAAAGATAGCCAAAACACCGCAAATATAAACGGGTGAAATTACTGTAGAGAAGGACGGCTCACCACCCATTGCGCGCCCAAAATTCCCGGCCCAAGGCCTCACAAACCACCGGCAGGTGCACCACTCCCGGGCTGCCCTAGGAACTGAGCGACATGCGACCGCACAGCAGGGCAACTGAGTGTAAATAGTGTACAAAGTGAAGTAAAGTGTGCGTGAATGAGTGTGTGGGTGCGAGGGACATATTACGTATGCCCATGAGTGCGTGTGTGAGTGCGTGTGTTAAATATGTGAATAAAATCACAAAAAACATAAAATTCAAGGAAAAACTGGAGCAACTAATAGAAAACGAACTAAATAAAGCTGTTCTGGGTGCGCGCATAAAGGGACGCCGTATGGGCTTCATGTAAAGCCATGACGTCAAAACCAATAGAAACTGAAAACTGTAATATCACGCAAATGTAGAGCCTGTAAGCCGGATCCATTGTACCGGCACCAGGTACATCAAACAAAAAATAAAAAGGCTTAAGCCTAGATTATTATTTTTTAAAATGTGTTTTAGCAGTTCAGTTTAGGTTCTAGCGAGATAATATACAAAAACAAATAATTGTCTGGGACAACAGAAATATACGAAACAAGTTATAGTGCTGGACACAATCAAATCCTTTCAAGCACGGAAAATTTATCGGATGCTACAAACGAGAACATCTGCTTTAATTCTAATGCAAGTTTTTGGATGATGTCACATGCTACTTGCTTCAGAAAACAAGTTCGGATACTATAAACAAGAACATTTGTATTGTGACCCCTTGAGTTCCTTTGTGGCTGCGTGTTGTCGAAATTTTAAACGTTCTTTATTTCTTTGTATACGATCCACTGACCCTTGGCGAGTCGTTGCTTCCTTAAATACCTCATCTGATAACTCCAGACTGTTCCAGAACAATCTAGAGACCAAATAATCTCTATCAATCAAGATGTCACATGAAATTTCCATTTATTTCAGATTGTTTTGGCAGACCTTTATCTGCGTGCTATCTTTATCAGTTCCTAGGTGTAAACAAGCTGCGTTATCGCCCGCGCGAAATTTCATGCCCGTTGCCGCGAGAATTTCCCTACTCAAGGCTGGTCATCCCAAACAGCACCATTGTAGTGGGCCAGACGATCCAGGTATACCACCAATATGTTCCCTCAGGGCACCTTCTGGATGCGCTAGACCAAGTCGTTAATCCTCTTCACCAACCGGTACGGTCCTAGCCAAGGCTGTTGAAGTCCCGGGCATCGTCCCTTGGTCAGGGTAGGGCGGTAGAACCAGACCAGGTCACCTTGCTGGAACTCTTGGCTGTTGGCTTGCCTTTCGTATTGGGTCTTCATGCGGTTGCGCGTCTTCGGCATGTTCTGATGAGACATCTCATGCATGTCGTGGAGATGGTTCTACAGGTTCTCCAAATACACGTTTGCTGCCTGTATTGCGTCCGGGGGCATCCCAAACGCCAGGTCACAAGGGAGACGTAACTCTAGGCCGAACATTAGGCTGACTGGCATCATTCCAGTGGTGTTGTGAATTGACGAGCCGTAGGTCAGCAGGAACAGTGGCACCTTGACTTCCCAGTCTCACTGATGGCTGGACACGACTTTCCTCAGGTGTTCATCTCAAGTCTTGATGTACCTTTTGACCATGCCATCCGACTGCAGATGCAGAGGTGTTGTGCGGGTCTTGTTCACCCCAAGTCTTTCCAGTGCCTCCTTCATCAGGTTGGATTCAAAATTGGTGCCCTGGTCGCCATGTAGCTCTAACGGGACCCCAAATCGGTACAACACTTGCTACACGAAACACTCTGTGATTGTCTTTGCCTCCTGGATTGGGATGGCACACACCTCCAGCCACTTGGTGAAATAGTCCATGACAACCATCGGGTATTTGTTGCCTCGGTCGGGCACTGGGAATGGTCCCGCTATTTCGACGGCAATCCGTTCGAATGGCGCTCGGACGTTGTACTGCTGCATGCGACCCCGGCTACTAGTCTGAGAGCCGCGACTCGCCGCGCACACGTAACATTGACGGCACAACCTCTCCGCGTCAGCTCCGAGCCACAGCCAGTATTAACGCTGCCGAAGTTTGTCGATCCTCCGGTTTGCTCCCAGGTGTCCTCCTGAAGTACCAGCGTGTAGTTCCTCGAAGACATCCGGGACCTTACTTCGGGGAAGTACCAACGATTCTCCTTGCGTCTTACCATCAGGCGATTCCCAGCCACGGAACAGCACGCCCTGTCTTGCTTCAGTGAGGCCCATTGGGGCACAGTATGACTTGTAGATGGCGCTCCTTGGTGCGATATTCCTCCCAGGTTGGTCTTGTCCCTGCCTCCACTTTTCTCAAGAGTGGCCTCAAGTATGCGTACGCCAGGTGCTCCCTCCTCAGGCCTGCGCTTTTCCAGCCATCCTCAGGCACTGTTGTGACCACTCTGAGCTGGCCAGGCTCCTTCTCTTCCACTCTTCTGCACTGGCCTACTCTTCTAGGCAGGGACTTCGGGACATGGCGTCTGCGTTGCCGTGCCTCTTCCCTTTACTATGTTCAGAGGTGAAGTCGTACTCCTGCAGCCTCTGTACCCAGCGTGCTGTCCGACCTTTCAGTTTAACACGAGTTAACACCTTCGATATGTTCCAAAGGAGAACGTCCGCCGATATGACCATTGCAGTTAAAGGCAAAAGTAAATGGAACAATTAAAAACAAATACAATTCACTAAAGCGGCAGTCAAATGTTTTAAAAACCTACTCGCTTTTGTTTCCTCTGCGTGGGCGGGAGAAAAGAAAACGAATTGTCATTTCGTGTTTGAGAACAGAAGTAATTGAAAACTCGAACCAGAAAGATGAAGTATTTTGTCAAGGATTATCTAAAAGTGCCTTAAATTATGTGCTTTGCTTAGATCTGCATTTTTGTAGCAAGGTTTTGCTCATCTCTATAGTTATCAACCATCATACAGTATAAAGAGGTTTTCTGAGGATTTCTGCCGGGGAATTCATGATACACATTTCATTTTCATGAAATTATGTTAATATCCGTATTTTGATTAAAGCCATCAGAACGTTTTTGTGAGAAACAAAATTGTCGAACATTTTTCCATGCACAGGGCAATCTGACGTTTAGCAATTTTCTTGAATGCTTTTCTGTCCCATCCGAATTGTTGCTTCTGAGTATGTTGTTCATACAGATAGACACTCACATATGAATAAACATTTTTAAACTTTTTTTGGTGGGAGAAGATACAGTGACTCTCAAAACTTACATTTCCGCTATGTAATTTTAGGGTGGAATACTCTCTACCAACAACAAGAAAGCAAGAGACGAATGAAGAGAGGAGGAGAGTTTTGAACTGTTTATCTGCTCTGTTAGTGGATCAGTTTATTAGGAAATGAGTATATGAGATTGTATATGAGTCACTCATGCTGCCAGATCTAATGTTTGTTTCAGTAACTGCAGAGATAGTTATTATTCATTGGTGAGTTTTCTGGCAACATTTGTGTATTTCAGACGAATCTAGCATTCTTGTACTCGGCAGGCGAGCATAAACACCGTGGGGGCAGCAAAAGTGATTAAGTTACACACTCCTCTAGCTTGCCTTCTTGTGATCGGTGGACAGTACAATACTACTTACTACACTGTATTAAGTACACGGTCATTTGGTGATTCTTCTGTTTTGGTTTGAGGAACCAGTCCTCAAAGTTTGTAAACGTGCCTTTGAATCACTCTGTATGTTACAAATGATAGTGTTCCTAGGGTTTACTTACTAAGGCGTTTTACATAGTCCACTAAGGTAGCTACAAAAGAGGAATGAACATAAGGCGGTGCTAGGCGTGGCTGTTCTATGGCTACTAGCCAATGTGGTGCGTGCAACGTTGTACAGTTATGCACGCATACTGGCTCGCTTTGACGAAGCATGCGGCTAATTTATTTTCGCGCTCTAAAGATACCTATTAAACAATCATTTTGTTTCTCCCCATGTAACAGAGTTATTTCTTTTCTGAGGATTACTGTTCAAACCCCATGTTTGTAGCACATCCAGTTTCGGAGATATGGAATGCTAAGGCACCTGCCTAGAAAGAATAGAATTATTAACTCTGAGTGAAGAAAAGCACACACGTACTATGCTGCAATTACATTTTGTACCTTACTTTCAGTAAAGTGGTGATCTTTTAAGAGCGCGCACGTGCTTTTCAAAGTAAGCAAATATACCGCTTAGCAAGCCTAGTACTGGTGCACCTAGTAGTAACAACTTATATGATTTAACATAATCAGGCTAGCAATATTCTTGTTAATGTGTATTCAATTGTCAAACAGATGTAAATTAAAGAGATACTCGAAAGTAAAAATTTAACATGTAGTTAATAGAGCAGTAAGAGGTTTTAAAAATGTCTACAAGATTGAGTGGCGTATGTTATGTGAGGGCAACACAAGAATTTTTTAAAGGTATGTGCCACATTTCTTCTTAATTTTTAATTTGAACAAATTTTCTGATAATGACGATTTTTATAGGAATTGCCCGTTTTCTTATAAACTGTTTAAAATATTTAAGTGAAATTCTAAAAGTTCTGACACAAACATCGCTATTGAGCACATAAAAAATTGCTTCTAAACAGTTTCAAGGCAAGCGCAGATTTTCAAATAAAATGTCTTACATACCAACTTAGACCTGAGGATACCCTGTGTAGGCTATGTAGCTATTCGACATACTTTCATTGTGATTTCGTAAAACTTCTTGTTGTATACTTTTATTACATTTTGTAAACAAAAGGATATTTATGAAAGGGTAAAGCCAGACTGAAAAATTCAATACTATAGCCGGGATTTGAACCACGGATCTTCTGTTCTCCGTCCAGCCGCTCTAAACCATTGAGCTACTCTGGCCAACGTGCCGACATGACATTAAATTCCTCAAATGACTCCTTTTTTCGGTAAAGCACTTAGGAGTTCTCATAAACACATGTGACAACTACCTTAATGGCGACTTACAACGTGTAAGTACTTTAAGGCCCGGGCTTTATAGTTAACCACTATTACAATATTTACTTTATTTTACTTTAGGATTAGGATAACTACGGAGGGGATTCCGCACTGCGACCAGTCTTAATCTATTGTGTCTATGCCCCCAAGTGAGGTATCACCGGGAGGAAGGATGAGGCGAAAGGAGAGAGAGCGCGGTCGTCCCAAGGAGCCATGACACTGCAGAGGGCAGGATCAAGAAATTTTACTTAGCTGGAAACCCCCCCCCCCGGTAGGCCAACACAATGGGCATTTCCCCTACTGTGATCCGTAAGTGGTTCCAGCAGCCGGTTGGGAGATCGGCAACCGACCTACCGAAGGAGGAAGTGTTCAGCAGGAGCATATCATCCTGCCATGCACCGCCGAGACTCCAGCCGACACTTCTTCCCCGGAAAGGGACCACTAGATAAAAGATGACGTGAAATAGTAATGGAGATGTAATAGAGGGAGAGGACAATCGGCGGATTTAATTAACCTACCCAGCATTCACATGAGGACCCGGGAAAACCCCGAAGAAACCTCGGCTATGGGAATCAAACCCGGAGTTCCCGAATTGGGGTCATAGGTGAAACCGCTTTTTCCCTTCCGTTCGGTTATTTTACTTTATTCTTTGTGCTTATCTTGAAATGGATTTCGCTGGTAGGGCATTCAAAATTACAAAGAAGGGAGACATATCAACTGAGAGCTAGATCCACTGCTGGGTAACATATGGGAAGCCCTTGAAGAAACATATACAATTTATGACCTATTTATAGACTTCACTAAGGCATTCGATCTCCTAAACCGGAAGTTAGTGGTAGAGAAAATAGAAGAAGACAACAAATGGGTACAAATTATAAAAGCAATACTCCAATAGAACAAAGTAAGCATATCAGACAACCTCTCCTTCTCGGAACCGATACTTCAAACGGAGTACTACAGGGTGATCCACTAAGTCCTATACTTTTCATTCTGGCAGCAGAAGAAATTATGACAATAGCTCAAAAGTATTACTTAATAGCATACGCGTATGCCGACGATATAGCCGCCGGTTCAAAGGACTAGATTAGATTAGATTTTTACTGTGCATATTCCAAAATGTTAGGATTTATAACTTTTGGCTAAATTTATTTGTCTTTAACCTGTTGCTACCTTGGCTTACATGGCACCCTGCTCTTTTGCTCTGTCAGGTAGCTCTTAACCTCCATACCTCCTTGTTACTTAATTAGTCCTATTCTTCCACCTCAACTTACTTTCTTATATTCTTTACATTTATGGCCCAGTTTTCTTTTACTTTCTGCAAGAGCTCACCAATACCTCTTACCTTTTTTGCTCCACGCCCGTTAACATTTTTATAGCTACTATCCTCTTCTCTTCTTTCTCCCACTTTTCCTCCCAAACCTTTTTTTCTCCACATTGCAATCTCCTCGCATTCTGTTACATAGTGCTCTATGCTTTCTTTTCGCCCCACACAATTCATAGATTCCCTTTTCCCTACCTCTTATCCCTCTTTGAATTATTGTTCCTGTTCTCATCCAAGCTAACCCTTCTCGCTCTTGTCTACATATGCTTCTCGTCCCCAATTTCCTTTTATTTGCTTGTAAAATTGTAACTATTTCATATTTTCTAGACCTCCCCATATTTCCTGTCTTTCTATATCTTCCATTCCACATTTTACTAATTTACCAATATCGCTTATATTCCTTTCCTCTAATCTCCATTTATATCCCATTCCTATTTTTTCCATAATTCCTCCTACCTCTACCCACCAACTATTTGAGCTCACGTATCATTTTTGCTGTCTCATGCATAATTGCATAATTTCCCCTTTGGCCAAACACCTGTACCAAAATTGTATTATTCTTTCCATTATTATTCCATTTCTTCTTGTCTTTCCTAATTCTACTAAAGCTACTTCCCTAGTTGCTGATCTTGGTATGCCTTGGAGCTTTTACAAAACCTTCTGTAGTTTTGGTTAACCGTTTTGTTTACCTCTGTGGCCCCCCACAGATCTCCACTGCATACAACATTTTGGATTCAACTAGTGCTTCATACATTCTTTCTAAACACTTGGTTGTATATTGGCGTATTCTTAGTCCATTCATTGCCACCCTTCCTTTTGCTTCCATTTTTTTCTTGTGTGCTCCCCACTTTCCATTGTTATTCAAGCTTACTCCTAAGTATTAAAATTCAGTGACCACTTCTACCCTTTAACCATTTAGTACCCATTTTTCATCTTGTTATAGTTGAACTCCCTTCTGGAAGACCATAACCTTCGACTTATGTTTATTTCTATTCCCCACAATTCACAGAATTTCTGGATTTATTTATTGGCTTCTGCAATCCTACTACCGTTATAATCAAAAACTTGATATGGAACGCTGGTGCCACAACTGGTGTTTTGGTCGATAGAAACTTAATTTAGCAAGCGGATGGATACATTTGTCTCATCACGTGCAATGGTAATCCACCTTTTAGCACATGAGTGTTAACGCTGATAAACACAGAAAATCTATCAAAATCTGTAAGTGAGGCACAGGCAGTAATAATATACAATTAATTTCACACATGGTTAAATAAAGAGCAATATTTTGCTCCTAATATCCATTATAGTCTATCTGGATAACACCTGTGTAGACATAATTGTAACAATACTATAAGCGAAGGCTCAACAATATTAATAAATTCAACACTGACTCACGAGGAATTACCTCTACTCAAAGAAACAGAATTTAAAATAGTTGAAATAGCAATACATCAATGAAAAACGAAATATTAGTTTGGTTTATTTTACTCAGCTCCAGAACACGATTTCACAGTTGAAAACTTGTGATATACTTTTACAACTCACTTCTTCCACGGAGAGATTTTAATACAAAACATTTTGCAAAGATGGCGGTCAAATATACTAAGAAATTAAAAAGCTCGCGCACCAACAGCTTTCATTGAAGTTTATCTTCAGCAGAGCCAACCTATTCCCGGGATTCGGAGTTTACGCCAGATCTCTTAGACGTATTTATACAGACGACATCTTGAAATCACTATCTGTAAATTACAAACTTAGCTCAGATGATTGTCTAGTGACATTAAACACGACAACAACTAAGATCAAGAATTACTCCAGAACTATACACCATTCAGCTTTAATGTGTGTACTCGTACTGGTGCCAACATTACGTCGTAGCATAAATTTAATGGCAAGTGAAATAGTGAAGCGCGAGTGGAAATAGTTCGTCACTTGTTTGCATAAATTATCTCTTCATTGATACATTTAAGTAGTGAAGGATGTGAACACGTACTGTAGTTAACATCCAAAACATTAAAACATAAGCTGCAGTTAAATATATAATGGTTGCGATACGTGCCAAACGTAAACAGCTGACCACAGAGAACATCAGCACGTGTTTAATGGCGGAGGGATACCACAGCACTATTTATGTGCGTCCTCAATTTAAACGTAAGAGTATTGTACTTACGTGCCAAAAGTAAACAGCTGACCACAGAGAACGTCAGCACATGTTTAATGGCGGAGGGATACAACAGCACTATTTATGTGCGTCCTCAATTTAAACGTAAGAGTATTGTACTTACGTGCCAAAAGTAAACAGCTGACCACAGAGAACGTCAGCACATGTTTAATGGCGGAGGGATACAACAGCACTATTTATGTGCGTCCTCAATTTAAACGTAAGAGTATTGTACTTACGTGCCAAAAGTAAACAGCTGACCACAGAGAACGTCAGCACATGTTTAATGGCGGAGGGATACAACAGCACTATTTATGTGCGTCCTCACTTTAAACGTAAGAGTATTGTACTTACGTGCCAAAAGTAAACAGCTGACCACAGAGAACGTCAGCACATGTTTAATGGCGGAGGGATACAACAGCACTATTTATGTGCGTCCTCACTTTAAACGTAAGAGTATTGTACTTACGTGCCAAAAGTAAACAGCTGACCACAGAGAACATCAGCACATGTTTAATGGCGGAGGGATACAGCAGCACTATTTATGTGCGTCCTCCTTTAAACGTAAGAGTATTGTACTTACGTGCAAAAAGTAAACAGCTGACCACAGAGAACGTCAGCACATGTTTAATGGCGGAGGGATACAACAGCACTATTTATGTGCGTCCTCCTTTAAACGTAAGAGTATTGTACTTACGTGCAAAAAGTAAACAGCTGACCACAGAAAACGTCAGCACGTGTTTAATGGCGGAGGGATACAACAGCACTATTTATGTGCGTCCTCCTTTAAACGTAAGAGTATTGTAGTCTTATGAAAGAGAAGAGCCTTTTGATTGGACTGCCTATCTTGCTATACTATTAATTTAAAAATTCCTCTTCAGTTGGCCCAGCGGGATGGCTCAGACGGTTTCGTCTGTAGCCCGTATTCGGGAGGCCCGGGTTCGATTCCCGTGACCGAGCTATCTGATCCATGTCTTTTTCGGGGGTTTTCCCGTGTCGTAGGCGAATGCTGGGTAGGTTAATTACATCCTGCGAATTTCCTGTCTCTTCATTAAATCTCCATTATAATTTCACATCATCTCTCATCTGATGGTCTCTTTCAGGATAGAAGTGTCGGCGGGTGTCTCGGCGGTGCATGGCAGGAAGATATGCTCTGAGGAAAAACTACTTCCTCCTCCGGTAGGTCGGTTGCCGGTATGCGCTCCTCTGCTGGGATCATTTCGGGACGCCAGCTAGGGATCTTTGGGGCACGGATCGTCTGCTTGGAACTATTAGGGCTCGGCCGTCCCGCAGTAGGGGAGCGAGTTCGTGGTCCTGGCCTGTCGGAGGAAGTCTCTCTCCAAGTAAACTGTATGGACCCTGCCCTCTGTACTTTCGTGGCTCCTTGGGTCGGCCACCCTCTGCCTCCTTCCCCTTATCGTTCCTCTCGGGGGTTCCCCCACTTAGGGAAATAGGAACAATGGGAGCACGTACCAAATCCCCTCCGTAAAGAAATCCCTCTTCGTTTGCCTGATGACAAGATCTCGCTACAGTAACCATAAATGTTCAATATCTACCCACCTACCCCTTCACACATCTTGAAGAGCTTTCCAAGTGACGCTGTCATCCTCTATTAGAAATCTATTCTAAGAAAATGTAGGCAATAGTAGCTTATGGTAAGTTGCTAAATTCCCTGAACACAAATAGACTACCATCCAGTTAACCGTCATCTAGACTGCTGCCACGACTGATAGTTCACCCAAGGAGAAGGCTGAGTAAACAGTCTATTCCACATATCACCACAAGTTATAGGAACAGTGAGTAGTGAAATATTGAGGAAACATTTCAAGTCAAACACCAACCAACATTCAAAACCTCTTCCTTCTTCATCCCATCACAGCTATATATGGCATACTCTAAACGTTTACAAAAATCGCGTGGTTATGTCTGAAGTATGAAAATATGAGGAACATAAAATAAGACCTGAAGCTTAGGTGACGAATATTAGTATTTCTCGGGAGGCAAGCCAGGTGAAAAGACGATTAGAAATCGAAGTTTCGGGAGCATAGATATTTCCCATCATCAGGATATTGTCGCGAATCCATTATTTACGATAGCGCGGTGCGGAGCGATAAGGGACAGATTGTGCCGTGTAGAGATAAAGAACTTGCCTAAGCAGGCAAACATAGCGCCGAGATAACAGATAACAGATAAAGTGAGGTAAAAAGGAAAATTCTAGTGATATTTTGATTGTCTTACAGAACATTCGATTTCTTGTTTGTTACAGAATATTCGAGAAAAGTCTAGTAATATGAGTCGTGGTATACGTAAGAAAGCCGTGATTCGCCAGGGGGCAGTCGTAAACTGTAATTTTACTAAGAGTTTTCAGTAATAAGAACTGAATTGTGTGAACGCTTTTGTTTGTGAACGGCGACCTTGGAGGATTTTAATTGTGTAGGTCACGTAGTTCTGCTACTGTAAGTGTACTTCTACGGAAATAAAGAACATTTTGAATTTCTGCAACTTAGACTTTTAATCCTATGAACCCACAGTCACAATATTTATAAAATGTTATAACCATATATGAAACACTGGATATAACGCAAATATAAACAAAGGCAAAACACTATCAACATTGATATAACTGAACAAAAGACTATTTTCAGTAAATTAAGTGCCAGGTCAGGAGATGCGGTGAGTATAGAAAATTAATTGTGTCAAAGAAACCTAACTACTTAACTTGACTATCAAGCTGTATTGATCTGTGCTTCTTAAGTCGACGGAGGAGCACGCTTATTCGTGATGCTAGTTGTCAGTTCAGCTCCTCTTGGAAACCGGCCTTAAAATAGAAATCCGTCGACTTAAGAAGTACAGATCAATGCAGCTTGATAATCAAGTTAAATAGTTACGTTTCTTTGACCCAATTAATTTAATATACTCATGGCATTTTGTGACCTGGCATTTAATTTACCGAAAACAGTCTTTTGTTTAGTAATACGAATTCAGATAGTGCTTTGTCTTTGTTTATATTTGTGTGATATCCAGAATTTCATTTCTGGTTATAGCATTCATAAATATCCTGATGATGGAGCAGATGTACGCTCCCGAAACGTCGATTTCTAATCGTCTTCTCACCTGACTTGCTGCTGAGAAGAACCTGAACATGAGGAATGTAATCAAAATATTGTGAAGTGTATATAAAAAGGTTTTTAACTTAGCTGACTTGAAAAAGTTGTACTTCCTTATCCGAAAAAATAAGATTTATATATTTTTTATCCTTATTTAATAATAAAATACCGATTCAATACTACAAAGTACATAGAGTTTAATCTTTACCCTCGTGAAACCTTTAGACTCAGTTGTTGGTTTGTCCTTGATTAATACTCACTACAGTATAACACTAAAAGCTTTGAAGACATCCGAAAAAATATTGCATAATCTATTTATTATCTGTTTTGAACTACAACGATCCTGTTGCAAAAATATGTGATATGAGAAAGAGAGAGGCAGCAATACCTTAACGGAATGCTCTTAGATTAGTGGAGAAAAACTGAGGCACTCAGTATAATAAGGGCATCTCCCAACCAACATCATACTTTTGGATAGAAGCATGACCATACACAGCTGCCATCTACGTTTCATGTGAAGTATCGAACGAATTGGTATATTCTAAAGCAGAGGAAGTCAGCATCGAGAGTTGTGACGTATTTTAGCCGGGAGCAAGGCCTGGAGTGCGTGTGACGTCAAGCAAGAATTGTGTAGTACCAAGTTGCCTATATAAATGACGCTTTGAGTAGAGAATCTGAGTTTTCAGTCAGATGTGGCGCTCTCGATGACAATGTAGCTGCCACGTACCTAATGGAACTGTTAAATTTACAAAATGACGATTTATAGTTAGTTACTAACACTCCCCACATGGCAACTTTGGCCTTCGGGGTAACCTCACCCCACCAAGTGATGACCGGACCCATTTCTCAGGTGGAGGCACCCAGAGGGCGGTGTCCATTACCTCCGATGATAGGGTGATAGTGAAGATGGCGGTGAGGTGAGAGGACCTACAGTTTTTACCGTGGACTCCGAACCACGTTGGGCATAGGGGATACTTCACGTGTGCTAGACAGAGGTGAAGGCGTGGATAGGGCCGACTTAAAATCGCCAACCCCAGAGCCGGGAATCGAACTCGGGACCCTTAGAACGGGAGCCGCGAACGAAACCACCGCGCTACCCCGGCGCCCAAATGACGATTTATTGAAGGACAAATATACACACAAGAAAAACTTGATTGATTTTTACAATAATGTCCCCCAAACCAGATTTCCGAAGTTGTATTCATTTGCCGCACGGACGTTGTGTATGTTTGGCTCGATATTTGTGTGCGAACAATTCCTTTCTGTTATGAAATTAGCTAAGTTCAAACCCCGTATCACAATCTAACATGCAGCCTCCTATTACAAATTTCCCAGACATAACGTCTTGACATTGATAAACTTGTTAAAGAAAACTGAAACAGAATATGTTGGAAAATGTCCGCGCAATTTTGTTCTGAATGGGTCTCCTCTAATTTGCAGATAAAATTACTTTATATTTTATTTCATTTACCTTATAACAGGCCTGACCTTCAGATTAACTACGAATTGAAGCTTTATAGATTTTCTCATAGCACTGAGCCAAAATGTAATTGTTTATGAACTGTGACCAATTGTGTAATTAAAGCAGTCAGTATGAATATTACAACACCCAAGATGTAAGTTGTACATATTATTAATACCCGATATGTTTCCCGTCTTTCCTACGCCGTCGGAACCCCAACACATCAATCAAACTGTTTCCTTCCTCTTGGGCAGCAGAAATCAGCGTGGTGACGTCAAACGCTAAACCGCCTTTCGTTCGGGGGCATATTTGGCGGTTAGAGCTGACGGAACTGACGTCACACCGATACTGCCTGTCTTCCCTTGTTTTAAAGCTTGCATTTTCCACCTTCAAAATTTGTCTGTAGTGAAAACATACACATTCTCAGTGAAAAAATGGCATATCCCAACTCTCGGTGCATTACTTGATCGCTTTATTCAGGATTCATGGCATTGTAGTGAACGACAGTGAATATAGCGCCATCTGAAGATGTTATTGCTGAGTCTCAAAGAAAAGTTAGGGGACTCGAGAAACGAGTGGTAAAGGCAACTGAATGGGTAAGAAACAGAAGAAGTTTGATAGCGAAAAATGTGAAGATTGGAAAATAGAGCTGGATTATGCATCTGAACCTGTTAAAGGAAGCAGACGCTTATTTCGCACTATTTTTGTTTTAAGAAAGAACACAAATTCAAAGAAACTATTAATCACAATGGTTCAAAAATTTACACATAGGCTTGAAATACCTTAGTTTAAGTAACCAGAAAATATCAAGTCTTCATATTAAGTACTTTCAATGATTAAAGATAAAAGGACAGAAAATGACATTTATGTCAAAATGAACTTTGTTTGGGATATGCCGTTATCACCAGAAAGGATTACTGAAATCAAATATTTGGTGGGAAGAGATAGGAGGAATTAGGGAAATAATAGGATTTTTTTTTAACTTTACATCCTCCAACGTTAAGTCATATCGGACGATGAATGGAATAGGTGAACTGATGCTGAAATGAGCCCAGGGTCCACAGAGCTTAGAGTTACCCAACATTCTACCCCCGGAAAAAAACTTATCCAAGTAAGTCACCATAATTGAGAATCGAAATCGGGACCTCTTGAACGTGAGGCAGGCATGCTACCACCACGCTACCGAGGCGTGCGGAAAAAATAGAAAAGGGAGATATATGGATATTAGAGAAAAGGAATACAAGCGATGTGGGTAAACTAGTAAACTGCAGAATAGAAGATATAGAAACACAGGAAACATGGGGAAGTCTAGAAAATGTGAAATCATTACAATTGTACAAGCAAATAAAAATAAATTAGGGATGAGAAGCATATGTGGATTACTGCAATAGACAAGAGAGAGAATGGCTAGCTTTCAGGAGAACAGGAAGAATATTTCTAAGAGGGATAAGAGGTAAGGAAAAGGCAATTTGTGAATTGTGTGGGGGAAAAGAAAGCAAGAACACTATGTAACAGAATGCGAGGAGACTGCAATGTGGAGAGTAAAGGTTTGGAAGGAAAAAATGGGAGAAAGTAGAGAAGAGGATAGTAGCTGTAAAAATGTTAATGGGGGGGGGGGGAGGAAAAGAAGGTAAGAAGTATTGGTGAGTTCTTCCAGAAAGTAAAAGAAAAATAGGCCAGAAATGTAAAGAATATAAGAAAGGAAGATGAGGGGGAAGAATGGGACTAATTAAGTAACAAGGTGTTATGGAGTTTAAGAACTACCTGTAAGAGCAGAAGACCAGGGTGTCATGTAAGCCAAGGTAGCAACAAGGTAAAGACAAATAAATATAACCAAAAGTTGTAGAACATCAAGTGTTAGTGTTAACTAATTTTCATAATTTAAGAAAAGAACAGAAAATGACATGTATCTCAAAATAACTTTGGTTGGGATATGCCGTTATTATTCTAAGTTCCTCAATTCATTCCCGCTGAAATTTGCCTCTCCTCCTCCATGTATTAGCAGCCTAAGGAGGATCTCCCTTTCTGGCCTTCCATATTTTCACAACAGATTCTTTTAGCCTCAGATAGGCTGTATTAATATTGCTTTGTACGGCGAAAAAATATGAAGTAATAGAAGCATATTTGTATCATGCTGTAATCGTAGCTCCATATTTCCTGTAAAGTCTTTGCTCCTATCTTCGAGCACTTTATTGGCTTAGATTCTCTTGTAACAGTAAATTAAATTTCCTAGAAATAACTTTCGCAGATATCCCTGGAACTTCTATTAAGTCTTCCATCAGTTTTTCCAAGAACTGGAGTCTTATACTTTGTGACAACCTCTTGGCTTCTGTTTTTGTAGTGTAACAGACTTCGGCGAAATATTCCTCTATGAAAGCCAATTCTCCTTTAATTGGGCATTTACAAAGGTTTCTTGGGCAAACTGTATGCATCTTAAAGAGTGAACTCAAAGTACCAACTACCTAAGTTACTTTACTTGGTACATGTCTGATACAAATGAATAACACTGTTCTTCGTCTAGTTTAGTCTATACCCTGCTGAGACATCCCATAATAGTTATAACTGCTCAAATCTGACATCCTCCGCTACTTAGAGTTACTGAAAGTATCATAAAAGGATTTGAAAAGAAACAGTATACCTCTGCCTTTCTTCTAGACATAGCTCAAGCTTTCGATATACTGTATGGTACACTAGTTTACTGGTAAACCTACATAGAATTGGACTCCCAGATTATCTGATCAGAATAATTCAAAGTCTTATCTCACAGCGCCAAATTTTAATGCGAATAGACAGTTACAAATCCAATCTTCAACCAATAGCAGCAGGATTTCCACAAGGATCAATTCTGGCACCACTATTATTCAATATATTCATGCAGGACCTTCCAAATGCAAATCACTTATCCACAGCTATGTATGCCGATGACGCCGTTATTTTCTATTCGCATCCAGATTTACGTACTGCAAACAACAGGCTACACATATCATTAAATATGTTATCTTAGTGGTTAAAAATGTGGCAAGTAGTATTAAATACCGATAAAACGGAAACGTAAATATTTTCCTTAAGATCTTATCAAGATCCACCCCCACTGGATCTGCAGGGAAAACAACTAACATGGAAGCCTCCAAAACACCAGTCCAATATTTCGGCGTAATGCTTGACACTATATTAACCTGCAATTCTCATATATCTTACATTTCCACAATAGTCATTTCTAGAATTAAAAAGCTGTATCCATTGCTACAGAAGAAATCACAGCTGGGTCTGGAGTACTCAATATTGATCTATAAATCTCTTGTACGCTCCATAGTTTCTTACGCTGCTCCTATATGGGGGGCAGCCAGCAAAACCCACTTTCAGGTTATACAAAACAAATTTCTCCGCAGTATTACAAATGCTCCGTGGTTCATTAGAAATTATCAACTCCATCAGGAACTTGGTATTCTAATCATACATCTGTACTTCAAATTGATATCAAAGACATTCTTCGTTAGATTATCCGAAATAGCAGGCGCTGTAACCTATGACATTGGACGACGAAACTTCCAAAGGACCAGATTGAAAAGAAAACTGTCTCAAGACATCCTGATCATTGATTCAGAAGATAGCGACCTTTCTCACTAACTCAAAGAATATCCTCTATTTTTCTTATAACACCACTGATCATAATCAAGCCTCGCATGTCTAACCACATTTTTCAATCGGGATCCATCTTATTTAATGTTATTGTATGTGTTAGCTATTCTGTTATATACCTTGTCTTTTATTATCTTTTATTTAAATGTGTTCTTAATTGCTTTCTGTTTGTTTATATTATAAATTTATCACCTATTGTGTATGTTAGAGGAGAGTAATTCCTCAGTTGTTAATCTGTATGTAGTACTTACGTAATTTATCAATGACTTATATAGCAATGTTGCTCATCAACCAAATAAGAAATTAAAAAAAAAATACATCTTCTTCAACCGTAGCCTTCTATCAGTGTTGTGGCACCATTTTCAGGAATTTTCGAAAGGCTACTTTTTCCTCTGCTTCTCACCACTCATTGCGTACAGTAAATTTAGCTCCACAGCTTCTCACTTCTGTCCTCAACAACAGCTTCATCGAATCATGGATACATGTACTCAACCATATTGAACAAGCATCTATCTGCTTTGGACTACATTTGGATATATAAAACGCGTTTGATGCTGTCTGGCATGAGGAACTGTTATTTAAATTAAACCGCTTTTCTAAGTGATACATTATTTCTAACATCCAAATCAAATATACCATTTGATGAAGCCTGCGACTCAAGTACTTACGACAGTAAGTCGCCACAAACGGTATATCTCGGATGCGTGAGCCCCTAGTGGTCTTATCGCGAAAATATACGAGTCGAGTGGAGAATTTAATGACAGGACGGCACGTTGACCATGGTAGCTCAATGGGTTAGAGCGACTGGATGGAAACTAGGAGATCCGTGGCTCAAATCCTGGCCATGGAATTGAATGTTTCATGCTAACTCTATCCACCAAGTATGGTATATAACTAATTTTCCATTTTTAGTTATGCTGACCCAGGAACAGGAACACATAAGGATTCTTAAAAAAAAAAACACGATTTGCAGTTAGGTAACTTCAAAACGTCTATTTATGAGAAATCTTCGCATGCAATTTTGGTTTGAAATATATTATCTTCTCTAACAACTGTGAGTACGTAATAATAGGAAGTAAACGTAGTTTAATTATATTAAATTTGTGCATTTAAGCTGAAAACATTTGTGTGTAATTATACCTGGTTTCGCTAAGTTATATCTCCAGCTTCGTTTTAAAGCACTGATTCGTTACAATGATTTACATTTACTTCCTCTACAATTTTTTAGTAAAGATAAAACTTAGTCGCCTCGCCAAGGCACGACTTTGTGGTCTTGTTAAAATCCGACACCACAGCTTGGAGCTTGCTGGTCGAGTCACATGAAAATCCAATATACTCAACGATAATGAACAAACTCTGCGATGCACAAACATAAATCATTTAACATGAGGCGAAAAAAGTCCTATCTTCTACATTCACGTGACATTTGCTACCTATTCTTGCACGGCCGCACCGTGGATTAGTGGTTAGACCGCTTGACTCTTATCAAAGCGGCCCGAGTTTGATCCCAGGTGACCGCAAAGTGAAATTTGTGATGGACAGCACGGCGCTGGGGCGGATTTTCTCCGTGATCTCCGGTTTTTACCGTCATCTCATTCCACCGGTGCTCCAATTTCATTCTATGTATCATCAGTGTGACCGCCTGTGTTGCCGCATGTAGTAAAATCGGGCGTTAAACACTACACTTTCATTTATTCTGGTACAAAATACCTCCTAACTACTTATGGAGGAAACAACCGAGTAGAGAAGGCTATTGGGCAGACAAATCTTTTAAATTACCATGTGACTGCAAGATTAGATAAAGAGGAAACATAGAACGACTATCCATTTGAGAAACGTATACATATTAATACCTTTACATATATGGCTGAAGAATAATTAGGTCACTATCAAACTTTAGAATTATAGTACCAAGGCTCTTTCTGGGCACTATTCTTATTCACATGTTTTGAAGTTCCGAATTCCGCTGAGTGGCTAAATTAACAGCTGGCGGACTGCTCGCGTGTGTTTAACAGCATAAGGTGACCGCACATACTTTTAGAACTATGACGTACGGTTACGTCAGTTTAGCTTAATATAATTGGAGGATGGCTACGTAGTGTTCTATCCTCGACGTAATGTCGAGTCAACGTGGTAACGTTATAGATGACCCACATATTTAAGACCACTGATTCCAAGCATGGGGGTTCAATACGAGTCAGTTCGGTCCAGGAGTAAATCCGAGTTATCGCTGGTGGATCATCGGGGTCCTCGCCCGCATACGTTTAGCAGAGCTTAACTCCGAGAGTTAGCCGCGGGTCCGTGGAGTTCCTCAGCCATACATGAAACACCGTACTTTTAAGGTAAGCACTTAGAAATAAGTAATATGTTGTACGAGGGCTGTTGAATAAAGAATGATCACAATTCTTTTTTTACAACGTACCTTTATTCCTCCTCATAATTGTGATGGTCCTTATCAAAATAGTCTCCCCTGAATGCGGTGCACTTGTCCCAGCGTTTCTGCCAGTCTTCAAAGACATGCTGGAAACCATATTTTTTAGAGATTCTTCAAAATCGCCACCGCAGCCTTCACCACTGCTTCTGATGATGGATAATGCCTCCCACGAAGACGTTTCTTCAAATTAGAGAACAGGAAAAGTCACATGGGGCTAAATCCGGACAATAGGGAGGGTGAGGGATGCACTTCACGTTGATTTTTGCAAGATATTCAGCAACAACATTGGCAATATGCGGCCGCGCATTATTGTAGTGCAGCATCCAGCCTGCTTCACGGAAATGTGGCATTTTGCGCCTGATGGACTTGAAATATTTTCAGGATATCCCTGTAGTATTGTCCAGTTACTGATGTGTGTGCAGGTACAATATGCTAATAAACAATTCCATGAATATTAAATAATGAAATGACCATAACTTTCCCAGAAGAAGCAGCCTCTTTTATTTTTTGTCTGCTGGCGATGAAGGAGATTTCCACATTGAGCTGTGCTGTTAGCTCTCAGGATTAAAATGATGTAGCCAAGTTTCATCAGCAGTGATTATGTTTGAAAGAAACTCCGGATCTTCCTCTAACATCAACATTAACTGCAGGTTACCTCCATTGCAGCGGTAGCCGATACTGAACATGTATGAACTTGCCTGGTTCTCACAGGCGGGAACCAACAGTACGAACATTGAAACTACTACGGCGCGTTCGTTTCACATTAATCTAACAGAATATAAAAAGACTGAATTTTAGTGCGAAAAATTATGATCGTTATTTATTGAAAAACCCTCGTAGTATCACTAGTTTCAGGGCTTCCCCTTCAGGGCTAAGGAAATGGTTTGTAACCCATTTTACTGTCAATCAGAATTAGTATCCAGTAAAAGGGATTAAAAATGGACCGTACTAAATTTTATTGCTCCCGTTTCTGAAGTTTCATCCTCTACCTCTTCCCTACTTCCTTGCCACGCCCCTAGTTAACGGGTGGGTTGTATACCCCGTTTATCAACACCCAATCCTAACGTAACAATACAAATCAAAGTCAAGGGATGGTCCAGAAATGGTTAATCCTCTAAAACGTGATAAGTGCGTCTCTTAAGGCTTTTCAGTTATGTTTAAGTCATTGAGGTTGTGGATGATTTTAGAGGACATCGTCAGAAATTCAACACATTGCAGGCACTGTGAACCATAAGGGCCCACAACACAGAAACGTATTTTGAGAAAAATACATGTTTGTTAAAATAAAAATTTACATTACGAAGCACTTACTTGCGAACGTAGTGTAAAGAGTAAATTGTGTTGGCAACACTAGATAAAAAGTGAACAGCGCAGATCAAACAAAATGAAACTTTATGCCTTGTTCCTTTATGTATCTGAATAGCAGGAAAAACTGGCGAGAGAGCTTCTTATGAATGTTTCATTAAATCAAAGAGAGCTGCAGCTGGATGGCCACAAGGTTGGCAGATGTCAGGAGCATGCATACATGCTAAAATCTCAAAATCGACGATGTTGTGCTTTAGGCCCTCACTTATTTTTAGACCCTAAGCGTCTCATTTCATTTGTCAGGAAAATAAATTTGTACGGTGTTTTGAAGTTTTTAGTAAAATGCTAAGAAATTACAATAATGGATAATCTAGGCTGTGATTTTATTACGAGAGCTGTTCAATAAAAAATATCATAATTTTTACGGTCACAATTTTTCGCACTAAAATTCAAACTTTTACATTCCGTTAGCTTAATGTGGAACAAACACACCGCAGTAGTTTCATTGTTGGTAGTCCTGGTTCCGGCTGTGAGAACCAGGCAGGTTCAGATATGTTCAGTATCGCCTAACGCTGCAATGGAGGTAAAACGCGAGGAGCTTTGAAATTCTCAACAAATCTTCAGTTGAGGCCTATACAATGTTAAAGTAGCCGTATGGAGGGTCTGTTCCTCCATACAGCACAGCTTGAAAGTGGTTTAAAATGTTTAAAGACCTTCAAAGGAAGGTGGACCCGGTGCTTTAGTTACTGTTCTTACGGAACTCTTCTTACATCGACACTGCTGCTGCCATTGTGAGAGAGAATCATCGAATTACCTTAAGATCACTTTCTGAAATACTGAACATTTCATTTGGTGCCACCCACACGTTGGTGACAGAAACATGACGCATGAGGCGTGTTTGTGCGCGATGGGTTCCAAGACTGTTGATTCCCGAACAAAAGGACATTAGCATGCAGGTCTACATGCAGTTAAAGTGGATGTTGGAGAAAGATTCGGAGTTTATTTTAAACGTAATTACTGCTGATGAAACTTGGCTACATCATTTTGATCCTGAGAGCAAACAGCAAAGCTCAGTGTGGAAGTCTCCTTCATCACCATCCTCTCAAAAAGCAAAAGTGGTCGTTTCTACTGGGAAAGTTATGGTCATCTCATTCTTTGACATTCATGGAATGGTTTATCAGCACGTTGTACCTGCACATACACCAGTAACTCGACAATACTGCAGGGATGTCCTGAAAACATTGCAAGTCCAGATCAGGCAGAAAAGACCACATTTTCATGAAGTAGGCTGGACGCTGCACCACGATAATGCGCGGCCGCATATTGCCAATGTAGTTGCTGAATATCTTGCAAAAATCAACGTGAAGTGCATCCCTCACCCTCCCTATAGTCCAGATTTAGCCCCATGTGACTCTTTTTCCATTCCCTTACTTGAAGAAACGTCTTCGTGGCAGGCACTATCCATCATCAGAAGTAGTGGTGTAGCTGTGGAGGCGATTTTGAAGGATCTCTAAAAAATGGTTTCCAGCATGTCTTTGAAGACCGGCAGAAACGCTGGGATAAGTGCATTGCATTCAGGGGAGACTATTTTAGAAGGACTGTCAAAATTATGAGAATACGTAAAGGTATGCTATCAAAAAAAAGGGATCATTCTTTATTTAACAGCCCTCCTAATTTTAACGATAGTAATTCTAGAAATTCAGTAATAATCTTCCAGATTAATACGCAATGCAGAAGTGCTCTTGAATGATAATAAATAAACATAAATATTATTAATTTCGGGAGGAAATAACAGTTCAGTTCTCGTAGGCGTATTCTTTCATTTATTTAAGAACTGCGAATCTAATAAAGCCAAATTTCAATCATATTGCATCGTTTGTGGGACAGCGAAAATAGTTGCAGCAATATGTGAGTTAAAAATAGCCAAGAAATTTTCAGGTATAAAGGACAGGCCTTGTCAAAAGAGGTTTCATTAAATGTTATAACTTTATATTTAGCACGGGTTATACAGGGTGTTTAAAACGACACAGAAAGAATATATAAGAAGTAGTTGCTGAGTGACACATATAGATAGATTTTATTGTCAATAGAGCCGCATAAAAGAGCTCCAGGATGAGTGTGGATTAGGCGGTTACAAGAACAACGACGCGTGTCTCACACTACCGACGTTCGCAGGTAGGTGACACACCGTACCGCCTACAGTAGCTGTTTGTAAATATACTTGTATACTCCATGGTAGCTTGCTACTATTATGAAACCGCAATAAAGAAACTATTCCTGAGTTATTTGTTTATGGGTGTTTAACGTGATCCAACATTCCGTTATAGCAGTCGATGCCAGCAATTCAGTTGGTGGACATATGCAACTTAAACATTTTAGAGGGACGTTAATGTTAGTGAGATTGGAAATGGAAACATTAAATTAGAAAAAGGAACAGAGTATAATATCAAAGAATTGTAGATACATTTTTGTATTTCATTGATGGAAATTAATCATTTCTTCACACTAGCCGTATGTAGGCTAAGGTTTTTGATGGATAGAGTCAACATGAAAAATTCAATGCCATCAATAATTTTAGCCTATATAGGGCTAGTGTGAAGAAATGATTAATGTCCATCAATTAACTAAATTAATAAGAGTTAAATTATGAAGCCTGGGACTCAAGTACTTACGAAAGTAAGTCGCCACAAATGGTGTATCTCGCATGCGAGAACCCTTAGTGGTGTACCGGGGAAATATATGACTTAAATAGAGAATTTAGTGTCAGGACGGCACGTTGGTCATGGTAGCTTTATGGGTTGTAGTGACCGGAAGGAAATCAGGAGATCCGTGGTTCAAATCCCGGCCATGGCATTGCATTTTTCATGTTGACGCAATCTAATTGTAGATAAAGTTAACCAAAACTGACTGCCTTATGCAATGAGACAATCATTTTATTTAATCGTGTTTAATAATACTGAATAAAGCATTTTTAAATTAAAAGGAAGCTATTAATTTTACATCAACTTGTTGAAAGCACTCTACAATTAAAATCATACCAAAATGAGCAATCTTTAACTGTCCGAGTCATTATCAACTCTTTCACAAGTAGCTGCCCTTTGCCCCATTACCTGAAAGCGAGGCTAGAGTCACTGATAAAGGAACAATGCTTTTGTTTTCGTGGCCGGTGCGTCCCAATAACAACGTATGAGGTTCGCATACCAGTGGTTCCTGCGCTGCCTAATCACAAAATAATGTAATATTTAATGCTGCATAAAATTATACCTAAAAGAATTTCGAAGATGCGACACCGATATTCGGACTAGTTTTAGTTATAAACTATGAAACGGCTATATTAGTTCGATGCCGCTTCGATATAATCTTTATAAATAGTGATGTATTCCTAATATGACACAAAAAAAGAAAATAAGAAATCACACGTGTAAGCGAGTCCAGCTACACTAAAAATAGAAAACACACATTGCCAAATAAGTTTACATTGGTAAGATGAACACCCAACAATGTAATCGTGGTGTGAGTAATAACAATTATAAACATACGAAGGAAGAAGCCAAACATAGGAGTAGGTGTTTAATTGAGCTTTTCAAAGAAATTAAAGAAAAATTGCAAGGGAGCTGCTGCAGACTCCAGCATCTCGCACAGTTCTGTCAGCAGAATTTTGCAAGGGAATAAAATATAAAGATGAAGGAGCATCCTTTGGATCTTCTAGAAAGAAAAAAACAACTAAATAACATCTCCTGTTATAAGAGTAACAGGAAGTGACAAAAGATGGCAGAAAGAATTCTAACTGAAGACAATGGGATGGAAAACTTGACGAGCACACTGATATTGATGTTGACTCCGCTGAAGATGAAAATATGTTGAGCATAAAAAAGTAAAATACGATGAAAGACTTAATGGTTTCACTGATTACGATCTGAAATCTTTATTGGTAGTATGACATTTAATTTGTTATTGACTGTGCGAATTCTGTGTTTAGAGTCATTCCAGAGATACTTAAGCGGGTGGCCATCACAATGGAGTGCTGCTAGTGAAGCTTCAAAGCTTTCGTTTCAACGTTACAGTGTTCAAGAGCGATTGCGTGAGATATACGAATGTTATAACAGTTGCTTTCCTGGGATGAGATACCTTTAATCAAAAGTAATTAAGAATAAATAGGACTTTAGAATCTATTTCCAGGCAATTCAAGATGCACTGTTCAATGGTCATAGGAATATATTTAACAATAAGGAATCAAAACCAAATATATGAAGATGGGAGCTGATGTGGATGCAGTTAAATTACATGAGAGAGAATATCAAAGAGTGGAAAAATTTAAATACCTGGGATCTATTGTAACAGTAGATAATCAAACATCAGTGGAAATTCAAGAAAGAATAAAGTGGTAACAGATGTTTCTATGCCTTGCAGAATATGTTTAAATCAAGGAACGTCAGTAGGAATACAAAAATTAAAATATATACAACTGTACTGAGATCAATAATAATTTATGGTTCAGAAAGCTGGGTTTTGAGAATCAGAGGACAATGGGTATTAAGGTGGGAAAGGAAGATTTTGATAAATATATTTGGAGTGGTAAAAGAGCTGGACGGATGGAGAATGCGGACTAACATGGAGTCACAGTGCCTGTTTGGACAACCAAATATAGTAGTGAAAATTAAACAAGGAAGAATAAGCCCGTCTCGGTAGCGTGGTGGTAACGTGTCTGCCTCACGTTCAAGAGGTCCCGTGTTCGAATCTCGGTCAGGGTGAGTTATCTGGATAAGGTTCTTTACCGGGGTTTTCCCTTATCCTGAAACACAAATGTCGGGTAACTCTAAGCTCTATGGACCCCGGGCTCATTTGAGCATCATTTCGGCCATTTCATTCATCGACCGATATGACAACGTTGGAGGACGTCAATTACAACAAAAGGAAGAATAAGATGGATTGGCCATGTGCAGAGAATGAAACCAATGTAGTTAAGAAAATATTCATAGAAAGGCTGGATGGCAGAAGGAGAAGAGGAGGATACAGGAGAAGATGGGTAGATAATGTGGAAGATGACTTGAGAAAACTAGGGGTTAACATCTGGAGAAGAAAAGCAGAGGACCGAGTAGAATGGAAGAGCGTGGTTAGGGAGGCCAGGGGCCTACATGGCCTGTAGTGTCAACTATCATCATCATCATCGTCGTCGTCATCATCATTGTCATCATCATCATCATCATCATCAATTTAATCAAAATCGTTACCCAATTTTGAGAAAATCGAAACCATCCAAAACGTTTCTTGTAGTTTGTAGTACTCTCAAAACATGTATTTAAAGTGAAACTCTGGTATCGAAATTTTGAATGGAATATACATCCTCTACAGAAAATGCAAAGTATAGTACAGAAAGCAATAAGGACCTACACGTCGTTTAGGATATTTAATAATGTTGGTACACTGCTCCCAGAACCTTGTAGTTCCCTAGAAGCTGTTCTTGCTGACTTTGTGATTGAATGAATGTGTACATAACGACCTGCAGATTTTCTTTCTCAGTTACTAATTTTGGATGGCCACTGCCTGATAAGCAGAGCTAGGACGTTCGTACCGCCCGACGTTCCCTATACAGGTTGTGGCCGACCTTCTACCGGCATTAAAACAAGTCATAGATAAGAAACGCACAATGGAGAGGCACTGAAACCGGTTGCCCAGAGAAAAAAAAAAGACTTATGAGACATTGGTAAATGCACATATACTTAGACCATTATGTACAACATACAAATTCTTATATAGTACACAGGGTTTGTCACTGGCTGATCTCATTATCTAAATAGGCACATTGTGGCAACACCCAAGCAATTATAACGCAGATTATAGCATTTCTTGATTTAATGTAAAATAATATCCAAATAATATTATTATTTTCTTTAATATTTGAAGACTCTTACTAGAACAAAACGTCAAAGCAGGAATTTTACTATATATTTACTCATCTGCGGCCGTGCTAATAAAAACAATAAAGCACGTCTGAAGCCTTTCAAATGAAAAACTCATTCTATGTCCCGTAAAACAACATTTAGTTGATTGATAATCTGTTGCAAATTCGTTGATGATTTTAGCTAACTTATTTTCTCAATCTAGCTTTCCTTTTTTCCATGTTTGCTGAAGTATCCCACTGAAATGTAAATAATGAAGTAAATAAGGACGTGAATAAGTACAACTCTAGAAAACATACAATGGTTGTTCAGCAAATTTAGTTGCTCATCTTTGAAGAAAAACAAAGATGTTTTTCGAATGTCTTCCTTCCTACCAACGTGCTCTGAGTCTGTTTTGCAGTAATGAGTTGTATTTTACGATGAACCTTGCCCTTGCTAGTAGCGCTGGTATAGCCATGCCTGGCCACTCTTACACTGCTTAAGGAAATCGGTACGAACTTCATAGCTCTGCTGATGAGGCAGCTTCATAAACTCATTTCTTCGTTTTAATGTACAGGAAACTTACTTGTATGATTTTTAATTAACATCTTTCAACGTTAAAACATAAGAGACGTCGAACGAAATGGGTAAAATGATGCTCAAATGATCCCACAGTCCATACCGTTTGGAATTACCAGACATTCATCTTTCTGGATAAGGGGAAACCTCTAGAAATATATCCGGATATCCACCCAGACCGAGACTTGAAGTCGGAACCTTCTAAGCGCGAGGGAGACACGTTACCACCTACGCTACGGAAGCCGGGTAAGTGAGTAGTTTTCAATGAAAGACTGTCGTACATCTTCATAATTTTGATCAAGTTTTCAGAGTTTCTGTTAAACGCGCAGATGTACTTTGGACAACATACGATAGAAATATCGCCGACCTGAGCTTTGCTTTTGCACTGATTAACCCAAAATTTGGCTTATAAACTCATCTATGCTAAATCCCTGTGCAATGTATGGCATTCAGTGGCTAATGGTTATGGTGACAACAACCTGACAATACAGTTCTCTGCCTCAAGTGAACTGTCAGTAGGTCAGGTTATTTAAATGACACCATAGATTTTAGTAGACTATTTATTCTGTATCCGTTTTCAGTCGTATATAATAATCATTCCTGGTATACTGAACTCCTGATATCCTCCTGCTTCTTAGAGTGTTTATTTCCTTCGCCAACAATTTTCTGCCCATTGTTTATTCTTTGCCTTATACATAGGTGATCTGAAAAGCTTGCAAACTAATAGCACTTAGCGTTTTTCTCTGCAGAATAATTATTCACGTAGGTGATTACCTCTTCATTTGACGAAAATCTCGCAATTTTCAGATGAGGGAACAAAAAGAAGTCACTTGGGGCTAGATATGGGGAGTAAGGCGGATGGTCAAGCAGTTCAAACCGTAGTTCATAGATTTTCGACATTGTAACTGCTGAGGTGTGAGAGCACAGGTGTTGTCTTGGTGAAACAGGGTTTTCTTTTTCTGCGAATGTGGCCGTTTTAATAACAAGTTTTTCCATCAGCTTGTCAAGTAATGATGCGTAGTATGCTACTGTTATGGTTTTGCCTGTTTGAAGATAATCGATTAAAATAACTCCAGGACTATCCCCAAAATAGTCGCTATCACTTTCCCAGCAGAAAAAAAGTTTAGTGCCCCTTTTTGAGCCGGTTTCCCCTCTGCAGTCCACTACTTGGACTGTATTTTTGTTTCCGGCGTATAACGGTGTATCCAAGATTCATCTACGGGAATAAATCGGCGCCAAGACTCGATTTATTGCGCCTAATCTGCGCCAACGGAGCGTTAGAAATAACACATTTTTGGTCTAACGTGAGCAAACGCGACACCCAACGCGCGGACAGCTTTCTCATTTCTAAGTGTTGATTTAATACGTGAAAAAGACGTTCTTTTGAGATGATCATAGCCCCTGCTATCTCACTTTAATTCGGTGGTCGTCTAGCACCATCTGTTGACTTCTGGCAATGTTTTCGTTGCAGTTTTTGGACGTCCCAACGTTCATCGTCTTCCGAGCTCTTACGGCTACGTTTAAAATTCATCTGCCCGAAATTCCTATATGGTAGATGATGGTGCAGAGACCCTATACACAAAATCCAAGTCATCTTTGATTTACGTAGGCGTATTGCCTTTCATAAACAAATATTTAATGACAGCTCGATAGTCGATATTGTCCATTGTCATAAAAACACTCACACATACTCACTCAGTCGACTGTTACATAACAACTGAGCGTCCAAAGTGACAAACTTTGGTGAGTAACTATCAACAGATGAACAACGAAATTCACTAGCATTTATTTGCGAGTGCCCCCATCTTCATGTTGAGGTCAGAAAAAATTCAGAGCACCCTGTTTAAATATTTTCTACTAATTTCTTTCTTATAGTTAATTTTGTTTTCCTTGTCAAATTTCTGTTTCAAAGTATTCATTTAACAATTTATTTATTGTATTTGGTACAAGACACTTGCACGTCTCATTAAAGTTTGTCGGTTATTTAAATAATATAAGATTTCTTCCGAATGATGAAAATGTTTCAAGGAATTTCCATAAAATCTAAAACACGCATTTTTCATGTATATATCTTAAATACGCCTGCTTTAATGGAAGTAGCTGAGCTATTTTTGGGGATTTAAAGAATTTATATAATGTTCTATTTGAAGTGTGTAAAGGTGGGAAAATTTCTTTAAAGTTGTAGTGTAACATCTATGAAAGATACTGAACATAATTATAATTACCAGGTTTGGCATTTTCCCCCATATAGACACACATAACTTTTCCTAATTGTCACATTTTTACATTTTGCGACATCAAAGCATCTATTTTCGGCGATTTCTTAATATTACATTATTTACTACACCTACAAGGTTGTAGAAAATGTATAAAGTGTGTCATCTACATCCGATCACCTGCATTAATCGAACCCAGTGCTACATTTCAAAGCAAGCTTACATCCGTCATGTACATTTCTACCGAATTAATTTCACTGATTATTTTGGTATCCTAAAATTAGTATATAGGTATAAAACAAATGAGTTACATCTCTGGTAAACAATAAGTCATTGCCAAAGTATATTACGGGTTGAAACAAATCAATTAGCTGTAAGTCAAGTACTTACGGCAATTAGGTTTTCCAGCACGTTTAGAAATAAGGTGACATGGAAACGACTATACTGAAATTCTGAAAAGCGGAAAGGAAAAATTTTTTAGAATTTGGTTAGTCAAAGAGTAACAGTTTCCTTTCAGATAAGAATAAGAAGGTTAAGATTTGATAGATAGAGTCAACATGAAAAATGCAATACCATGGACGGGATTTGAAACATGGATCTCCTGGTTTCCGTCCAGTCCCTCTAACCCATTAAGTTACCATGGCCAACGTGCCGTCCTGACATTAAATTCTCCAATTAACTCGTATATTTCCCCGGTAGACCATCAGGGGCTCTCGCATTCGAGATACACCGTTTATGGCGACTTACTATCGTAAGTAATTGAGTCCCAGGCTTCATCATTTAACTCTTATTATTTTAGTTATTTGGTGGAAATTAATCAATTCTTCACACTAGCCATATATAGGCTAAGGTAATACATGAGTGAACTGGAGAATTTAATGTCAGGACGGCACTTTGGCCATGGTAGCTCAAAGGGCTAGAGCGACTGGACAGTAAGCAGGAGAGCCGTGGTTCAAATCCCGGCCATGGCATTGAATTTTTCATGTTGACTATCTATCAAAGACCTTAGCCTATATATCGCTAGTGTAAAGAAATGATTAATTTCCATAAATTAACCAAAATAATAAGAGTTAAATGATGAAGCCTGGGATTCAATTACTTAGGATAGTAAGTCGCCACAAGCGCTGTATCTCGGATGCGAGAGCCCCTTGTGGTCTACCGGAGTAATATATGAGTCAACTGGAGAATTTAATGTCAGGACGGCACGTTGCCCATGGTAGCTCAATGGATTAGAGCGACTGGACGGAAACTAGGAGATCCGTGGTTCAAATCCCGGCCATGACATTGAATTTTTCTTGTTGACTCTATCTATTAAAGAACTTAGCCTACATATGGCTAGTGTGAAGAAATGATTAATTTCCATCAATTAACTGAAGGTTTAGATTTGTCAACGTGTGAAGTAGAAGCTTTGGTTGGTTTAGTTATGGATTTAGCAGGACTTTAGGTGAACAAAGAAGGTTTATTTTTACAATTGGTCAGTCTTTCTCATTATTAGTAATCCACAGCGCCTAATGATCGAGTTCGGTGTACTATATATTTGGCGGTAACCGCAAAGGAAGTCTCCGTATAACCTTTCATTAACTCACGGCAACCTACGCTTCTGAACACCATGACGGAAACAATTATTTTAAACTGCTAAATTATTGTAGTGCGTAGGCTTTCACGGCCGGATTCATTTGGCCGATAATGATTATCCAGGCTTGTAGGCCGTGGTCTAGTGAAAAATCTTCTTCCAGACGTTTCGTTCGAAACTGTGTTGAACATCCTCAGTGACGTGGCCGTAACACTCTCGTTGTACTTTCGGCTGCGACTGATGAAGTACATTTTCCACTAGACCACGGTCTACAAGTCCGGATAACCATTATCTGCTAAATTATTGATCTGAAGTGAGTGAGTGAGTGGTGTTTAAGGGCCCGTCGACAACAAGGTCATGTGGGCTCCTTATTGATCTGAAGGTGGCATGTATAACACTTATATAGATTCAGAAGCAGTTTCACTGATCAAAAAGTTAACACTTTGCTTCAAATATCTAATGTATCAGTCGCCATTAAATATATCATTCAAGTTAACTGGTATTGACTACTCTGGCATCCAACCTCACATATTCTGAGAGAATCCTCATCACTGAAGCTGTCGGTAGCAGATTTATCAACCTTGGTGGTGTGAGAGAGTGCATCAAAGGTGTTGCAAATCGTGTACAGCTCTCTAAACCAAGAGCACTTCCTAAACCACCAGAACTCTCGTAAAATTACATTTGTATCCTTGTATGTGCTCTTTAGGTCTGTGTAATTACCTTGTATATAAGGGATTATGGGTAGTGAAAGTCCTGTGGGATTGAGATTGGTTCAAGTTCCGTTATCCTTGAACCGTCGGTAGCCGTCGTGTTATTTTGGCAGTTCCGCCGCAGAGTGAAAGCAGTTATAGAAATACAAAAAGACTACCCACGCCGTGGAGAGAAAAAGAGGCTGCAGATTCCTCTCCGAGCTCAGTGTCAAGTCTAATATCTGGACCGTTCATCAGCAGATGCCTTTCTTCCTTCTGAATGTGAATAACGCCAACCTCTTTTAATTAAATAGGATCGCTATCAAGCAAGAGGAATTCCAAGAAGAAGAGTGACGGGGGGATATGAAGTGGCATGCCTCTGACAGCACACTGATACACTTCATATACACAGGAGCTGAGATAACACTCTGAATGCTATTTAGACAAACGACAGTCTATTCTCATTACAGACGTCTGCATGACATGGCTGAATGTCAAATATATTTATTAACCTGTCATATATTTATGACTCCTAAAATATTATAACTGTCCCTAATAAATGTATAGTACCTAGAAAATGTATTTTATTCCACATGCCGAGATTTTACCACAAATATACATTTTGAGACTCTCTAAATCCATTAACAAAGCTTTGTTTAGAAAACAAAGTCTATGTGTTTGACTTTTGAAGCAGAAGTCAAAAAACAAATGTAAATGAAACTTAAGATATTGTACTAAAACCCAGCATCTTCCAATATTACGATACAAAGGCTTTCAAGGAAATTTCCCCTTCTCAAAGTAACCTTTGTATGAAAAAATTTATAACTTTGAGTTTCTTAAGTAGGCTAATGACTTTAATTATATTATTATATTGTGACTTTGTGGGTTCGTAGAATTAAAAGTCCAAGTTGCAGAAATTGAAAATCTCCTTTATTTTCGTAGAAATACTCTTATAGATTACAGCAGCATTACGTTACATACACCATCAGTCTACCAAGGTCGATAACAATAACAAACCGTGACAGCAGATTACATCCTTAGCTCTCGTTACAACAACACACCTGGCTGTCCCTCATTTGACAACACTGTTTCACAATTAACCCTTTGCGAGCCTTCACGTCCTTAAATACCTATTTCGTGAATTCGAGATATTTCTGGACCAAACAGGAATCGAACGTACTATCACCTTCCATAAGCGTAACCCTATCGGTGCCGAGAGGTCTTTTATCTCGCGCTATCATTATTTCTTCCGGCATACTCCTTATCTCGAGCCTGTTTGTGTACACAAGCCGCGCTATCGCCATCGACTTCGCGACACTATTATAAGATATTTTATGGCGAGTCAAATGTACAGCTTTAATTTTCTTGGAATAGCTTTTGAAGTGTCTTTCATTGTGAAAAAATATTGCATAAAACTTAAAGCACACACTTGGTTTCAACTATATGCATATATTGTCGCGGGCGCACTGTTGATTCGAGGCGGCGCGGGCAACGAGAGCAAAGAGACGGGCAGGGCAGTGCAGTGAAGGAAGCTCTGCTGAAGTTGACCCGAAGTTGAAGTGAAATTTGTTTGTGGTCGATGACCTTGCAAGCTGTGTATGTGACGTAATTATGAACTGTAAAGGTTGATAAAAGTGTGCCTCTACGGAAATGAGTAGCATCTTTTAGTGTTTTAAAAACTGACTTTTAGTTTCACGAGCCCACAAAGTCACTATGCGCTGTGGCGCAGTGGGCTTTTTTTGTTTTGTTTTTTTGCAATTTACGCCCTCCAACATTAAGTCATATCGGACGATCAATAAAATGGGTGAAAGATGCTCAGATGAGTCCGGAGTCCATGGAGCTTAGGGTTACCCGACATTCATTTATCAGAATAAGGGAAAACCCGGAAAAGCCTTATCCAGTAACTCACCCTGACCGAGATTTGAATTTGGAAGCCCTTGAACGTGAGGCAGACACGCTACCACCTACGCTACCGAGGCGGGCACAGTAGGCTAAGGCATCATGCCTTGGTTCCTGTCCACAAAAAACGGCCTGGGTTCAATTTCAACCCAGGGGGTGCGGATTTTAAGTCCCGGCTATGGGACATGTGTACACTCAGCATCGTGAGGAAATTGAGGACCTACGCTAGGTTGCTAACCCTGGTCAACAAATTCAACTTTCCGGCTGGAGGTGCCGTGATGCTGACCACATCTCCTACCCGTATCGGTTGGATGATCGCCTACCTCTGCCTTGCGTATATAGGCGTGAGGCAGGCACTCGGGATGGCAGGCGTTGGCCTTCAATATGCCTCGCGCTATGGGTTATATAGTGCTATTCGTTTGAATTTCCAGTATTTGAGATGTCACAGGTGACTGTTTTGATTAACAAAAGGTAGTTCATTTGACTACAAAGGTATGTGTGACGTCACTCCCCCCCACTCCTACACCCTTTGGATAGTGAAGATGTACAAGCAGGTTTCTCTCTCTCTGCCACTCTATTGTAACATCCATAGGCCTGAACGGACGTGTTTGTCCGCAGCATATGAGGGCAGGTAACTGGTCGGTGTGGCCACCCATGTATCTTTCTTTATTGCAGTAAACCTCTTCTTGTCTGAAGTGTACGTTTTGTTATGTGGTTATATAATTACAACTGATAGAAGATCCCAACCTCCTTACAAAGCATGTGACTCCTACCTAATGAGCTTTCCCCCCGTGTAAATTCTGCTTAGTTAACTCGTGTGCACGTTGGCCGAATTCTTTGACGAACCCTTATATTCGCTTTACAACCCCGGCCCTCCTTTTTCCAGACCGTTCTGCAAGGTTGCCACCTTTCTGGTTACGTCATGGGTATTGTACGAGGTTTCGTCTAAATAAATTATCTTATGTCCATTACTGTGAAACTACCTTAGTTTTCACAAATATATATATCGCCAAGCTACAATTCTACTGGATTCCATAATAACCCTTATCTTATTCAAAGTGCAGTACTTGAAACCAGCGCCTTTAGGAGGCCGCGCAAAGTGCAGTGCCCATAAAGAAAATCACGAATGTCTTGGAAATGTGCAACCAATTCGTCTAAGGTGGGCGCTCTCCCTTTTGCATAGAATCTACAAATTTCTCGGCGAATTAAATCGCATGTGAAATTATCTACTTTAGAAAAACGTTTCCTTTTGTTTTCACACTTGATCAGCGTTTTTGGTATTCCTTTCGTCACAATATTTCTCACTGTGTTTCTGTGAATACCCAGAATTTATCATCAGGTTCATTGCATGGCCGCTTACCAAGATTATTTTTCAGCACGTTTATATGTGTTCAAAACAAGCGCTTGAATTTGCTTAGAAAGAGTTCCCGTTATAACGTTGTTTTTGAGGCTTATACAGTAACATAACTCGGCCGAGCAACACTTTCCAATTCATTCACACTATTGTCTTCACTTTGATTATTTTCACTAGACTGAAAGTTATCTACTACTTCATTTGCATTTACCACTGCATTTCCCTCCTACGGTCTCCACATCGTGACACACAACGAATTTCTGCACGTTATGAAACAGATCAACTGGAAGTTGGAACTTTGGCAACAGACTCCACGTGGAGTAAACATGCTACTGTCATTTCAAGGAAATCAGGGTTGCTATTGGTCCTCAACGACAGCGTTCCATTTATGAAGCGTGGAAATAGATTTATGACGCTCATTAGTGGGCGGGAGGGTCAGGTTCATTGGAGACCGAACTGCACACCCGTTGACTACACAGACTTCAATTTATGGCCATGTGCTAATTATCCGTTAGCACTCTTGGGTAGATAGTTACAATATTACATTTCTCAAATAGGAAATTGTTATTCTCTTTATGTCAATATTCTCTTTACCATATAAGTGAGGATGGGATATTAAAATCCACCACATAGTGATCTGTTTTTAGAAGGATTTTACTTTTGCTTAAGATTACAATATTCCTCTGTAGACTTTGTATCTAGAATTTAAACATACTAAAATTCAGAACAGCTTTATACTGTTTGGATTAAACTGTATGCTTTATAACCAGAACGATCAAGAAAGTTCCCTGTTTTAAATTTCAAAAGAGCTATATGCCATACCTTGGTGACCAATTCAATGTATTCTGTAAATGAGTTTCTTAATGCGGCTGGGTAAATTGAAATATATGACGTTGCTATACCGCAATAAGGACTATCATGCAAGGAAGTTTGCAATAAAATTAGTTTTACAAATGTTCATTCTCTTTATCAAGAAGTAAACCGACGAATAGGCGCTTTTTAGCAATATTTTGTGGAATAATGGATAGAGCATTTTTTGTAAATGCAGCGAAACACATTTCTTACAATTCAAGTGTATAACAGTTTGTAGCTGTGGTTAAAGACTTCTATATGGGTATCATTGAGCTTCCGGAGAAGGCCGCGTCGTTATTTGGCTTGTTGCCCACGTTTCCCCCACCATGCTGTGGGTTTCCTCAAGGCACAAGTGCGTTGACTTGTTTTTCATAGGGGTGTCATCACACCCGCCGCCCTCGGTGACGATCATCCTCTGGGGCTACATCGTCTCCCCATGCACATGCAGTTAGTGAAGCTAAGCGTGCAGCATGCAGGGGATATATTTTGTTAGTATTCATGCTAGGTGTGTTCGGGTTCCGCAGAAGCACCCCGGTTAGCGTCAAGGGTATGCCCAGGGGTTCATGCATGGCGGAGGCCCTGCATGAATCGGTGGGTGTCAGTGCATGCAGTGTGTGTTAGTGTCAATGCTAATACAGTGATATATGTGGAGGTGGGTTAGATTATTGTTAGGCTAGGGATTTCTATGCCGCGGGTTAATCTACATGCTTAAACGTATTGTTACGAACCCGATCGCGATAAGGCGGCTTGGCACACAATAGACGGATAGGTTTCACGGAGATAACGAGCTTGCATAAACAGATAACGCCGGCAAGCAAGATAACTGAAGCAAAGGCCTCGCCGGGTAGATTAAGTTACGTTTCTCGAAGATGATAGAATGTTCGAAATATGTAACTAAATGCCTTGTTTGCCAGAAACTTCTAGTGATTGACAGAACAGTCTGGTAATCATTAATGGAGATATAAAAGTGATTGTGACACGCTAGCAGGATAGTTGTAGTTGTGAATCAGTTGTTTTGTAACAGTCAGTGTTGTTGTAACGACAGCTAATATAATCAGCTGCAAGTGTTTGTTATTGTCCTCGACCTTGGAAGATTGTGTGATGTAATGTTGTTACTTGAGAATTGGTCAGTGTATTGCTACGAAAATAAAGGAGATTTTTAATTTCTGCAATTCGACCTTATAATTCTATGAGCCCACAAAGTTACAGTATGTACAAGGTGGGAGTAGAGGTCGACAGAAGTTACCGTTCTTTGGTCCTGGTGGCCTCTTGGCGTCTGGCAGGTCGTGTAATAAGCAAAGGGAGCAGAGTTTGTTAACTAAGGAATGGCTTGGGTTACCCTGGCAAGGTGTAAGCGTGCGTCAATGGCGTTTGTGTTTTCTGTGAGTGTTCTTTCGAATAGGTATAGGGGACGTTTGTACTTTCCGGGAATGTCAGCATAAGAGCCTAGGCTACGGATGATTGGGTTCGGGTTGGGGGGTAGTCTGTCATACATGTCAGCGGCTAATTTCTTAATGAACTGCTCTACTGTGGGGATCTTAAGTTCAGAGTGTAGTCTGGCTTCAGGGGCTATGCGACGTACTTTAGCAATGTGGCGGAGATTTCTGTTTTGCAATTGCTGGAGTCGGGTGTTATATGTGAGCGCTGCATAGCCCCAAACGAGGGCTGCATATGTGAGTATGGGTCGTATAAGTGTTTTGTAAATGGCAAGTCCGGCACGTAGTTGTAGGCTGGGCTGACTGACTGTTCATGCCTGCTTGTATACCTGGCGGATGGGTGCGGGTGTTCTCCGCCTCTGACCGTTGATTGGGCTAATTTGGCCAATGGGGAAGCTTCCTGCAAGTAGGCGTTTCCAGGTGTCATGAAGAAGTTTGCCACCGGCTCGGTTCATGATATTTTGTTCTTTAAATATTTCTATGCTCTCGCGTACCAGCCTATGGGGAAAATTGCTGCAAGTTATAATTAGTTCTGTAGAGTCGAAATCTATGTGGTGGCGGTTAATTATGGCGTGATCAGCTATGGTAGACTTTTCCGGTTGGTTTAGCTGGAGGCTTCGGTGGCAAAGAACTTCATGACAACTGGAAGAGCCTACTTGCAGGAAGCCCCACCATTGGACAACCATCACCCAATCAACGGTCAGGGGCGGGAAACCCCCGCACCCCTCAACAAGGTACATAAGCAAGCAGGAACAGAGAGTCAGCGGCCGTCATTCCGAGCTCAGCCGTCACACCGACAACATGGGAGCGAAGAAGAAGCAGCAAATGCCGACCGCTTCACCGTCTGCCAAAGCAGCAGAAAACGCCGACCCAGCTCCTCCCATGGAACCCGTGGGAGAGCAGCCTGCTCCACCGACACCGAGCTCACTCGAGCCCAGCATAGCTGCCGCCATTGCTCGTCAGCCGCAGCAGACAGCCCACACAGCAGAAGAAAAAGCAGCCGAACCCGTGCCACCGCCGCCGCTCAGCTCGACATCTCCGCCGAGCTTCAGCGAAGTAGTACGGGAAGTGCACAAGCAACTGACTGAGGCACTCATTGTTAACACTGCCCGACTCCGCTGGCGTTCCCTGGTGAAAGCATGACCTTAACCCCTTGTGAAACTGGAGTTCTTGGACGAAGCGCACTACCATGCTGCGCTGAGAGACGGGCTCCCCTACCTTCGGGCAGGTGCTCCCAATTGAAGCCAGCTTGGGGGGCCACCCCACTCCATGCCACCGCTGCTGCCGATACGGGTACACACCAGCGGACATCACGACGCCGCACATACGCACAAGTCACCATGCACCACCAGGAGACACACACCAGCCCAGTCGAGCACCGAGAACTTCTGCACACCGTCAACGCCACACTCACAGACCTGTAGGCATCCAATGAGAAGCTGACGGCCCGGGTAGCTATATGGGAGCAAGCCCTGCGTCAGACGTTGGATGATGTCAGGGAAGCCGCCCAAGCCCCGCAAAGCGCTCCTCAGGAAGAGGCCAGCGCCACCTCTGAGGCGTTAGAATACTGCAAGGCCAAGCTCGAGAAGATCGTCGACTATATCAACGATACCCGAGCGCCGAGCAGGAAGCTTGAGGAGGCCCTCCGCACACACCTATGGGCTACATCACGCAGAGCATTGATGACCGCAAGAGAACCCTGGCTACAGATAACGGAGCACTGCCACCACACGCCCAGCCTCGCAGACTCCCGTGCCCATTGGACGCCGCCGCCACAGGACCTGCCTTGAGGCAACCCTCCATGAAACCGAGCCCTTGAGGGCATCGGCCACACCATAGATGACTGCACTTAGGGCGGTTACGCATGTTTCCGAAATTAAAGATCAATAGTAACCACAGTTCACACGTCACAGTCAGGGTCCCCTGGATCATGGCTGCTACCTGACCACCACAAGCGGATTTTCCACAAATCTAGTTTCTACCCACGAACAGCCGGGTTGCTTCAGCGGTACCGGCCATCAACTTCGCCTCAACAGCCCAAATTAACTTAGCACCACAGGCCCCAATAAATAGAATCACTCCAGAAGAACAGTCCTCCCATGCCCTATCCTTCTTCCCACCCAGATACCCAATATACCACGTTGTTGGCTTTTCCTGTTACCTTTATTCCCGTCCCCCCCCCCCCAAAGAAAAAAACAGTAGGCGCATTGTGCCCTGAGGAAGCCCACAGCCTGATGGGGGAAACGTCGGCAACAAGCCAAGCAACGACGCGGCCTTCTCCGGAAACTCAAGTACCCACATTGACACAGGCCGTGGGAGCATTCGCACCTATCTAAAGACTTCAATAGTTAAATATTTAGGTACGCGCAAAGTGAGATGGTTTAGTTCTGTTCTATGGCAAAAGCTAGAAATTTGTTATGACTTTTGTGTTTATAATTAGAGAGCTCTAATACATTTGATGAATTCGTGAGAGGTCGGTAGCTCTGCTGGTTAACCAATAGGTGCAATGTGTTAATTTTATTGTGCTCACGGACCTCAAAACGTATTTTTGGTAAAATCGTGATATAGATATATACAAAAATAATCATTTTTAGCTTAAAAATTCACTTATCTTATAAGAAATGATGATACTTATAAATTGGCCGGGATCGCGATTTCATGTAAAACTTTTACACATCTTCAGCCAGAAACAACAAAGCTGTCATCGTTACGAAACGCTATATGTTTGTATGTTGTTGTACTACCAAAATCTGAAAATAAAACAAATTTGGAAACAGAATCGACTGCCGGTATTTCAAAATTCATTACCCGATGACTGTGTTATAAAATAAATATATTTTCCCAAAATATTAAATCTATCGGACAATTTAATTGTTTTAATAATTTAACTTCTCGATTTATTTCATGGTTAAATAACCAAAAATGATCTGCTACGGCCGATTTATCAGTTTGTATATACACGTCTGAGCGGCGAGTCGCGGCCCCCAGAAAGGGAGCCGGGGGGGGGGGGGCATGCAGTACTACAACTATCGGAGCGCCCTTCGAAAGGATCGCCGTCGACATAGCTGAACCATTCCCAGTGTCCGACGGATGCAACAAGTACCTGATGGTGGTCGTGGACTACTTCACCAAGCTCCCGGAGGAGTATGCCATTCCGAACCAGGAGGCTAAGACAATCATAGACTGCCTCATGGAGCAAGTGTTCTGCGGATTTGGGGTGCCGTTAGAGCTCCACAGCGACCAGAGTACTAATTTTCAGTCCAACCTGGTCAAGAATGCACTAGAAAGTCTTGGGGTTAACAAGAATCTACATGGTAGAGGAAGTAATGCACTGCATTCCTATATCTTGATACAGAGTTGTCACCGATAATTTATGTATTGAGTCTCCCTGACTATTTTTTTTGAAAGTGAGGTGTGTTTGTTTGTTTGTTTGTTTGTTTGTTTGTTTGTTTGTTTGTTTGTTTGTTTGTTGCAGTTCAGGTGATATCGTTTAAGAAACACCTAAGTGTATAACAAGTCTCGTGTCCTAATAGGTAAGGTATCGGACTCTTAATCCGGGGTTTGATTCCCCCCGGAGTTCTTTTTCTGCCTGTTGTTTGGTAATCTCCAAAGCGCTCATTCTCTTCAATTAATACTAATACACATGTATAAATATAATTACGCTAATAGGAAGTCTTTCCTTTATATATCACTGTGAAACACCCTAAGTGTATAACTGACATGCCACCTGTAGCGTTCCCGAGGTTGGGAGTTTCAAACCCGGTTGAAGACTATTCTTTTTGGTGTCAAATTTTTTATCATGGTGTCCATTGAATTGCCAATATACCAGGTGATCAACTATCGTTTATTTAGGGCTCGTATAATAACCTCAAACTTGACAATGGCGCTTTTGATCGATTTTAAGGGCCCTTTCACGCCCAATATAAAGTGAACCGCTCAGAATCACTTAAATTATAGTGAAACCATAAATAAAAACTCAATATTAATTTCAAATATGGATGCTGATAAACTTGTATAGGTATAATTCCGTATACAGCTGAGTCCTTTTATGTATGGCTGTTCCACACAGTAATGAGTATTGTATAAGAAAAGGCTATTTTATTTTGTAACCTCTCTCTCTCTCTCTCTCTGCGCGCGCGCGCGCGCGTGTGTGTGTGTGTCTGTGTGTCGGTCAACCTCTGACAGGAGTGAAGCGACATTTCTACTAATATAGCATAAAGAGCACGAAAGTGAACACAAGCCCTCGTGGCCTAATTGGATAGGGCATCGGACTTCGGATCCGGGGATTGCGGGTTCGAATCCCGCCGGGGGCTATTTTTTGCTTCCTTTTGGTAATCTCGAAACCGCACATTATCAGTAATCGATATTGATACACTAGTATAAGGATAAATACGTATAAAGAGTTTTTTATATAAAATTGAAGAACTCATAAACTGTATTAAGTAACATTCCAGCTGAGTCCCGATGTCACGGGTTCAAACCCGTCGCAGTACCTAACTTTTTTTTCCCGGTAAATATCTTTAGCTTGGTGTCCGTTAAATAGGGAATACACGAAGTGGTCAGGTGTCGTAGATTTAGGGCTCATAAAAGCACATAAAGCTGGACATGGGGACATCTCATCCTCATTGAGACACATTTTACTCATAATACGCAATAGGCTGCCGAGAACTACAGAAGTTAAGTGCCTCCATATATAAAAACTCATTAATTTCAACAAGAATTGCTAACACACTTTTATAAATATAATTCCGTATATAACTGAGTACTTTAATTTATAGCTGTTCAACATAGCTAAAGAGCTATGGTACAAGAAGTGACAAGGTTATGTTATTCACATGCCCTCTCCCTCCCTTCCTCCCTAGCCCTCTCTTTCTCGGTCTCTCTAGCTGTACCTCTATCTGTGTGCGAAAGTTGATCTATTTATGTGTAACATGATCGTGTATAGTAGCCCCCGAGACCTAACGGATAAGGCATCATACTCCCAGTCCTTAGATTGTGGTTTATGGTCGTGCGGGGTTTATTTTTTGCCTTCTGTTTGGTAATCTTGAAACCGCTCACTGTCAACAGTTAACTCTGTCGCGAAACCATTATTTACGAAAGCGCGGCGCGGGAGCGATAAGGGACAGATGGAGACGGGTGGAGATAAACGGCCTGTCTAAGCGGATAAACATAGCGCGGAGTAAAAAGGCATGCCATAGAAATAAAGAGATAAACGGAATATTCTAGTGCTATCCTGATTGTCTTACAGAATATTCGATTTCTCGTTTGTTCCAGAAATCTCTAGTAACATGAGTCGTAGTATATTTAAGGAAGCTGCGTCTCGCCAGGGGACAGTTGTAAAGACAACCGTAAACAGGATTTGTAACAAGAGTTGTTGTAAACAGTGGAAATTGAGTAAGCCCTTTGTTGTGGTCCATGACCTTGGTAGATTGTAATTGTGTATGGGCCGCCATCCTGCTAATGTACGTGTATTTCTACGGAAATAAAAAACATTTTGAATTTCCGCAACTTGGGCTTTTAATTCTTCGAACCCACAAAGTCACAATTGGTGTCAGAAAGTGGAACATTCAACGATGGATATGCCATTGGAAAAGATTTTGTTGAAGATTTCCGAACTGACCACCTAAATGAAGGCTGCAAACGCAGCTCTCGTTGCCAAATTTGAGGAACCGTTGGCTGGCGTAAAGGAGGACGTAACGCAGTTGGTCGGGCACGTCGAAGAGCTGGCGAGCCACGTTAATGACCTGGAGGAAAAGACCGACAGCAACATTAAAAGACTGAACGCCATGGTAGCGGACATCGTCGGCAGGAGGTCGAAGGATGTGAAGGCCCACGTGACGGGACGCGACACAACTACGCGCGTCAAACCTCCTAAATACGACGACGCAACAACTTCCGAAGACTTCAGCCGCCAGTTCGTCAGAGTGTCCCAAGCACAGCAACTGGTCATCGGAAGAAGAGGCCACACAGTTAATAGCCAGCCTCCAGTGTCGGGCTGCAAAACTCCTAAACGCGGTTCAGGCAGCGACGGCGCCCAAGGACAATTGGAAAGTCCTGGAAAACTGATTCGGAAACCACAGCCTATTCGCAGCCTCCCTAAGCCAGCTGAAATCAAGATCACAACGGCCAAGACAGACGCTGCAGGAGTTCATCCTGGCAATTTAGCAGCTGGCCAGCGAAGTCTTAGCCGATCTCCCACCCGAGTTCGTATCTGGAGAGGCTGCCTACACATTCGTGGACGGTTTATGGGACATCGAGATACTAAATGTCCTTTCGTTCTGGTTTCCAAATTACGTCTTTTCCTTCCAATATAAACTTAACCACAATCGAAACAACCAAACTGATAAATACCAGATTTTTTATTATTAGGAATTTTCCTTTAGAGAATTTCAACAAATGTTTCATAAAATATATAAATAAAATAAAAATAAAAGATAAATAAATAAAAATATTAAAATAAAAATATATTTTTATAAATAAAAATAAAGAATTCAAACATTAACATTTTTAATGATATTTCTACCCTTACAAATGAAAATACGATTATAATTTTAAAAATTTACTTACCATCCTTGGGTTAAAGAATATTTTCAAAAATTAAAAATTTATTGTATTTCTCTAAAGAAAGATAAAATTCCTGATAATAAAAAATTTGGTGTTTAACAGTTTAATTGCTTCGATTGTGATAAAGAAGGTAACTTTGAAATCAGAACGAAAGGACATTTTCCTAACATTAAGTATAAACAGACTGGTAAATCGGCAGTAGCAGATCAGTTTTGGTCATTTATCCATGAAATAAATGGAGAAGTTAAATTATTAAAACAATTAAATGGTCCGATAAATTTAATAGTTTCGGAACAGATATTTATTTTAAAAACAAACATTGCGTAATGAATTTTGAAATACTGGAAGTCGATTCTGTTTTTAAATTTGTTTTATTTTAAGATTTTGGTAGTACTAACAAGAACATAGTGTGGCGAACACGTTATCTGCGACAGCGCGGCTTGTGTACACAAAGAGCCAGCAAATAATGATAGCGCAGATAAAAAACTTACCGACACAGATAAATGAGGTAAATGGAAATTTCTAGTGACTTCTTGATTGTTAGAGATTCGGATTCTGGTTTGTTTTAGAACTGTCTAGAAGTCACCAATGGAGGTATATATAAGAGACGGTGACTCGCCAAGACTCAGGATGAAATTAGGCACCGGGCTTCAAAATTATACACAAGTTTACCCAACCATAGAAGCGGCCTTGTCAGATCCTTGGGATATTATGACCCCACTAGACGTCGTTCTAGACAGCACCGGTTACCCCGCATGGCTTGCGGACACCAGAACAGCAGCTAAAGCTGAACTCCACATAATTCTTACAAGCTACTTGGCATCAAAAATTTTTTGCCGAAATTAAAATCAAATTAATACACCAGGGTGCAAGGCATTGCATCCTATCCTTCAACGCCTACGTACAAATCTGTAACCTTAAAACTCAACATAAATCTAAAAACCTACACCTCACCCTACAACATCCCAAATCAATACCTTACCTGCGGTAAAACCCTTAACGGGTGGGCACGCAGCAAAAACCTTCTGGCTGAATACAGCCAGTCAGCACCACATGGCATGACATGGCATGGCCAAGAGTCAGTCGTAACAGAAGTAAACAGCTGTCAAGTGTTGTAACGAGGGCTGATGTTCCAAGCAGATGTAATCAGAACGCTGTTGTGGTCATAGAGCTTAGTGGATTGTGTATGTGTATGTGACGTAACTCTGCTGTAACTTGCCACTGTGAGTGTATTTCTACGCAAATAAAGAACGTTTTGAATTTCTACAACTCGCAATGTTAATTCTGCGAGCCCAAAAAGTCGCAATATCAACATCTAGCTTTCGTAACGATGACGACAGTCTTCTTGTTTTCGGTTGAGGATGTGTAAAAGTTTTACATGAAATTGCGATCCCGGACAAATTGTAAGAAAATGATGATTTCTTATAAGATAAGTGAAGTTTTAAGCTACACATTTTCATATTTGTATATATTTGTATGCTTCACTGTTAATAGCTTCATATTTTACGAATTCTTGATACAGAATTTGTGGTGGGAAGGCAATATTCCCTGTGTCCGCAATAAGCAAGGGCAGACACAGAGAGAAACAAGATATGAACTGTGAAAACTGTACAAATCTTCCACACTCCGGGATCAAGATTATCATTTCAGTTACTTCTTTGATCTGTGCAAATCCCATTACGTTTGCAAGCTGGAATAATCAAATGTGCATTGCAGATAACCAAAGCCTGCAGCTAAGCATTAGGATGTGAACAACATTACAAAGCTGGTATCTCCACTTTATGCTCCAGTTGGCGATACACTTTACACACTCATGCACCACACAGGGTGCATACATGCACGTACTTCGTGCAACACCAGCACCTGTGTCCTCACTATACAACTTTTACTCTATGCCCTCATTATCTCCCAAATTGGAGTAACACCTTACTCGTACGGCTTTAGGGACAAACTAACTTCTGGATTATCTCACTGTGTCTGTAATGGTTAAGTCAAAACGAAACTTGTGATGTCCGCTAAGAGAATTCTCTCACTCCAAATCCCTCTTTACGTCGAAGCATTTCGTTGTTTTATACTGTTTCAAAATAGCTCTTACAGTTGTAATTACACGCCTAAAGTATTAGCAAAGCCAAAATGACTAGCCAGGGAGCAAGGGGAGATGAATTATACTGAACAAAATCCAAAAAATGCCATGGTATTTTTGTGCTAACTTTGTCTCGAGAACAACTGTTTGCCGGAATTATAAAATAAAGCGCTAAAGCACGACGATAATAATCATAACGGGACAGGCGTGTTTGCTTTGAACACAAACTTCAGTAAAATTTAATATCAGTTAAATATAGTTACTATATCCATAATTCCCTGAAGGCTCGCCTTGGTAGTAAGTCTGCCTGACGTTCAAGAGGTCCCGAGTTCGAATCTCGGTCAGGGTGATTTACCTGGATGAGGTTCTTTCCGGGGTTTTCCATTATCCTTAAAGACGAATGTCGGGTTACTCTAAGCTCCAGGGTAACTTGGGAGGCTTGTATTAGGGAGGTCGGAGTTTCGACCCCTGTTGGTCACTCACTCTGACCTGCTCGCCAAGGCTCTCCTCTCTCCTATTTTCCTCATTTCCTCTCCTTCTTTCAGGTAGAGGCCTACTCCGTCAATCTAAAGGGAGCAGATAGCTATGAGGCTTACAATCTGGATTTTGTATTTTGGCATCAATCTACATTTACAGTGAATATTTTTTAAAATTTTCTTCTTTCCGGTTCTTTCCGGGGTTTTCCCTTATGCTTAAAGACGAATCTCGGGTAACTCTAAGCTTCAGGGACCCCAAACTCATTTGAACATCACTTCACCAATTTCATTCATCGTCCGATATGACTAAAGTTGGAGGACGTAAATTACAAAAATTCCCTGAAGACCTTCAGCACTCACTTGTTCCTCCTGATGCCTTGGAAAGAGAACAAAATTAGTCAGCGACTCTCATTTCAAATAGTTGACTATCGCTTCATTCTTCTGTACCAGATGCGTTCAAGTTATAACACGTCCTATGTTTTTAAGGTTGGGACCAGACAGAAACTTCTGTTTCTTTTTTTTTAAAAAAACAGACTGCACTTGAACTCATTTAAATGAGTGCCAAAGGTTGCAACGCTTTACAGTCCATAGAACTGTAGTGGCAGCGCCGAGAGTTAGGACTGTTTTTGATACTAAAAATGGCGACGTTTCCATTGCAAGGACAGCGTGTAATTATTAGTTTTCTCCATTTTTGTGGTGTGATACCTATTGAAATGCATCGCGAGTTGAATAAAGAATGTGGTGATGGTACCACGGATGTGTCTAATGTGCGTTCCTGGATGCGACAGTTCAATGAAGGCAGAACATCGTGTGACAAGAAACCAAGACGGTCTCGGCCTCGCACCAGCCGGTCTGACGACATGATCCAGCGAGTTGACAACTTGTTTTGGAGGATCGCCCATTGAGCATTTTCAGATTTTCATGAAGATTGTGTGCACAGATCCCACGGAAATGCCAATTTTGGAGGCGATGTCTGCAACCGCCTTGGTTTGTTGTCACACGATGTTCTGTCTTCATTGAACTGCCGCACTCAGGAACGCACATTAGACACATCCATGCTACCATCACCACATGCCTCACTCAACTGTCTTGGTCTGTTGTCGCATGATGTTCTGCCTTCATTGAACTGCGGCACTCAGGAACGCACATTAGACACATCCATGGTACCATCACCAGATGCCTCACTCAACGGTCTTGGTATGTTGTCACACGATGTTCTGCCTTCATTGAACTGCCGCACCCAGGAACACACATTAGACACATCCATGGTACCATCACCACATACCTCATTCAAGGGTCTTGGTATGTTGTCACACGATGTTCTACCTTCATTGAACTGCCGCACCCAGGAGCGCACATTAGACACATCCATGGTACCATCACCACATGCCTCACTCAACTGTCTTGGTTTGTTGTCACACGATGTTCTGTCTTCATTGAACTGTCGCACCCAGGAACGCACATTAGACACGTCCATGGTGCCATCGCCACATACCTCATTCAACGGTCTTGGTATGTTTTCACACGATGTTCTACCTTCATTGAAATGCCGCACCCAGGAACGCACATTAGACACGTCCATGGTGCCATCGCCACATGCCTTACTGAACTGTCTTGGTTTGTTGTCACACGATGTTCTGTCTTTATTGAACTGTCGCACGTAGGAACGCACATTAGACACATCTATGGTACCAACACCACATGCCTCACTCAACTGGCGATTAATTTCAATAGGTGTCACACCGAGAAAATGGAGAAAACCAATGACTACACGCTCTTCTTGCAATGAAAACTTCATTATTTTAAGCATCAAAGACAGTCCTAACTCTCGTCGCTGCAAATTCTGTCACGCATTCACAAAAAGTCTACGTGTATTTAAAAATATTACCAGAAGTTCCTAGCTGGTCAAAGTCCTCAAAAAATGAGGCATTTTACTTGAACGCACCTTATATATGGCTTGCACACACAAAGAAAGGTGTAATGAAAGTGTTTCTGCAAACGATGAACTCAATTGACATTAATTAAGTTTGCACAAAGGTAAGCTTATAGAGCGTATGATGTAACTAAACAATGTTGGCTAGAGAAAGTGATACGAAAGCAAAACGTCAGATGCTTTTCGTTTAATTTTCTTTTTATAGCATGCTTTAACTTCTAGCGACTTTCAAGAAACAACTGACGGTGGCAGTAATGCTTTGAAGTGCAACGTTTTTAAAGCGGGATTTAAATAATTTAACGAAGAATAAAAAAGAAGAAAGTAAACTTACAAACATATTACGTTAAAGTCTTTGTCAAAGTAAAACAAGAAAACGGAATATAATGAAACAATGAGAATTTTCAAGAGCAGCACAAAAGTTAACGTTTACCTTTATAAGCATACAATCTGCCACTAAAATAGAAAACAAAAAACAATAAATGAAAGACAACGTTGTAATGAAATATTCGTATCATCAGCTCTTTTCAACTTATACCAGGTTGTCCAACTGCCCCGTCTTTCGCATAAGCAGATATCCCTTCTGCGTTCAAACGTTGGCATTTCCAGTTAAACGTAGGACAGTAGTGTGAGCTGACTACTCAGGCTAATTCAATCCTGGGGTCTGTCCCTTGTCGTTTGGAGCAGAACCAAGTCCGTATATTGAAGCGCATCTTAAGAGATAATTTTAGAGTTGGAAACAGAAAATTAGATGCACTTCTTTTGCAAAATTATTAAATTCGATGTCACAATTTCGCTGGAAATATACGTACTGAGGCATACTGAATAAGGAAAGAGCAATTTAATTATTTATTCCTGTGTGGGAGTGAGAGAGAGAGAGAGAGAGCGCGCGCGCGAGAGCACTGTAACTCAAAAAGGAGAGTTCAGTGAAATACCAAACTTGGTGTTTAAAGTTTAGGAACTTCTAGAGCTAAGAGAAGAAGCTTTAAGAAAATCTCCGAACCCTAGCTACGCTTCATATGGAAACATTTTGTAAACTGGGTATTTTTTTTTTCAGAAATCTTTTTAATGATTTTGACTAATTTGCCTAACATTTTAAGCATTTTTTTGGCAAATAAAATGTAAAACTGAAATTAAATTTTCTAAATACAGCCTCTGAAGGTTTGTTCCCTCTGGACGACTTTTGCATATCCAGTAAACCTTAAAAGATCTTACTACACCAAATACGAGAGCTGTTCAATAAAGAATGATCATAACTTTTTACGGTCATAATTTTTCACACTAAAATTCAACTGTATTATATTCTGTTAGCTTAATGTGAAACAAACATGCCGTAGTAGTTTCACTTTTGGTACTCCTAGTTCCCGCTTTGATAACCAGGAAAGTTCCACCAAGTTCAGTATCGCTGCAATGGAGGTAACACGAGAGGAGCAATATGCGGCTTGAAATTCTCAACAAATCTTTAGTTGAGGCCTATACAATGTTACAGGAGGTCTACAGTACAGCTCGAAGCTGGTTTAAAATGTTTAAAGAGGGGAGATAATCAATTTCAAAGAAGGCTGGACGTGGTGCTCCAGTTACTACTCTTACGGAAGAAAACCAACACTGCTGCTGCCTTTGTGAGAGAGGATCGACGAATTACCTCAACACCACTTTCTGAAATACTGAACATTTCAGGCCGCGCCGTGGCTCAGTCGTTAGACCGCTTGGCTCTCAACAAGGCGGCCCGTGTTCGATCCCAGGCAACCGCAAAGTGAGATTTGTGTTGGACAACACGGCGCTGGGTGGGTTTTCTCTGGGATCTCCGGTTTCCCCCGCCATCTCATTCCATCGATAGTCCATCTTCATCTCATGTATCATCAGTGTCACTGCCTGCGGCGCCGTATGTAGTAAAATCGGGCGTTAAACATTACACTCAAACTGAGCATTTCATTGGGTGCCACCCACACGTTGGTGACAGAAACACTACTCATAAGACGTGTTTGTGCGCGATGGGTTCCAAGACTGTTGATTCCTGAACAAAACAACATTCGCATGCAGGTCTGCATGCAGTTAAAGTTGATGTTAGAGGAAGATCCGGAGTTTCTTTCAAGCGTCATCACAGCTGATAAAACTAGGCTACATCATTTTGATCCTCAGAGCAAACAGCAAAGATTGGTGGGGAAATCTCCTTCATCACCAACCCCCCAAAAAGCAAAAGTGGCTGCTTCTGCTGGGAAAGTTATGGTCCTCTCATTCTTTGATATTCATGGAACGGTTTAACAGAATGTTGTACCTGCACAAAAATGAGTTAACTGGACAATACTACAGGGATGTCCTGCAAACAGTGGTGGTCCATATCAGGCGCAAAATGCCACATTTCCGTGTAGAAGGCTGGATGCTGCAACACGATAATGCGTGGCCGCATATTCGCAATGTTGTTGCTGAATATCTTGCAAAAATCGAAGTGAAGTGCATCCCTCACACTGCCTATAGTCCGGATTTAGCCCCATGTGACTGTTTTCTATTCCCCAACTTGAAGAAACGCCTTCGTGGGAGGCATTATCCATCATCAGAAGTAGTGGTGAAGGCTGCGGAGGCGATTTCGAAGGATCTCTCAAAAATGGTTTCCAGCATGTCTTTGAAGACTGGCAGAAACGCTGGGACAAGTTCATCACATTCAGGGGAGAGTATATTGAGAAGAACCATCAAATTTATGAGGATGAGTAAAGGTACGTTGTCAAAACAAAATTGTGGTCATTCTTTTTTGAACAACCCTCGTATTTAAACCTCATTAAAACGCAAAATATGTGTGAAATACGTCTGTTTATTTCAAAGCTATCACGTACTGGCCAACGCATAAAACGTTCATTGCATAGCCCTACTGCATTCCCTTATCTCCATATGAAAATATGCAACAAAGACAATTTCTATATATTTATCTCTACTAACATGACACAGATGAAAAAATACGTAGTTTTATAAGTAGTTCGTTAAAAATGACAGTCAAGGGGAAGTCATGTGAGGTACATATTAGATTCTGTAACTAGTAAACACAATTACAATCTTAAGCTTTTCTGAAAATGTAAAGCTAATAACTCTGATGAAAGGAGAATGTTGAATAGGGAAAATTGTCAAAGAAAGAAAAAATATAAAGAAATATTTTAAAAATCAACATGGTTATATGTTTAAATCATAGAACACGAATTAAACAACTCATTCGTGCTTTTGAAAGTGTTGATATTAAAAACCAATCGTGTAGGGTGAACTTATCAGTTGCAATTAAATATAACAAAAGTATTAAAACAAACTAAATAATGTCACCATTTAAATCAAATTTCACCAATGCTTGGGTGGGTGAACAACTTATAAGCATTTTCTAAAATTCTGGAAAATATTGGTATTAATCATTTGTGTACAAAATTAAGCCTCGTTTCTTGGAAATTAATATTCTGAAGTTACTTTCAGTTAGTGTCGTTTTAAACGATTATCACTTGATTATTTATTGAGAAATTTAAATGTAAAAAGAAACTTGTTTCAAATGAATTTATTCAATACATTTTGAGGTTGAAAATGCTCTTTGTACTGTAAATTTTAAATTTGCAATTACTGAATATTACTGTATCACAGATCTGATAAATTAAAAGTAATTTTTGCCTTATTTGATGTATTTAGAGGATATGGAGGGAATATTGTATTTCATCAAAAAATTAGTACCAAGATGTCACTGGAAATACATGCTTTGCGACTACATGACTAAATAAAATATAAAATTTCTGGAAAAACCTTTGGTGCATAAAATTAAAGTAATGGCACTTCATGAAAGCAATCCCATTGAGCCAAAATAATTGTAAATCATATTCTACTAGACCAAATTATTGATTTGAATTATTTAGGAATTTTTTTAAACAGCGATAAATCAAAAGGCATTTATAGAAATTTTAGACACACTTATTCCAACGTATTATCGATACAAACAGAAGAACATCAGCAACGAAAGGCCTATAGAGAAGTTTTCGTAGGTTTCTGTCTTTTGGGCCGCTTTTATTGTTGAACTTAAATTAACGACTGAAACCGCGCAAGATGGCTCTGCAGTAAAGCGGGAGGCTTGCATTAGGGAGGTTGGAGTTTCGATCCCTGTTGGTCACTCACTCTGACCTGGTCGGCAAGGCTCTCCTCTCCCCTATTTCCCTCATTTCCTCTCCCACTTTCGCGGTAGAGGGCTACTCCATCGGTCAGAGCGGAGTAGACAGCACCGAAATTGTCATCTGGATTTATTTTGGCATCAATCTACATTTACGGTGACAATTTTTGGTATTTTCGTTCAATTTTGAATAAAATACCGTCATCCAAAGACATTTTAACAACGTATGGAAAGTACAGCTAGGGTACACCTGTTCATTCAATGTGATTTTGCGTAACTGAAAAACCAAAAAATATATACCGTCTTACTGCACAACAAATATAAAGCATAAAATTAATGCAATTTTTTTGTTCAGTTTACCACTCCCAAATATTCCTTGTTGGTTCAAATTCTCCAGCACTTATACCCTTCTCAAAAGGCTAAACATTTCTTGTTTACTTTCTCTACCATCTACGTAGTAGATTGAGGAGGCACTGTATTCCAAATGAAAGTTCCCATCGAGATTTTACTGGAAATACATCTTTTGAAGTCCTCAGAAATGATACAAAGCATTATAGGAAAAAGCTCCCTGTGTAGGTGTGCTATATAACCTCAAAACAAAATGCCTAATATACCTAAATCAAAATTGGTATCTAAGCTCAGCATTTTCCGTGGATGTCACAGAGAGGTCTCAAGAAAATTCCCTATCATTTATTTACAGAGTGTTACGTTACATTTTGTTTTCTCAAAATAGCTTTAACCACCTTTATTAAAATACTATACATTTTATATATTCACGTGAAACAGAATGTGTAATTTGATCTTTTTTTTCGTAATTTACGTCCTCGAACGTTATCATATCGGACGAAGAATGAAATTGGTGAAATGATTCTCAAAGGAGTCCGGGGCCCATGGAGCTTAGAGGTGCTTGACATTCTTATATCAGGATAGGGAAAAAAAACCGAAAAACCTTATACTGATAACTCACTCTGACCGAGATTCGAACTCGGGACCTCTTGAACGTGAGGCAGACACGCTACCGTCTACGCTAACAAGGTAGGCGAAATGTGTTCGAATAGGTTATCAGGTCTTTTATTTCTGTATAGCACAGCGATGTCTAACGTCATCTATATATATTAATAACGTCATGTTGTCACTCTACCTCGCCTAATTGGTTTTGTGCATTAACTATTTCTGCTTCACTCATTGAAGTAAGCAGGCAGTAAAGAGGTTAGTTTTTAAGTCCCATGAATGTATCATAGCTCGGCGATCAGTAAGTACTCGCCCTCCGCTTTTCCGCATGTGTTTGGGAACCATTGGTTCTGCAAGTATTCAGGACCATTTTCGGGAAAACTTTTTAAAGGTTGTTTTTGCCTTGGGCTAGGGAAACGCTGGAAAACCGTCGTGTTGCACCCTAGGAAAATGGCGAAATTAAATATCATTTCTTTATTTTTTGACCCCTGTTCGTTTTTGAGTTTCGCTATTCCGAGACAGACATGCACCGAGCTATTTCAATAACATGTTTGTTGTGCTGTGAAATTTCAACATGGAACTTTTGGGTGGAAGGCAGTATTTATTTCATATTTATTTAATATTTATTTATTTGCACAGTTTGATGTCGTTTCTTCTTGACGTTTGCTCCTTTACTCTGATATACTTCTCTCTTATCCTATATAAGAAATCTCCTATACATCTATTTTTCTTTTCTCCCATCTCCGTTAGCATGTGTCCTGGCAATATCTCTTTACTTACACTGTCCCGTTTCTTATCCCATATTTTTCTCCTGTAATTTGTTAACTCCTTACATTCTATCAGGTAATGAACAGTGCTCTCTTCATCTCCACAAAATTCACATATTCCTACCTCATTACTTCTCAACCCTTTTAAGTATAATATTCCTACTCTCATCCATGCTATGCCTTCTCACTCAGTTTTGTCACACTGATCTATATATTTTTCCCTGCCCCATTCTGTCTTTCATTGCTTAGAAAATTTCAAAATGTCTTTCCTTCTATACTTTTACATATCTCTTGCCTATGTATTGTCCTCTAGTTCTCACTTCCTTTCAAAAATGGCTATAATTTATCTCCTCTGCTCTCCATAAATCTTCCATGCCTATCTTCAGTACCGTTCTTTCCAGTTCCGAGCACCAACTATTTGTATTTTAATGCTTTTCTCTTGCTTCATGCACAGATTCAATAATTCCCCTTTCTGACCTTTAATACTGTGACTTTGTGGGTTCATGAAATTAAAAGTCCAAGTTACAAACTCCAAAAAATTGCTCTTTATTTCTGTAGAAACATACTTTATTCAACCTGACAGTACGTAATTACGTCAGATACACAAAACAACTTGCAAGGTCATCGACCACAAACAAAGTTCACACAGCTGTTCGCGCACACGAGTTCAATTATCAACTGTCCCCTTGGCGACCTTCGGTTTTCTTATTTATGGATTACTCACTATCCGGAATGTTCTCAAACAATCCAGACGGTGCGCGAAGAAAGGCCAACTCTCCAGAAATTCCTCTCCTTCCAGCTACCGTTTCGGCGAGCTTTTATCTCCGCACTGCGCTGCCGTCTCTTTGAACTCCTCGGCCACGCCGCCTCACTTCAAAAATGCGTTCGCGACAGTACACTTATACCAGAATTTCAATTTTCTCTCTTTTATAATTCCTCTCCTTTTTTTATCACCTAACTCTAGTAATGCCACTTCTCTTGGTGCCAAGGAGGCAGTAAATACTTAAAACAACTTTTCTGTTTTTTAATTAGAGGTTCATACAGAGATCTCAAAACGTGCATTTACTTCGAAATCTCAACATTAAATTTTTGGGTAGTATACAATACTTTCTTTACTTTATGCAGTAGAGGAAGTTAAGAAAATATAACAAGCCATATATATTTAAACATACAGAATGTACTTCAAATAGCTATAGTGCCTTCACTTGTTTCTCCTCTATTTGTTATTTTTGACTTCAATTTTTCAATACCTTCTTTTTTCACTCTAAATGTCACTACTCATTTGTTTCTGATAATGACATGGGAATAACTAATGACTAGACTAATGACTAATGACCTTAATGACTAATGACCTTAATGACTAGACTCCAATGACCAGCTATCAATTTACCTTTGTCTAACCACCTTGTAGCTTTAACTAAATGTGAAAGGTAACTAATTCTGCAAAGGTAGATCTTTAATAGAAGCAGAAATACACATTTATAGTGTTAATTTGTAGAAGCAAAGTGAAGACGATGGGGGGTCACTTCCAACTTGGTTGCGGCAGAAGAGAAACGCATGAGATCTCCCACCCGCTGATGTACTCTTTATGCCTCGCCTCGCACCTGGGCTTGAATATTCATTACGAGCATGCAAGTGAAGCTTCTCAACTTTATTTTACCTTCCAACGTCAATCCACTTCTCCAGGACCTCCAGGGGTGAAACAATTTGTGACGGATTGTTTTACAGTAAAGAAATATAAAGGAAATGTTTATCTGTTAGAATTCTCCCCTCACTACATCTAGGTTTATGGGCGAGTTTATCAAGTGACAGCAAGTTAACCTTTCTTACTGTCAAGTTTGATTATATTAAAAACATTTACTACGATATCAGGGTTTATTCAGCAAGATGGGTTGCAACATACTCACGTCCATACATACACACCTTCTTCTAATTTTGTTTGTGTATTCAGAGGTCTTCAAAACATGTATTTCTGATAAAATCTGGTACAGCTTGGTGGTAGGGGAAATAAAACTATTGATATATCAGGATAACTATGGAGGTGATTTGGCACTGCGATCGGTATTGATCTGTCCGTAGGGGAGGGGATCCGTCCCCTCAGCTGCCGTGGTGCGGGCGCTGCGGACCCTTAGCACTCGTGGTACCTATGACGTTACTAGAGGAACCTCGGGCCGAACTGCCGAGCCACTCCCGTAGGGGAGTTGTTCGGATTGGGTTGGACTCGAGGGGGCAGTGTGTTCCCGACACCCACGGGGAATTGGGTACCTCCGACCAGGATAAGGCCGCCCGGAGGGGGTAGAGAGTGTCTCATAAGTCCCGGTTACTGACCTGAAGAGCTGGTACCTCTACTAGCTAGATCACCTTCGGCCCCAACGAGGTTCTCGGTAGTCTTCCCTGCGGGGTTGACGCGCGAAAGTGGCGCATCCACTTCCATCCCGTCTTGACGTTGTGTTCAGCGGGGGGAGCTTTTTAAAAAATCAGATATTGCCCTAAGGAAAGATCCCCGGAGCTATCCGTCGCTCCCGGGCAGAAGGAGGCTCGGGTCCTTGGTCCTACTGGTCCAGGACTGATGGGAGTAGAACCTCTGCGCTTAAACTGTACCTATGCCACAAGTGTAGCATCCCTGGAGGTAGGATGAGGCGACAGGAGACAGAGGGCCGCCGACACCAAGAAGTCACTACAGTACAGAGGGCAGAGTCTCTACATTTTACTTAAATGGAATCCTGCCACGGTAAGCCAGGAACGGACATCCCCCACTTCTGCTATGATTCGGAGGCACTCCCAGCAGTCCTTTCGGAGGCTGACAACCAACCTACCGGAGGAAGTGGTGTTTCACTCAGAGCATATCATCCTGCCATGCACCGCCGAGACACCCGCCGATACTTATATCCTGAAAGAGACCGCAGGATGACAGGTGATATAAAAATATAGTAAAATGAAATTGAGGATCAGGAAATTTGGGGAATGTAATTAACCCAGCCAGCGACTCGGTAAAATAGTTGAAGAATTTTATGTAATGTTGACAAGCTGGCGATGGTAGCTCAATGGTTAAGAGCAGACGGCTGGAGACAGGAATATCCACGGTTCAAATCCCGGCTATGACATCGAATTTTTCAATATGATTCTACCGTTCCATGCGTTTTGTTTATTGCTCTATTTACACCTCGTTTTCAACTGCATTGAACAAGTGGGCCCTTTGTCTTTGAAAAATACTGCAAATGAAGAAAAGTGTTACGTTATATACAATTGTGGGCATCAGAAGACACTCTGATCTTACAGACTTTGGAGATGATGGAGAATAACCGGTAATCGAAGCTGGGAACCCGCCCACGGCAGGCAAGTGCTCCAGCGACTGAACTGGGAATGCTGTCTTGGTTGCAGTAAGTAAAAGATACAAGAATTGATCCGATGAAAACCTTCAAGTTCATGAAATGTTAGAAAGCGAACATAGAGCAGACGAGAAAGAGAGAACGAGAGAGAGAAAAAAAGACAAAATGAATACAAAGAGAATATTTCCAACGGAAAACATCTGTATGAAAATAATGAAAGAGAGGAGGTCAAGAGCTTTTCAGACTTCGAGTACTCCAACCGAATTCCTGCAGCAAAGCTATATAGCAGCAAATCTCGTTTTGGAGTGTGCTTGTGTCTACAATGTCGTCGTGTGATTCTCTTTGATCGAAGCCGAACATTGGAAAATGTCATTATCACATGCTGAAGCATTGAACCGCGAAGGGAACAGCGCCACTTTTATACTTGGAGTTCTTATCTTTTTACATAGATGAGTGAGCAGGTAACTCGATGTAAATATCGAACCCTAACGTGGTCTGAAAGTTAGCCATAGGTTTAACTGCAGCCACGTTTTGTAACCTTCTGGATAAGTTGGTATCGGTTCACCTGGAGTCCAATTGCTGATCGTCTTCCTCTTACCCGCAACTATTAGGTATTTGTTTCAAATGGGAAGAGTTCTCGCCTATAGCGAATCAGATGCGTTCGAGCCTTCACCGTTGGCACCTCGTTACCCCCACACTTTTTTTATATTTCCCTCTCTCTCACACCTGCGAGTGTTCGTGGCGTTAGACGTAAGGGAACGCAGACTGAAATTTCCAAAGTTTTATATTAATGCAGTTGTTGAAATAACAATTGCAACATGAATATTCGTATACTACTCAAATGGTTTGAACATTTAATTTAAAATTAATTATAGTTTATGAATCATTTATTTTTCTAACCCAACAAAAATACCAGCGGTGCATCCGTATAGCTGTGAGTGTTAATTACGTTAAGAGATAATTCGCCATTGTCATTGCCTTCAACGTCTGAGTACTGCAAATTTATGATGACAGGTTCCAAAATCCCGTTACGTGCTATTTCTTTCCAAAAGTCGTCTTCTTATAGTTGATCTGATATCTCACGCAGTTTTCTCAGTCTTGTATTCCTTGTCAATTCCTTCGTGAATACATCGTTCAACGTCAGTCAGTTTAAAAAAATCCTGTTTGTAACGTAATTTGAGCCCACATTAACTCTATTGGATTGTTTTGGCAGTAGTAAGAGAGAAGGTGGATCGTGTCTCATTGCTCCAGCTGATACACTTCTTCATGGAAGAATAAGTGAATAATACTGCTTTGAAGTCTCTAGAGTAAATATACATCACCACCCATCCATACACAAAGAAATATTGTGACCAGATACGTTCGGCCAGACAAGCAAGAAGTGTATCGTTTCCTCTCATCCAATTTAACAAATACCTTGGCTTATACAAAGTACATATTTCTTTGATCACGTCATGTCAAATGTTTACGTTTCAGTTCTGAGTAATCTCAAATATACGTTCACGCATACATTCCAATCAATAATGATGTTCATTACAGTTCCTACGTCGCTATGCATTGTTATAATATAATGGTATCTACTTCATTTATTTGTATTAGGACAACTATTTGAGCTAAAATATGGGGTTTATACGGTTATGTTAAATACATTACTCTCTCCTTCCTCATGAATCAGTTTTTGCAAAATCTGAACTTTTTGTCTTAGCGCGATTACTATTTATTAGAGGTTGAGTAGGTTGCCGCTCGTGACACGTCACTTAGGTGGTCTGAAATACAACACCGCGGCACTCTGACTGGTTGCTCACCGAGTAGCGCTTAAGGACAAACAACTTCCCATTTAAAACACACAATAGATATACCAGTTAATGACCATTTACGTAGAAGTTTAGGGTTAAATAAAGCTGAACATTACAACAGACATTAGAGCATTACTTAATTACATTCAATAATTTGTTATTTTGTTAGGCACCAAACAAATTAGATATAGCTTTATTTCACTCAGCCTGTTACGATTTATTTTCATACTGTCACATTGGAAGGGAAAGAGTAGTGTTAAGCAACTCAGGCGTCAGCGCCAGGAAGACGGAGTACAGGGATCACCTCGTTGTTTTTGGTTGTCTAGACGGTAATGACACGCCCTTCAGACCAATCATGAGCTGACGACGTGCTCTGCTACAGTTCCAGATCGGAAGGATCAAATTTCAGAAAGATCAACCGCAGGTATACAAAAGCAGATGTAACGCAGACAATTGGGTTGTACAGTAAGCAGTGCTCCGTGATAGGAATCGGCAGGCCGTAAACGGGCAGGAAATACAGAGTGTATATAACTGAATATCAGGGTTTTAACTCTTAATAATATTTATTACATTCAATTTACAGTTATAAATTATATGTCAAATAAAAAGCAACTCAAACAGTTCTACAAAGAACCTTATAAATGTTCAATTTGACTACCCTTTGTCACACGGCACACATCATGTCCATTGCCAAGTTCTTCCCAAAAGTTGCTAAATGTGTATTCAGTAATTGTAGCAACAGCTGCTTCAATCCGGTTTCTTAATTCAGGCAGGTCAGCTGGTACCGGAGACACGTACACACGATCCTTAATGAAGCCCCAAAGGTAAAAATCGCATGGGGTTGTCAGGAGAACGTGGAGGCCATGCATAGCAAGCTCTGTCATTGGGGCCCTTGCGGCCTATCCAGCGCTCGGGTACAGTGGCATTCAACCAATCGTGTACTTCGTTATCCACCATCTTGCTGGAACATGAAGTTCTCTGGCTCATTTTCTTCCAACTGGGGGAAGAGCCATTGCTCTAGTGTATCAAGGGAAGAAGTGCCAGTTACAGTAGGTTCACCAAAAAAGAGAGGCCCATAAAGTTTTAGCTGGGATACGGCACAAAAACATTTACTTTAGGGGAATCTCGTTGCATTTGTAACATCTCGTGAGGATTTTCTGAGGCCAAATGCCAACATTATGAGTGTTAAAAGGACCACTGAGTTTAAAGGTCGAGTCATCACTGAAGACAACACGATCCATAAAATCGTCATCGTCATGAAACAACATGTCCTTTGCGAAGTTGGCACATAATCCGTGGTCTGTCGGCTTTAGAGCCTGTAATAGCTGTAAACACTAAGGACGTAGCCGTAAGCGTTTTCTTACAAATTTCTAAACAATCGACACAGGAACTTTTAATTCACGACTAGCCTACCGAACTGATTTCTTTGCACTGTGTTGTGAAAAAAAAATCAATTGTGAAAATTAAGAAAGGAAAGAGTCCTTAGAATTTAGTTAAAGAGGTAAACCATGCGAATAATTAGTTAAAGATTTGGCAACGTATAATGCTTGGATAGGTGGGACCTACGTTTATAAAACAGCATGTCTTACAGTCTCTTGCAAGATACAGAAGTGTTTTACTACGATAGATTATCGGCAGTTTGTAGCGCCTAACGACCGCGCTTGGGTTGTATAAATTTGGCGGTCGACGTGAAAAGATTTACCTTTTAGCATTTTTGCGTCTCACGGCAACTTACTTTCTTATTACGGAAGCAATTATTTTAAAGTTGGTTGTACTTTAGAAGATCGATAAAATACTTAAATAGAATTTCTAGCACTAAGGTACAGAAAAAGTTTAATTTTGTATTCACAAAGAGTTGAAAACTCACTTCAAATAGCTTATTTATTAGACCCTATTACATTTTTCAGTCTACTTAACTGTAGCGTCTATTTTTATACCACCCGCTCATACCCTCAGAGAAATATCTTACAGCAGCCGAGAGCAGAACGTCTTTCTGATGTACTTTCCCCATCCACTTTCCCTGCTGCACAGTATCTCGCGTACTTAAAGGGTAGATGACAGAGAAGGTAAATATCCTTTATTAAAGTATACTCTCATTAATGCCATTAATAGGTTTATGTTTACTGCTTCCGTGAAGGTATTTGCCTAATAAAACTTCTTATGTATCCGAAATTTTCTTTGCGCTTCCTCTATCCAATAGAAGGAACAGCTATTTCTCAGTTCCTTTGAGCACACCGTTCTTGAAATTCTTTTTGCCTTACTTGCAGCGTGTCGTATTTTATCATTCGTATCTTTCATCTGCAAAACTTTTCGTGGAATATTTACTTTGTGCTTGAATTAGCCAACCGTAAAAACAGAGATCCAATATTATGATTCAGGTTCGTATAATACTTGGAGTTGAAAATCCGTTAAACCAAAGAAAATTCTCTACATCGCTCGCTACATTTTACCAGGCAAGGAAGAGATAAAAGAAAAATAATTACATTTTTGTGCGGCGAACGATAAAGTTGCCCAGAAACGGATGTCTCGGCAATAGCTGCCTAAAGGAGCAACTGTTCTCGTAATAATGACTCCATTCTGAGAGTAAAACGATTAGATACTGAATAAATTGATTAATAATTTCATAAAAACTTCATAGGGAGATAGCTAAGTAATTTCCTTATGTTAAAATACATGGATAATTGTAAGTTTGCCAGTAAATAAGATATGTTTAACCAGGGAAATTGTAAGTAAGGTACTTGTCATATGAGGGCTGTTGAATAAAGAATGGTCAGAATTTCCTTTGACAACGTACCTTCACTCATCCTCATACCTTTGATGGTCCTTCTCAAAATAGTCTCCCCTGAATGCAATGTACTTGTCCCAGCGTTTCTCCCAATCTTCAAAGACATGTTGGAAACTATTTTTTTGAGAAATCCTTCAAAATCGCCTCCGCAGCCTTCACCACTGCTTCTGATGATGGATAATACCTTCCACGAAGGCGTTTATTCAGGATAGGAAATAGAAAAAAAGTCACATGGGACTAAATACGGACTATAGGGAGGGTGAGGGTTGCACTTCACGTTGATTTTTGCAAGATATTCAGCAACAACATTGGCAATATGCGGCCGCGCATTATCGCGCCGCAGCATCTAGCCTGCTTCAGGGAAATGTGATTTTTGCGCCTGATATGGACTTGCAATATTTTCAGGACATCCCTGTAGTAATGTCCAGTTACTGATGTGTGTGCAGATACAACATGCTGATAAACCATTCCATGAATATCAAAGAATGAGATGACCATAAAATTCCCAGCAGAAGCGACAAATTTTGCTTTTTGGGGGGGGGGGTTGGTGATGAAGGAGATTTCCACACTGAGCTTTGCTGTTTGCTCTCAGGATCAAAATGATGTAGATAAGTTTCATCAGCATTGATTAAGTTTGAAAGAAACTCCGGTGGCATTCCTGCAGACATGCTTTTTTGTGGCTGTCAAAACTTATGTAACAAAAACATTAACATAAGTAGGTTACTCACATATTTTCATGATCGTACAAGCCTAACAAGCCAATTTTCAGTAACATACAGCTAACATCATTATGAGAGAAGAGAAGCAATATATAATAGGTTATATTAGATTCTTATTGTGTATATTCCAAAATTTTACAATTTACAAATTTTGGCTAAATTTACGTTGTTGCTACCTAGGCTTACATGACACCCTAGTCTTCTGCTCTGTCAGGTACCTCTTAACCTTCATGCCTCCTTGTTACTTAATTAGTTCCAATCTTCCCCCTCATCTTCCTTTCTTATATTCTTCACATTTCTGGCCCATTTTTCTTTTACGTTCCTCAAGAACTCACCAATACTTCTTACCTTCTTTTCCTCCCTGCTCGTTAACATTTTTATAGCTACTATCCTCTACTCTACTTTCTCCCATTTTTCCTCCCAAACCTGTTTTCTCCAGATTGCAACCTCCTCTCATTCTCTTACATGGTGTTCTATGCTTTCTATCCCCCACACAATCCACAAATTTCATTTTCCCTACCTCTTATTCCTCTTAGAAATATTGTTCCTGTTCTCATCCAAGCTAACCTTTCTCTCTCTTGCCTATTGCAGTAATCTACATAAGCTTCTCGTCCCCAATTTCTTCGTATTTGTTTGTAAACTTGTACTGCTTTCGTATTTTCTAGACTTCCCCATATTTCCTGTATTTCTATATCTTGTCCTCTAATCCCCTTATATCTCCCATTCCTATTTTGTGCATAATTCCTCATATATCTGCTCACCAACTATTTGAGTTCACTAATCTTCTTTGCTGTCTCATGCATAATTTCATAATTTCCCCGAGAAGTAATATAGTGAAACTATGAAATCAACTTGAAGCACTTAAAAAGCTGCTAATAAGTATAATAATCATAGTGCAAGGATAGTATTGTGACTTACTGGGTTCGTAGAATTAAGAGACCTGTTCACAGAAATTCCAAAATGCTCTATATTCCCGGAGAAACGTACTTTGGTCAACCCTTACTGTAGAAGAATTACGTCACATACAGATACAATCTTCCAAGGTCTTTGACCAGAGCAAAGAGTTCATAGATACACTCTGTTTACAACAACAACAACTACAACTCTCGTTACAACTCCGTTTACGACTCCTTACTACTACTCCGCTTACGTGTCGCCTCTCATATACCACTACTGATCTTACTAGACATTTCTGGAATATTCTGTAACAAACAAGATATCGAGTGTTCTGTATTAATCAAGATGACACTAGAATGTTCCATTTACCTCACTTTATCTGTTTTGGCATGCCTTTTATCTCCGCGCTAAGTTTATGTTTCAATTCAATTCATGCCAAGGCATCTACTCCCGTTAGTCCAGGACCCGTAGGACCAAGGAACCGGGCCTCCTTCGACCAGGGTGTTACCGAGCTGTCTCAAAAGGGCGCCCGGCGCCCCCGAGGCTCTTTCCATAGGGCAAGACCTAGAGACTAACAAGCCCCCCTATCTGGTCATGTGGACTCAAGACGGGATGGAAGTGGATACGCCAGTTACGGGCGCCAACACCAAAATGGGAAGGCTGCCGATATGACCTCGGTGGGGCCGCCTGGCGATATATGTTTATCTGCTTAGACAAGCTGTTTATCTCCGCCAGGCACTATCTGTCACTTTTCTCTCTGCGCCGAAACTTTTATGTGCGTCGCGACAGTGTTGTGACTTTGTGGGCTCGTAGAATTAAAAGTCCAATTTGCAGAAATTCCGAAATGCTTTTTATTCTGCGTAGAAACACACTTTGGTCAATCCTTACAGTAGCGGAATCAGGTAACATACACAAATACAACCTTTAAGGTCGTCGACCACAAACAAAAGACTTCACTTTCAAAACACAGCTGCGCGCACACGAGTCCAATTACGACTGACTACAGTGACGATTCGCGGCTTCCCTTTTATACCTCTACTCATTGTTCTAGAAACTAATGATATGTTCTATAACAAACAAGAAACCGAAACTTCCAGTCAGCTGTTTGTCTCTTTCTTTATCTTTTTCGGCAAGCTTTTATCTCCGCGACGCACTATCTGTCTCTTTGTGCGCGTCGGCCGCAGCAATGCTCACGACGGTATGAAGGAAAGAGAAAAATACTATGTACTTCTATGTACTGTAAACATTTACTGACATTTATTAAATACGTATTGAGGTCATCCAATACGTAAAATGTAGCTTTAAAAGAAACTAAAAGTCTGGTAAATATATAGATTCAACGAATTCCAACAAGTCACTTCATGTCTCAAAGATTTATTTATTATTTGGAAAGCACTGCTAAGTTTATCTACTTCAAATTAATAGCAGATTAATATCTTTCTCGTAAATACTTTTGTTATTGAAGAAAAACTGAGAGTTACATTCTGACTCAATTAATTCCTAGGGAGAGCATGTTTGCACATTTAAGGGTTTTGCCAATGTTCTCCACTTTTTTCACCAAATTACTAAATGAATCTTTGCAGAATTTACTTCATATATTTTAAAAAATTTGTAAATTATGCGTTTAAAATAAAATTACACATTTAACACCAAATTCATTAGTCGAACTTCATTCCAGTGTTATGATTAAATATTCCAGTGTGCTGCAGTCACTTTCCAGCATTTACATGTTCCTCATGAAACAAACGTTTAAGTTAATGAGTAAAACGTCCGACATATTTTTCCCAATATGATTTAATTAAAATTTTCCATGCAGGTATATATATAAAGAAAATGTGTTAGACCACCCAGGTCGCCCATATTTAATATATACCCATTAATTCATTTTTTAATGCATCCATCGGTCCTACCCCATCATTTTTTGTTTTGCTAATACCGTATTCCAAAATGAACAAAAATTGTGCTTGTGGAAACGTAGAGTCGGTCTGAAAAATTCAATGCCATAGCCGGGATTTGAACCACGGATCTTCTGGTTTCCGTCCAGCCGCACTACTCTTGTGCTACTATGGCCAACGTGCCTGGCTATGGCATTGAATTTTTCATTCTGACTCTACGTTTCCACAATTTAGCCTACACACGGCCAGTGTGAAAGAACAATTAATTTCCAAAAATTGTACTTGATATTTCAACCAAGTATTTATAGCCGGTCCTTTTCTGCCGTGGTTCTCAGTGCCCCATTTTATATTGACCGTGAAAACGCGTTGAATTTTGCTCAGAGGTCCCTTTATCAGGCTTGAGATGTTTTTACGTGTCATAAATTTATGATACGGTATTGCCGGCTTTACTTCCCGTACGAAGGAAGCCAAACGGAGGACTTATCCGCCCTCCTAAAAGCTCCATCGCTTTCATTTGGAGTTCAACCCATGACTTCGGGAACCAGAGGCATGCTTGGCCCTGTAGCGTGTTTGGTTTAAGTTCAACAGGACCTATGTTCGAATATCGCTCAGAGTGACTTATTTCCACTGTAAACAGTATGTGTAGTGTTTAACACCCACCCTTACTACATATGGCAGCGCAGGTGGTGACTCTGATGATACACGAGATGAAGATGGAGCACAGGTGGGAGTAGATGACGGAGGAAACCGGAGAAAAACCCGCCCCAGCGCTGTGTTGTCCATCACAAATCGTTCGCTGCCGTCTCACCGTCTAGGTGAGAGTCCAGCGGTCGAACCACTCAGCCAGTGCGTGGATAAGGCTTTTTGCGGGGTTCTTCCTTATGCTGAAAGACGAATGTCAAGTAACTCTATGCGCTATGGACCCTGCGCTCATTTGAGCACCTTTTCACCAATTTTATCGTCCAATATTACTTAATGTTGAAGGACGTAAGCAGTGAAAAACAAAACACAGTCAGAGGCGTGTGAATAGTATTATTACCTTTTCTACTTTCTAAGTGGGGGAAGTACAGTATTCCACTTAAAAATTCGATACCTTACTGATATTTTTAAGCTACCGGAACACCCCATTGCAGTTAGTTTTAGCAACAGGTGTGTGTGTGCGTGTTTGTGTGTGTGTGTGAACAACATAATGAAATATGAAAAGTCAATTAAATACCAAACTTGGTATTTAAGTTTAGGATCTTCCAAACCGAGAGTAATTGCGCTGGGGGCAGCCTCTCTGTTCAACATTCGGGAGACCGAGGATTCGAATTCCGAACTCCGACCTTCCTTCATGCCCTGAGTATTGTTTCTCCATTTCACCTCGCTTATGATTTCATATCACCTTTCATTCTGTTTGGCTGTTTCAGAGTTTCTTGTCCTCGGGAGAGAGAGATAGAGAGAGAGGGGGGGGGAGAGGAAGAGAGAGGTGTCCATGTGGGGAAGTGGAGCTGGTTCTGCAAATAATGAATTATCTGGCTGTTATTGACTCTGCCATCTACCCAGTCTTAACACCTATTATATTCTCTCACGTCACCTCTCCCTCCCGGGGACCACCGCGACAGGGCATAAACCTAACGACTTCGTTGATCGTAGAGCTAAGTCCCTTCTCCGAACTTTGCCAATGTCATAGAATCCTACAATGACACGAAGACTGAAGAGAATCCCAGCACCACAGGTTGAAGTTTAAATAAATACCTTTCGAAAATGTTGAGGTTCTAAAAGTAGCTCTAAAGATTTAGTTTGAAGTAGCATACTGTCGCTGAGGCATTGCTGTGCCGCAAGCTGCAGCCGGCGCGTGAGTGCAGAGCTAGATGCTTACTGAGAGAGAGAAAGAAACAGAGAGAGAAAGAGACAGAAATAGTTTCGTCTTTCCCTCGCTGCATCGCGATTATTATAGAATGATCGACTGAATTCTAGAATAATGACTGAAGGTATAAAAAGCCCGTAAGTGTTAGAGTGGAGTTAGTTGCTAATGGGTTTTAATTGCGTGTGCAGCTGTGTAGTAATTGTAAGAGCGTGAACATTTGAAGTGTGCCGCTGTGAATTCTTTCGTTTGTTTACGTGCAGCTGAGAACGAGGCGACCTTGAAGACTGCGTTTGTGTGTGTTACGTCATTTTGCTAGTGTAAAGGGGTGTACAAGGCGTCTTTTTACTGAGATAAACACATTTTAAATTTCTGCAAACAAGACTTCTAATTCTACGAAACCCCAAAGTCACAATATATTCAAGACATATTCCATGACAAATGGAAATTATATCTTGGACTTTTGGGGAATGTTCTCAGATATTCTGTTCATTCCGAAGTAATACTTATAACTATACTAAAACACGAAACGCACAAAAGTTGTGCTACACAAAAATTGTAGATCTCTTTAAAACTAACCATTTATGTTAAGGTGAGAGGTTACTGCACTTAGGGTAAAATTCAGTTTCTTATGTTTACATTTTATTACTATGCCATCCTTCTATATAACAAATATACAGTTAAAAAGTTCATTGAAGCAATATTTTATACCTAATTTTCTTATTATATTACTGAGTGTTAAGTTCTTGCCACACCCCTTTTCGTAAGCTTTCAGAAAATCTATCATAACTTCTTTAATACTGAACAGATAATTCTGAACTAATCCTTAATTTGTAAGAGATCTTCCAAGCTTCCTGTTAGTGCAACTTTAGCTCCAATGATGCTAGTATTTCTTTTGTCTTCAGCTGTGTATGTCAACAGTTGTTTGTTTTGAATATTTTGTACTAGTTACTGGTGAATATATGATATGGGTAGGCCAAAATCATTTGGAAAGAGAAATTTTAAGGCAATGATTTTACTATAAACAGAACAGTAAATGTGGAAAATATAAATACAATAGAAAATGAAATAATATGTAATACTGAGGTTAGTAGGCCCAGTTAAACAATACATGTGTTAACCATGATAGTAGTCATATACAGAAATTGATGAGCTGCGAGTCCTGAAAGCAGATAACATGGTTGAAGAACTGACCAAGAAGGCAAGAAAAATGAAGAGGAACTTGAAAAAAACAAGTGAGAATACAGAGGGTCAAGACTATGCAGCAGGAATATTCTGACTCATGTGAGAAATCATAAAATACTGCCGCCTGACGTGTTAACCACTGTATCACAACTGTTTTGACCTCGTTATCGTCTTGAAGAGGCTGACGGCCCAGATGTTTCATCAAGTGCAGAAACAAATGGTACTCGCTGGGCGCCAGATCAGGGCTGTATGGAGGATGATCTAGAGTTGCCCATTGAAAAGATTTGATGAGATCTTTGGTCCGATTAGCCACATGTGGACGGGCATTGTCATGCAGCAAAACGATAACCTTACTCAACTTGCCACGTCTTTTGTTCTGAAATGCACGGCGCAGATTGTTCAATGTCTCACAATAAGACGGTGTATTGATTGTCTCATTACGAGGCAGAAACTGCACTAGCAATACCGCTTTTCTGTCCCGAAAAACTGTGCACATAATTTTCCGGACAGAAGTTGTTTGATTAAACTTCACGCTTGTAGGTGATGATGAATGTCGCCATTCCTTGGATTGCCGCTTCGATTTTGGTGTGATGTAGGCCACCAGTAACAATTTGGTCTAAAAAATCTTCACCTTCATTGTGGTACCGCTCAAGGAAAGTCAATGCACTGACTATACATTGGGTTTTGTGCAAATCCGTCAACATTTTCGGAACCCAACGTGAACACAATTTCCGGTACTTCAAGTTCTCGGTCACAGTGCGATACAAAACACTACGAGAATATTGAGGAAAATAGTCGCACAATGATGGCATTGTAAAGCTTCTGTTCTGTCTCACCTTTTCGTCCAATTTCTGCACCAAATCTTCAGTAACGACCGAAGGACGTCCACTGCGTTCATCATGCACATTTGTTCGGCCATCTTTAAATGCTCTCACCCATTTCCTTACCATTCCATCACTCATAAAGTTTTGTCCGTAAACTTCACAGATCTCACGATGAATATCGATTGGTTTTACGCCTTTAGTACTAAGAAATCATATAACAGCCCATACTTCACAATCGGCGGAATTCACGATAGTCGGAGACATCTTAAACACTCAGTAACCAACGTATACAATGAAGAATCAGACTGTAGTGGCGTCAGTGCGTAGAGAAGAGATGTAGGTAACCAGGGCGCATGCGCGGAACGCCGATCGTAGCGCTGGGGCAGCGGAAACGTAAAACGGTACTGACTTAAAAAACATGCCTCGTATATAAACTTTAAAGCTGTTTTACTCAGTTTCACAATTTTTCAGGTTCTGGTACCCTTCTTAAAATATACGACTCAACCAAATCATATGAATGTTTTGTGTGTATTAAGCAGACTTATGAGGATAATAATAAAAAGGGATTTTTCTTTGAGATTCATAATTGTTGTTTAAAAAAATCGATCTGAAATTTCAGTGCCTTTTTTAAAAAATACTAAAAGTTATAACAAATTATCATTACAAAGTTTTGAAATAATAGCAGGTATTATTCAAGATAAATTTTCATGTACATATCAATAATAATTTCGTAGTAATGTGCACCCAAAAATCATGTAAATAGCATTTTGGAGATAAGCACATCCTTTGGGGGTGCTGAACCATTTCGAGACATTCGCAGTCGTTTATTTTAAGTTTTAGTACTTATATGTCTTTCTCAAATTGGATGTCTTAATGGTCCTGGTCATGCATAGAGAACGGTCTTTTAAGGTCCTCACTTAGCAACCAACTCGTAATATATATTACATATCATCACTTAAGGATCCTGTGATCTTCTATAGCCATTAAATGTACATGATATGTAGTGAAAATATTTGTACACAGGTTTATCTCTATTAAAAGTAAAGTTAAAAGGAGATAGCGTTTTTATGATATTTTATACAGGAGTGTGTGGAAAAAGTAATGTGACTGGACAAGTTGCTTTATTTGTAAAGTAGCTTTATTTTTAATACGTAATCCAGAAGTGACTTAATGTAAAGGCACCATAATTCGTAGCCACAGTTGTTTATACAGACATAAGCTTTGGTAAAGGAATCAAAACATTCAGTACCATACGTTGGGTTTTGAACAGTTCCCTGACGACCTCATCAAATACGAAACTGAACTGTCTGCCTAGCCGTGTACATTACTGGTCAATAAATCCGATATCAACTTGAAACTAGAGCTTTTAGATGCTGCGGTAAATGCTCAGGGAATCTCATCACTAATTCAACATATTTGAAGTTGAGTAGCCCCCGAACGTAATTACACTTGGAGATGGGCTACAGACTCCTTGAGTTTCTCATCACAGCAACACAAATATTTAAGGAAGAAGAACAGCTCAACTTAATGCCTTGGCATACTTTTATCCAACTTTTTGAACAACAAGTAGGTCACGAGATGCCGCATTAAACTTTAAGAAGCTTTCGGTCCACAGTAACCCTTCCATGTTTGTAGAGGATGTTGTTAATCCAAGCATTTCGTTAGTCGCAAACCAACGCCTCATCAGTCAATATCACACAAAAGTTTTCTTACCTCTCTTCAACAAACGCTTGCTACTCCACCTATTTCATGTTAATTTGTTGCAAATGAAGGGTATGCTCTGTGGGCCGTATTCGGGAAGTCCTGGCTCGATTCTTGTGGCAGACCTACTTTACTCATTGGCTTTTCCGGGTTTTTTTCCCCAGGTCGCCAGGTGAGTGATCGGTAGTTAATTACATTCCCCAAATTTCCAACCCCTCCATTTCATCTCCATTAACATGTCACATCATTCCTCATCTTGTGGTATCTTTCAGGATATAAGTGTGGGCGGATGCTTCGGCGGTGCATGACAGGATCATATGCTCTTCGGTCTCCGAGTCCAATTTGGTGGGGCTGACTCCGGAACGTAGTCGGGTGAACTGCCGGTTGCGCAGGGCTGCCGGGGAGTTTCCAACTCTTAAAGTGAAGCCCTCTGCACTGTCGTGACTCCCTATGTCTCATCTCGCCTCATTCGTCCTCCCGTGGATGCGCCACTATATTCGTTATATATAGTTGAGGTAATTATGCTCGGTAAAATAACGGAAAACAGCAATAAAATGAATAATCAGGTACATTAATACAACACGAGGGGTAATTAAGATTTTCACCTATATTCCCATAGGTTAGAAATCTAAAAAACCAAGCCATCAAGGGCTGCATGTTTTCTTTATAACAATCTACCACAAAGTATAAACATATAAAAAGGATTCATAGATTCAAAAGAGGTAAAAAGATACTGTATTGCTGTAACATTTTACTCCTTAGACGAATTTACAAATAGTATTTAAGTCATAACTGTAAAATTGTAAATATTTAGCAAGAAAACTGTAGCGGAAAGTATTATTAAAAAGTGTAAAAGTAGTTACGAAATTATTGTGTAGAAATACATTTATATAGGTACGTTCATATGCATTAGTATAGGTGCACATGTAATTGTCATTGCAAATATGTTTTTTTTCTTTTGTTTCGTAATATGTTTAATCCCATGGATTTCTGTTTTTTTGGCGATGCTACGAATTACTTTGTAATTTCTACAGCAATAAAAAATGAAATGCATTAAAACGAAATAGGCACGATAGATCACGACTGGTCGCAGTGGCAAATCCGCTCTGTAGCACAATCCAATCCAACATTATTTTGTTGAAATGGTTTTATTATACACCTCCGTGTAGTTACAATGGAAGTAGAGTACGCAGTACACCTTAAGCGATGGTTAATAACTTAAGAACTAGTCACTATGCGACGAGTTTGACTTTGCACTCTCTTTATAGGTCGAGAGAGAGAGAGAGAGAGAGAGAGAGAGAGTAATGATATTCCACATCAAAAAATACAGGTATTTTAAACCGCGAACTGACATCTGAAATAAATTACCTGATCTTCGAGCTTCGTGACTTCGAATTGTGACTTCGAGGGTTACGTAGAATCAGAAGTCAAGTTTGCAGATCTTTAAAAGACTCTTTATTGCAGTAAACAGAAGTTATATACAACCATTGTAGCGGCAAAAAAAATTGACATTGACAGTCAGTTGTCTTCAAGGTCGACTCACTGCTTCGTCGCACCTAAACAAAAGAAATCACTCCGGTGCAGTTCAAATGCCCACTGTCGCAATAACCATCACACAAGTCACACAACTACAAAAATCAACACAACACAACTACACAACTGATTCTCTAACACCTTTCGGAGCCTTTTATACCTCCTAGCCATTGTTCGATAACAATTGCGACGGCAACAGAAACCCGGAAAATTCTAGAACCCCCCTCCCTCCCTCCCTCTCCCTCTCACTCTCTCTCTCTCTCTCTTGGCAAGCGTACAGCCCTTCTGCCCGCGTGTCACTCTGTCTCTTTCTTTCCTGCCCTCGTGCCCAGCTCTTGCTTGTCGAGGCGCCAACAAAGTAATGCGATCGGCGACAATATTATTCGTTAGCAAAGTTTCGTGTACTCCTTAAGTTTACCAGTTACCTATAACAGTTTCCCGTAGGGAGGTATCCGTCCCCTTCAGCTGCTGTGGTGCGGGCGCTGCGGACACTCAGCACTCCTGCTACCTCTGACGTTACTAGAGAAACCTCGGGCCGAACATTCGAGCCCCTCTCTAAATGGGAGTTGTTCGGGTTGGGTTGCACTCGAGGGGGCGGTGTGTTCCTGACACCCACGGGAAATTGGGTACCTCCGGCCAGGCTACGGCCGCCCGGAGTGGGTAGAGGGTTGTCTAATAGGTCCCTGGTACTAGCCAACAGAGATTGTAGAAGGTGTGCTAGATCACCAGGTGGCCCCACCGAGGTTTACGGTAGCCTTCCCTGCGGGGTTGACGCGCCAGTAGGTTAAAAATAGCGGTTCCAGAACAGACCCAAATGAGCAAGATGGCGGCCATGCGCAATCGGTATGTTTAGTGGATTTAGACAGTGTTTAGGTAGGCAGTCAATCCTCTTAATTTGGTGTACCTTATAATGCTGTGTCCTGAGGTATGATCAGAGCTTGTCTTGAGCTATGATCTGAGGCTCTAGGGTTAAGGGCTGCAGGGTTTCTTAGGTAAAGTCTGTTGGTCTGGAGGTGAAGTCTGTTGGTCTGGATGGTTTAGAGCTGTAGGATTTAGAGACTAGGTCCTGAGGTATGATCTGAGGCTCTAGGGTTAATAGTTTCACAGGCGAAGTCTGTTGGTCTGGATGGTTGTGAGCTGTAGGATTTAGGGGCTTGGTCTCTATGTATGATCTGGGAGGAGGGTCTAGTGCTAAGAGCTGCAGGGTTTCTTAGGTAAAGTCTGTTGGTCTGGAGGTGAAGTCTGTTGGTCTGGATGGTTTAGAGCTGTAGGATTTAGAGACTAGGTCCTGAGGTATGATCTGAGGCTCTAGGGTTAATAGTTTCACAGGCGAAGTCTGTTGGTCTGGATGGTTGTGAGCTGTAGGATTTAGGGGCTTGGTCTCTATGTATGATCTGGGAGGAGGGTCTAGTGCTAAGAGCTGCAGGTTTTTCACAGGTAAAGACTGTTGGTCTGGGAGGTTAATAGCTATAGGACTTAGAGGTTAGGTCCTGAGGTATGATCTGGGACTCTAGGGTTAAGGGCTGCAGGGTTTCTTAGGTAAAGTCTGTTGGTCTGGAGCTTGAAAGCTGTGGGATTTAGAGGTTAGGTCTTGAGGTATGATCTGGGGCTCTAGGGTTAAGGGTTGCAGGTTTTCTTAAGGTAAAGTCTGTTGGTCTGGAGCTTGAAAGCTGTGGGATTTAGAGGTTAGGTCTTGAGGCATGATCTGGGACTCTATGGTTAAGAGTTGCTGAGTTTCTTAGGTAAAGACTGTTGGTCAGGGAGGTTAATAGCTGTGGGATTTAGAGGTTAGGTCTTGAGGTATGATCTGGGGCTCTAGGGGTTAAGGGTTGCAGGTTTTAACAGGTAGGGTTGCTGGTATGGGAGGTTAATACCTATAGGATTTAATGTGGAATGAGCTCTAGGGTTAAGGGTTGTAGGCTTCATAGCTAAATGTTGTTGGTCTAGAGGATAAAGACTGTAGGGTCTTTTATCTATGTTTTATAGGCTGAGGTATGGTCTTATAATTTTGAAGTTAAGTTTGCTAGTCCAGCGATTAAAGGCGGTTAATCTTGGGGCAAGTACTACATTTATGCTTTACTATGTCATCCTATTATAAACTAACCTAACCTAATATACTCTTTCATTTCTACCTTCTTTCATCATTCTTATTATAACCTAGCTGTGTTTGGCTAGTGGCTTCCTTTGTTGCACCTGTTAACCTATTTGTTCTCTTTCCTTAAGTTCCTCTATTCTACCACTTTAACCTAACCTAATATATCCCATGGTTTTAGCTTCTTGATCATTGTTGAACCTAGTTGATTCTGGTATTAACATTCGTTCTATTCTCTTAAGCTGCCCAGTTTTTACCTCCTTAACCTATCCTAAGCATGTTTCTTTTCTCATGCTAACTACTTGTATGTATGATGCAAAGTTTTTAGGCATATCGATATTATAGCTATCTTTGTCACTGCAAGAGGTATATATGCTGATTACAGGTCTTTATACAGTAAATTTAACCCTTTGTGCATCTGCTTCTCTTTTCCTAAAAATTGAGCTTCTTTTGTTGCTAGGGTTTCTTGTTTTTTGTACCTTCTCTATGCTTTCAGGAACTCTATTCTACCTTGTTATGTTATGAGGTCTTATGCTTATATCTTAGGCTTTTTGATTAAGCCTTTTGATCTGAAAGACTATGTATTTTGGCTATGTTCCTCATCTCTTATGGTCACATGGCTAGGTCTTGAGGCATGATCTTAGGGCCTGGGGTTTAAAGGATATAAGTCTCATAGCTTAAGCTCGTAGGTCTAAAGGTTAAAGACTGTAGGTTTAGTGGTTAGGTCGTATGGATTCAAGGTTAGATCTCTCGGTCTAGAGTTTAAGGCTGTAGGATCTGAAGGTTACGTATGGAGGTATGATCTGAGGGCTCTAGGGTTAAGTGTTTTAAGCTTCATAGCTAAAGGTTGCTGGTCAGGAGGTTAAAAGCTGTAGGATCTGGAGGTTAGGTATTGAGGTATGATCTCGGAACTCTAGGATTAAAAGCTATAGGCTTCATAGCTAAAAGTTTGCCAGCTAGAGATATCTTCTTTACTGTTAGAGGTATATTTGCAATGGTCTAGGCGTACAGTTTTCTTACATTTTTTTCATGCAGATTGATGTCTTTGTACTCTTGTGTCTTTTTCAAGCTTTTACCCCCTATGCATCGTCTTGTAATAAGTCGTTACGCTAAACCAATGTTCTAATGCTATTTCCATGCTTTTTTCAGATGTTATGTGGTTTATGCGCGTTTCAGGGATATTTTAGACCAAGTTACGTTACTCAATTCATTTTATAACTAATTAAGAAGTTTTTCAAGGATATTTCAGATTACGAGATAGTAGTTACTTTTTAAATTTACCTATTTTAACATTAACTAAAGTGTGTTCAGTTAGCTTATGTGGTGAGGTAGACGTCCCTCGTCTTTTTTTCTCTGGACTTGGGACCAGCGTCAGAATTTGTTTTCTGAACGGTAGACTTAACGCCCTCCTCTGCTCTTATTATTCAGCTGTTTTCATGCTTAGATATTTTAATGCTACGTTCTAGTGTTTATTTCTCGGAATGAAAAATTGTTTTTTTTCTGCTCTAGGGTTCCTTCTTTCATTCGCTGTTCAAAATATGACAATGTCCATGGGCATATGTGGATACTCCATCATCTGCAATTACTCTCTTGTCATCATGTGGAGATAGGGATATTTTGTTCACTTCCACTGACGCAACATTATGTTGATGGGACATAATTAGGTTCATTGGTGTTCTTATGATTTCTCTGCTTTTAAGACAGTCCACATAGCTCTCAAAGGTGATGTACTGTTTAATGGCACTATGTTTTATGCCTTTTATCTTCTTGATTATGCCTCCATCGATGTCGAGTGCATACATCTTCGGTCTCAGTCCAACAAAACGACGAATGATTTTTCCATTGGCTTCATCTTTAAATTTTCCCAACACTTTCTTGTTTTTTGTAGAATGACATATGTGCTCGTTAGGATAATCAGCAGTATCCAGATGTTCCAGAAAACGTAACTTATCCTGGTATATGTCTCCGGTAGTCACACGATGGATGAAAGAGTCAGTATCCATGTACATGAGCTTCAGATTTTCAAGCCCGTAATACGGCATTAGCACATCATAATGATACCAATACATCAAGGTCTTCGAGATATCCAGCACACACATCCCAATGTATATAGGCTTGTTGAAGACTATCTCCCGGGACGCCATGTGTATTGCAGCCAGATTAGGTCCATATATAGTTCTATCAATAAATGTAGGCTTAGCAACCAGTTTTTCCAATGTCTTCCAATCGGCGACAAGTCGTATATTCAGTCGGTTTCTGATGTTTTCCATAGTTTTACCAAACATGGCATTGTTAAAAAGTTTGTAAAGATCCTTCTCGAAATCATTTCTCGATCCTTGTCGTAGCCGGTTATTGAATTCCACATAAGGCTTTAACCAACGTGACTGTTGAAATTGTAGCACCCGATGGATTTTAGTCAGTTGTAACCCATGACTAAGGGCCTGCTTCAAGGTCATGTAGTGCACCACATACCTAGTTCGTGATCCAAGGTGAGGAATTAGTTTCCTTGTAGAAGAACCCGGGGGCTTGATACACTCAGGTAGGAACGGTAAATCATTGTGTAGGTCATGGAGTTCTGTAGGATATTGAAGGTCCACTTCTAAGATGTATCCGAGAGGGTCATCTTCTCGTAGTATATCTAGGTTGATATCTTCAGGAGAAACCCACTTAAAACCCCCGTAAGCAAGGGGCTTCCCCATAGCCCACGCGTACTGATTATTCGAATCCTCGTACGTAATATATTGAGAGGGTTTACTCGAGTCATACTCCTTCATGTAGTGATTGTTCGCTTCTGCATACCGATGAGAAACTTGGCATAATCCTCCTCTTATACCTGCTTCAACCATGAGTAGCTGGTCATAATCCTGTAGTAATTCCAGTTCAATTCGTGTGTACAACAGCATTGCATCCCACGTAAGTCCGGGTGATGTATAATAATGTGCGGGATCAACTTTATGGGTTTTCAGGGTCTGCTCTCTGAATGTTTCAAACACATCTGCTAGTAGAAGGACATCTGAAGTTAAGTAGAGGTCACTGTACTCGCCTAGTGTTCTGATGTTGAAGTGACTCCATACGGTTTTTGCATGCTGATACTCTGCATCACTAATTTCTTCTCTGTTTAACTTACTGTAGAATGCTTCTCTCGGAGGAAGTTCTGTCTCACTCAAAACATCCCATGATGTAACGTAATCATAGGGAAACACACCTTTACGCATCATCAAATCGATCTTCTCTGCTCCAAAGTACTTCTGAGTTTCAGGATATGATGTTAGATTTTTTGCTAGTTTATCCAAGCTGGTACTAAGGAAGCGATAGGTATCCACAAAACGAAGTTTAATGTCACCAACATACTTGGAAAATGATATATAACTTTCCTCAGAGCTAGGAATAACTTCTACTCTATCGCTAGTACAGCCTAACTCCTTAACAATGAAATGGGAGTCATATCCACTCAGGTTATGTATGAAGACAGGAATATAATTAGGCGTTTTACAGGCTAGATTACACTGATTATGTAGACTTCCTCGATATTCACCACTTATATGATCATGATCTCGTACTTTCCAGTTATCGACGGTAAATTCTTTACCACATAAGTAGCATTCTGTAGAAGATTCGAATGATTTTTGTTGCTTATCTGTCAGAGTTAATGGAGCACCAGTTTTGTATACAGCATTAATTTTCATTGCGAGAGAACTTACATACTCCATAAACTTCGGTGCAGCATTATATCCCCGATATACATAGGGTTCAGTAGGAAGACCAGTCTGTAAACCTTCAATTGTAGCTGAGGATTTGACATAAACACAGAAACTCATAGGAATATGCTTCTGATATGGAACTGTATAAGACGTTTCGGGATTAGAAGAACACCCGTGGTAAGGGGTAAGAATGCTTTCAAAGTCAGCGTATATGACATAAGGTAATTTCAACATCCTTTCATGATTCTTGAATCTAACAATAGATTTCTCCTTAGTTGGCATAACAATCTTAGCAACTCCGTGTTGGCCACATATTTTTCTATGCTCATTTAACCTCTCAACTCCTCCATTTCGATACTCAAAGTGCGTAAAACAGCGTTTGCAGATACAGAGTTTTCCCTCACATTTGGTTTTTTGTTGATGAATAAGTCTCTCGAAATTCTTTATATAAACGTAATGATGACGTCCAGCTGAATTGCTTAACAGAAGCAGATCGCGATGATCGGACAGTTCTTCATTGACAACTTTCATAGGAAACACTTGATTTTTCTCATCCAGCCCGAAAACATTTATAGAGATGTTATTTTTTCGTTCAAATTTTGGGATATCAGTCAGGCTCGTAGGAAACGAGAGGCAGGAAAAGTCATATCTCTCTTGAAGATCCTTATACTTGCTAACACGATGAGGATTCTTCTGAATGAACTTTGCGAGAACAGCATACATAAAACACTTTTCATCTTCATAATTCTGTGGATTTATGCAGGCTCCTTTAGCTCCAATAGAGGTCGGTAGAGGGATGTAACTGGTCCCCCTCAGTTCATTATTCTTGTTGATTCTAACACGCACACCATCAACAGCTAATAAAGCCCAGCTGCTTCCTTTAAGTTGACTTTCCTCCATTTCAGTACAAAGTTTCTTGAATTTACTTTCCAATATGGCGTCCAAGTCACTTTCTAAAAATATTGCTTGATTTGGCGTTTTAAAGGCTTTATCAGTAGTGTCACCAACGGCATTCACAAACCGACATTCAGCCATGAGGTTAATTTTCACACTTTTATGCATCCTCAGTTGCTTCTGAACGGCTTGAATTATCCGCTGTTTTGATTCCTGGAGATATGTATTCAGGTCTTGGCATGTAGAGCACTGGATGAAATATGATTTCAGTCGATCCTGGAAAGCTGTTTCATATTCTACGACATCGTCTTCATCAGGAACCATTAACAGCAATTTATGTTTGGTAGGCTCGATCTTGAGTTTCTTAGCAGTAGTTATTCTCTCGCATCGTTCTTGGTGAGTATCTCTGCGATTCTCAGTATCATAAACGTTACCACAATGTTTACATTCGTAAAACCGGCCACATACCAGCTCATGTCTCTTTTTATTGTAGCTTTTCAGGAAACTCTTTGCACATATGCTACACCTATTTTCAGGTATAGTGTCTAACAGAGCTTCCATCGCTATAGTTTTTTGTTGTGTGCAGGCTAATTCTCAGGAATATGCTGCCAAGTAAGTGTCTTGATACACTTCTCACTTCTCTTCTTCACCTTGATAAGTTATCAGCGCTACTGATGATGAATTTCACTGTAGAAGCTGATCCGCTATGCTATAAACACACTAGCGTAATTACAATCTAAGATCGATAAAGCTCTCTTTATACACTTAGCACAGACCTAATAGAAAACTTCATCATCCCCTTCACCAACGGGATTCGAAGGTGGCGCTCCTATCGGAGAAAACCTAAAAGAAAACTATTATCTTGCTACCACAGGGGTTCGAAGATGCTTCTACTATTGGAGAAAACCTAAAAGAAAACTCTATTAATTTCCCAGTTTTCGATTATTCTTTAACTACTTTACAATTCACAAGAGAGAAAAATTTTGACAAATTAAAATTGAAAAAGGAAATAAATAGCTAGATTTGAAGATAAAATTTAGACAATTCAAACGAGTATAAACACGACTAAGCTCCGCCTTTTAGTTTTAAAGTTACATTAGGAGCTCCCATTGCCACCCGTAGACACCTCTACGTCATCTTCAACCACGTGTTCTTGATTCTTTTCACACATATCTTAACATAACAGTTATATTTTTCCCAAGTTCATCTATTACACCGTTTAACTGATCCACGGGCACCCTTAGAATCCTTCACTTCATCCTCAAACACACCTTCTTGAACCCTTTTGATATATTTTAACCTATTTATGTTTGTTGCTACGGGCATCCGTTCTCTTTTCTTAAGTTAAATTATTACGACCATCTTGTTATGTTTAAGTCTCATGCTTATATATTAAACTTTGTGATTAAGTATTTTGATTTGAAAGTCTATGTAAATCGGTTAAGGTAAACATCTCTTCTCAACATGAGACAAGTCATGATGTATGATCTTATGGGGTGAGCTTGCCAACACGTCTAAAAGCATTTATATTCAAAGGTATTTAAATGATCCCACCGAGATTTGAACCCTGATCCTAAGGCGTAAATTACCATTTCAACAACAATTCAGACCTAAAGTATATATGTATACGCTATTTCATTGCGCTAACGTTATTAGTTCAAGAGTTATTTAAGATTCAAGTTATTGCGACAGAAGCGGTTATCGAACCACGGGTCTGTAGGATACGGAATCATAAATCATTCACAGCATATGTTGAATGAAAAAAACCTGCGCTTTCCCCTGTTGTTCTATGTGCAATAGATCAGAAATAGAACACAATTACATAATTCAGTGGACGATGGGAACTGAACCAGGGACCCTTGAGCTACACGTTGTCAGCATATGATTAACTATGAGAAGCATAACCATATAAAGGTTATTTCACTTCTCTAGACCCAGCGGTTTCAGAGATATTTAAATTAAACGATTCAGGACTCGAACTAAGGACTACAGGTATACAGTATATACCCTGCGGACCCCGCTAACCATATGTAAGTAATAAAGTTTATCCGAAGTCGCTATCATAATTAATTTAGGAGTTACTCAGATTTACCGATTCAGGACTCGAACCGAGGACAACCAGTATATGAGAGAACGTCTGTAGATGCTCCTTAACGATATAAAAGTAATAAAGTTTATCCGAGCTCGCTATCGTTACTAGTTTCGGAATTATTCGAATAATAAATGTACTGATTTGCACGGGATTCGATTAGGCAACCATTGATAAAACTATCAGTCAGACAGGCAGTAAGGACACGGACACCCCTGCGCGGTAGAAAGGCAGCATGCATCGTCTTTCCACCCCTGGCCGGCATCCCATTAGTTTGCGAACACTATTTATTTATCACATGCAGGTGTGCCTGCGTCTTGGGACAAGGGCTTGACAGGTCATTAATCAAGGAGTAGATATAAAAGGCCTTTTCCAGATCACTTTGCATAAATTTGCATAAATGGAGGGGAGGGTGTGAGGACCACCCAAGATGTTGCAGGTGGTATGGAACGGGAAGGGGAGGGGGTGTGAGGACCACCCAAGATGTTGCAGGTGGTATGGAACGGGAAGGGGAGGGGGTGTGAGGACCACCCAAGATGTTGCAGGTGGTATGGAAAAAAGCCTTTTATATCTACTCCTTGATTAATGACCTGTCAAGCCCTTGTCCCAAGACGCAGGCACACCTGCATGTGATAAATAAATAGTGTTCGCAAACTAATGGGATGCCGGCCAGGGGTGGAAAGACGATGCATGCTGCCTTTCTACCGCGCAGGGGTGTCCGTGTCCTTACTGCCTGTCTGACTGATAGTTTTATCAATGGTTGCCTAATCGAATCCCGTGCAAATCAGTACATTTATTATTCGAATAACTCCGAAACTAGTAACGATAGCGAGCTCGGATAAACTTTATTACTTTTATATCGTTAAGGAGCATCTACAGACGTTCTCTCATATACTGGTTGTCCTCGGTTCGAGTCCTGAATCGGTAAATCTGAGTAACTCCTAAATTAATTATGATAGCGACTTCGGATAAACTTTATTACTTACATATGGTTAGCGGGGTCCGCAGGGTATATACTGTATACCTGTAGTCCTTAGTTCGAGTCCTGAATCGTTTAATTTAAATATCTCTGAAACCGCTGGGTCTAGAGAAGTGAAATAACCTTTATATGGTTATGCTTCTCATAGTTAATCATATGCTGACAACGTGTAGCTCAAGGGTCCCTGGTTCAGTTCCCATCGTCCACTGAATTATGTAATTGTGTTCTATTTCTGATCTATTGCACATAGAACAACAGGGGAAAGCGCAGGTTTTTTTCATTCAACATATGCTGTGAATGATTTATGATTCCGTATCCTACAGACCCGTGGTTCGATAACCGCTTCTGTCGCAATAACTTGAATCTTAAATAACTCTTGAACTAATAACGTTAGCGCAATGAAATAGCGTATACATATATACTTTAGGTCTGAATTGTTGTTGAAATGGTAATTTACGCCTTAGGATCAGGGTTCAAATCTCGGTGGGATAATTTAAATACCTTTGAATATAAATGCTTTTAGACGTGTTGGCAAGCTCACCCCATAAGATCATACATCATGACTTGTCTCATGTTGAGAAGAGATGTTTACCTTAACCGATTTACATAGACTTTCAAATCAAAATACTTAATCACAAAGTTTAATATATAAGCATGAGACTTAAACATAACAAGATGGTCGTAATAATTTAACTTAAGAAAAGAGAACGGATGCCCGTAGCAACAAACATAAATAGGTTAAAATATATCAAAAGGGTTCAAGAAGGTGTGTTTGAGGATGAAGTGAAGGATTCTAAGGGTGCCCGTGGATCAGTTAAACGGTGTAATAGATGAACTTGGGAAAAATATAACTGTTATGTTAAGATATGTGTGAAAAGAATCAAGAACACGTGGTTGAAGATGACGTAGAGGTGTCTACGGGTGGCAATGGGAGCTCCTAATGTAACTTTAAAACTAAAAGGCGGAGCTTAGTCGTGTTTATACTCGTTTGAATTGTCTAAATTTTATCTTCAAATCTAGCTATTTATTTCCTTTTTCAATTTTAATTTGTCAAAATTTTTCTCTCTTGTGAATTGTAAAGTAGTTAAAGAATAATCGAAAACTGGGAAATTAATAGAGTTTTCTTTTAGGTTTTCTCCAATAGTAGAAGCATCTTCGAACCCCTGTGGTAGCAAGATAATAGTTTTCTTTTAGGTTTTCTCCGATAGGAGCGCCACCTTCGAATCCCGTTGGTGAAGGGGATGATGAAGTTTTCTATTAGGTCTGTGCTAAGTGTATAAAGAGAGCTTTATCGATCTTAGATTGTAATTACGCTAGTGTGTTTATAGCATAGCGGATCAGCTTCTACAGTGAAATTCATCATCAGTAGCGCTGATAACTTATCAAGGTGAAGAAGAGAAGTGAGAAGTGTATCAAGACACTTACTTGGCAGCATATTCCTGAGAATTAGCCTGCACACAACAAAAAACTATAGCGATGGAAGCTCTGTTAGACACTATACCTGAAAATAGGTGTAGCATATGTGCAAAGAGTTTCCTGAAAAGCTACAATAAAAAGAGACATGAGCTGGTATGTGGCCGGTTTTACGAATGTAAACATTGTGGTAACGTTTATGATACTGAGAATCGCAGAGATACTCACCAAGAACGATGCGAGAGAATAACTACTGCTAAGAAACTCAAGATCGAGCCTACCAAACATAAATTGCTGTTAATGGTTCCTGATGAAGACGATGTCGTAGAATATGAAACAGCTTTCCAGGATCGACTGAAATCATATTTCATCCAGTGCTCTACATGCCAAGACCTGAATACATATCTCCAGGAATCAAAACAGCGGATAATTCAAGCCGTTCAGAAGCAACTGAGGATGCATAAAAGTGTGAAAATTAACCTCATGGCTGAATGTCGGTTTGTGAATGCCGTTGGTGACACTACTGATAAAGCCTTTAAAACGCCAAATCAAGCAATATTTTTAGAAAGTGACTTGGACGCCATATTGGAAAGTAAATTCAAGAAACTTTGTACTGAAATGGAGGAAAGTCAACTTAAAGGAAGCAGCTGGGCTTTATTAGCTGTTGATGGTGTGCGTGTTAGAATCAACAAGAATAATGAACTGAGGGGGACCAGTTACATCCCTCTACCGACCTCTATTGGAGCTAAAGGAGCCTGCATAAATCCACAGAATTATGAAGATGAAAAGTGTTTTATGTATGCTGTTCTCGCAAAGTTCATTCAGAAGAATCCTCATCGTGTTAGCAAGTATAAGGATCTTCAAGAGAGATATGACTTTTCCTGCCTCTCGTTTCCTACGAGCCTGACTGATATCCCAAAATTTGAACGAAAAAATAACATCTCTATAAATGTTTTCGGGCTGGATGAGAAAAATCAAGTGTTTCCTATGAAAGTTGTCAATGAAGAACTGTCCGATCATCGCGATCTGCTTCTGTTAAGCAATTCAGCTGGACGTCATCATTACGTTTATATAAAGAATTTCGAGAGACTTATTCATCAACAAAAAACCAAATGTGAGGGAAAACTCTGTATCTGCAAACGCTGTTTTACGCACTTTGAGTATCGAAATGGAGGAGTTGAGAGGTTAAATGAGCATAGAAAAATATGTGGCCAACACGGAGTTGCTAAGATTGTTATGCCAACTAAGGAGAAATCTATTGTTAGATTCAAGAATCATGAAAGGATGTTGAAATTACCTTATGTCATATACGCTGACTTTGAAAGCATTCTTACCCCTTACCACGGGTGTTCTTCTAATCCCGAAACGTCTTATACAGTTCCATATCAGAAGCATATTCCTATGAGTTTCTGTGTTTATGTCAAATCCTCAGCTACAATTGAAGGTTTACAGACTGGTCTTCCTACTGAACCCTATGTATATCGGGGATATAATGCTGCACCGAAGTTTATGGAGTATGTAAGTTCTCTCGCAATGAAAATTAATGCTGTATACAAAACTGGTGCTCCATTAACTCTGACAGATAAGCAACAAAAATCATTCGAATCTTCTACAGAATGCTACTTATGTGGTAAAGAATTTACCGTCGATAACTGGAAAGTACGAGATCATGATCATATAAGTGGTGAATATCGAGGAAGTCTACATAATCAGTGTAATCTAGCCTGTAAAACGCCTAATTATATTCCTGTCTTCATACATAACCTGAGTGGATATGACTCCCATTTCATTGTTAAGGAGTTAGGCTGTACTAGCGATAGAGTAGAAGTTATTCCTAGCTCTGAGGAAAGTTATATATCATTTTCCAAGTATGTTGGTGACATTAAACTTCGTTTTGTGGATACCTATCGCTTCCTTAGTACCAGCTTGGATAAACTAGCAAAAAATCTAACATCATATCCTGAAACTCAGAAGTACTTTGGAGCAGAGAAGATCGATTTGATGATGCGTAAAGGTGTGTTTCCCTATGATTACGTTACATCATGGGATGTTTTGAGTGAGACAGAACTTCCTCCGAGAGAAGCATTCTACAGTAAGTTAAACAGAGAAGAAATTAGTGATGCAGAGTATCAGCATGCAAAAACCGTATGGAGTCACTTCAACATCAGAACACTAGGCGAGTACAGTGACCTCTACTTAACTTCAGATGTCCTTCTACTAGCAGATGTGTTTGAAACATTCAGAGAGCAGACCCTGAAAACCCATAAAGTTGATCCCGCACATTATTATACATCACCCGGACTTACGTGGGATGCAATGCTGTTGTACACACGAATTGAACTGGAATTACTACAGGATTATGACCAGCTACTCATGGTTGAAGCAGGTATAAGAGGAGGATTATGCCAAGTTTCTCATCGGTATGCAGAAGCGAACAATCACTACATGAAGGAGTATGACTCGAGTAAACCCTCTCAATATATTACGTACGAGGATTCGAATAATCAGTACGCGTGGGCTATGGGGAAGCCCCTTGCTTACGGGGGTTTTAAGTGGGTTTCTCCTGAAGATATCAACCTAGATATACTACGAGAAGATGACCCTCTCGGATACATCTTAGAAGTGGACCTTCAATATCCTACAGAACTCCATGACCTACACAATGATTTACCGTTCCTACCTGAGTGTATCAAGCCCCCGGGTTCTTCTACAAGGAAACTAATTCCTCACCTTGGATCACGAACTAGGTATGTGGTGCATTACATGACCTTGAAGCAGGCCCTTAGTCATGGGTTACAACTGACTAAAATCCATCGGGTGCTACAATTTCAACAGTCACGTTGGTTAAAGCCTTATGTGGAATTCAATAACCGGCTACGACAAGGATCGAGAAATGATTTCGAGAAGGATCTTTACAAACTTTTTAACAATGCCATGTTTGGTAAAACTATGGAAAACATCAGAAACCGACTGAATATACGACTTGTCGCCGATTGGAAGACATTGGAAAAACTGGTTGCTAAGCCTACATTTATTGATAGAACTATATATGGACCTAATCTGGCTGCAATACACATGGCGTCCCGGGAGATAGTCTTCAACAAGCCTATATACATTGGGATGTGTGTGCTGGATATCTCGAAGACCTTGATGTATTGGTATCATTATGATGTGCTAATGCCGTATTACGGGCTTGAAAATCTGAAGCTCATGTACATGGATACTGACTCTTTCATCCATCGTGTGACTACCGGAGACATATACCAGGATAAGTTACGTTTTCTGGAACATCTGGATACTGCTGATTATCCTAACGAGCACATATGTCATTCTACAAAAAACAAGAAAGTGTTGGGAAAATTTAAAGATGAAGCCAATGGAAAAATCATTCGTCGTTTTGTTGGACTGAGACCGAAGATGTATGCACTCGACATCGATGGAGGCATAATCAAGAAGATAAAAGGCATAAAACATAGTGCCATTAAACAGTACATCACCTTTGAGAGCTATGTGGACTGTCTTAAAAGCAGAGAAATCATAAGAACACCAATGAACCTAATTATGTCCCATCAACATAATGTTGCGTCAGTGGAAGTGAACAAAATATCCCTATCTCCACATGATGACAAGAGAGTAATTGCAGATGATGGAGTATCCACATATGCCCATGGACATTGTCATATTTTGAACAGCGAATGAAAGAAGGAACCCTAGAGCAGAAAAAAAACAATTTTTCATTCCGAGAAATAAACACTAGAACGTAGCATTAAAATATCTAAGCATGAAAACAGCTGAATAATAAGAGCAGAGGAGGGCGTTAAGTCTACCGTTCAGAAAACAAATTCTGACGCTGGTCCCAAGTCCAGAGAAAAAAAGACGAGGGACGTCTACCTCACCACATAAGCTAACTGAACACACTTTAGTTAATGTTAAAATAGGTAAATTTAAAAAGTAACTACTATCTCGTAATCTGAAATATCCTTGAAAAACTTCTTAATTAGTTATAAAATGAATTGAGTAACGTAACTTGGTCTAAAATATCCCTGAAACGCGCATAAACCACATAACATCTGAAAAAAGCATGGAAATAGCATTAGAACATTGGTTTAGCGTAACGACTTATTACAAGACGATGCATAGGGGGTAAAAGCTTGAAAAAGACACAAGAGTACAAAGACATCAATCTGCATGAAAAAAATGTAAGAAAACTGTACGCCTAGACCATTGCAAATATACCTCTAACAGTAAAGAAGATATCTCTAGCTGGCAAACTTTTAGCTATGAAGCCTATAGCTTTTAATCCTAGAGTTCCGAGATCATACCTCAATACCTAACCTCCAGATCCTACAGCTTTTAACCTCCTGACCAGCAACCTTTAGCTATGAAGCTTAAAACACTTAACCCTAGAGCCCTCAGATCATACCTCCATACGTAACCTTCAGATCCTACAGCCTTAAACTCTAGACCGAGAGATCTAACCTTGAATCCATACGACCTAACCACTAAACCTACAGTCTTTAACCTTTAGACCTACGAGCTTAAGCTATGAGACTTATATCCTTTAAACCCCAGGCCCTAAGATCATGCCTCAAGACCTAGCCATGTGACCATAAGAGATGAGGAACATAGCCAAAATACATAGTCTTTCAGATCAAAAGGCTTAATCAAAAAGCCTAAGATATAAGCATAAGACCTCATAACATAACAAGGTAGAATAGAGTTCCTGAAAGCATAGAGAAGGTACAAAAAACAAGAAACCCTAGCAACAAAAGAAGCTCAATTTTTAGGAAAAGAGAAGCAGATGCACAAAGGGTTAAATTTACTGTATAAAGACCTGTAATCAGCATATATACCTCTTGCAGTGACAAAGATAGCTATAATATCGATATGCCTAAAAACTTTGCATCATACATACAAGTAGTTAGCATGAGAAAAGAAACATGCTTAGGATAGGTTAAGGAGGTAAAAACTGGGCAGCTTAAGAGAATAGAACGAATGTTAATACCAGAATCAACTAGGTTCAACAATGATCAAGAAGCTAAAACCATGGGATATATTAGGTTAGGTTAAAGTGGTAGAATAGAGGAACTTAAGGAAAGAGAACAAATAGGTTAACAGGTGCAACAAAGGAAGCCACTAGCCAAACACAGCTAGGTTATAATAAGAATGATGAAAGAAGGTAGAAATGAAAGAGTATATTAGGTTAGGTTAGTTTATAATAGGATGACATAGTAAAGCATAAATGTAGTACTTGCCCCAAGATTAACCGCCTTTAATCGCTGGACTAGCAAACTTAACTTCAAAATTATAAGACCATACCTCAGCCTATAAAACATAGATAAAAGACCCTACAGTCTTTATCCTCTAGACCAACAACATTTAGCTATGAAGCCTACAACCCTTAACCCTAGAGCTCATTCCACATTAAATCCTATAGGTATTAACCTCCCATACCAGCAACCCTACCTGTTAAAACCTGCAACCCTTAACCCCTAGAGCCCCAGATCATACCTCAAGACCTAACCTCTAAATCCCACAGCTATTAACCTCCCTGACCAACAGTCTTTACCTAAGAAACTCAGCAACTCTTAACCATAGAGTCCCAGATCATGCCTCAAGACCTAACCTCTAAATCCCACAGCTTTCAAGCTCCAGACCAACAGACTTTACCTTAAGAAAACCTGCAACCCTTAACCCTAGAGCCCCAGATCATACCTCAAGACCTAACCTCTAAATCCCACAGCTTTCAAGCTCCAGACCAACAGACTTTACCTAAGAAACCCTGCAGCCCTTAACCCTAGAGTCCCAGATCATACCTCAGGACCTAACCTCTAAGTCCTATAGCTATTAACCTCCCAGACCAACAGTCTTTACCTGTGAAAAACCTGCAGCTCTTAGCACTAGACCCTCCTCCCAGATCATACATAGAGACCAAGCCCCTAAATCCTACAGCTCACAACCATCCAGACCAACACACTTCGCCTGTGAAACTATTAACCCTAGAGCCTCAGATCATACCTCAGGACCTAGTCTCTAAATCCTACAGCTCTAAACCATCCAGACCAACAGACTTCACCTCCAGACCAACAGACTTTACCTAAGAAACCCTGCAGCTCTTAGCACTAGACCCTCCTCCCAGATCATACATAGAGACCAAGCCCCTAAATCCTACAGCTCACAACCATCCAGACCAACAGACTTCGCCTGTGAAACTATTAACCCTAGAGCCTCAGATCATACCTCAGGACCTAGTCTCTAAATCCTACAGCTCTAAACCATCCAGACCAACAGACTTCACCTCCAGACCAACAGACTTTACCTAAGAAACCCTGCAGCCCTTAACCCTAGAGCCTCAGATCATAGCTCAAGACAAGCTCTGATCATACCTCAGGACACAGCATTATAAGGTACACCAAATTAAGAGGATTGACTGCCTACCTAAACACTGTCTAAATCCACTAAACATACCGATTGCGCATGGCCGCCATCTTGCTCATTTGGGTCTGTTCTGGAACCGCTATTTTTAACCTACTCGCGCCTAAGTGGCGTATCCACTTCCATCCCGTCTTGACGAGTTCAGCGGGGGGAGGGGCTTTTTAAGAAATCAGGTATTGCTCTATTGAAAGAGCCCCGGAGTATCCATCGCTCCCGGGTAGAAGGAGGCCAGGGTCCTTGGTACTACGGGTCCAGGACTAATGGGAGTAGATCCTCTGCACCTAACTAACTAACCTATAGCAGTCATTTGGAACTGGGAAGGACATTAGAGTGTATTTTATTTATTAAATGCAAGGTACCTATTTAATTTGTAACGAAAATATTAAACATATGGTATTTGAATAAAAATTATTAGAGCTGCATTTAAGAAACTGAAACTTTTGGAAGCATTTTCATGTAAAGGTTAGTTTGGAGTAAAGGGATTTTCTTCAGTACCTTTGACATCCTTGGAGAATGCTTTACTTAGATATCAATTTTGCCATTTAATTGTACAGATACAATGGACCTTTAATAAACGTGAACTTCTTGGATTCAGAGATCCCAAAAGTCCGTAGTGCCTTAGGTACCAAGAGTGTCAGCATGTCATGCGATGAACCTGGTAACCCCTGAAGAGGTGCTTGCTTGAGTAGCAGCCACCCTGGGCCGTATCTGACAATCACTTTCCCAAGAGACTTCAGTCTGGTGTCACAGTCATGATCCAGACAACTCAGCACATTCTGCAGTGCTGGAGTTTTGGTAGAGTAGTGAAGCTACACACAATTGTTCGACCGGAGGCTCCTATTAAGGACCAGCGCCTTAGCACATTCTCCAGATATGGTGGAGTCTTGAGGGCACACCCAATTGTTCGACCGGAGGTTCCTATTAAGGACCAGCGCCTTAGCACATTCTCCAGATATGGTGGAGTCTTGAGGGCACACCCAATTGATCGACCGGAGGCTCCTATTAAGGACCAGCGCCTTAGCACATTCTCCAGATATGGTGGAGTCTTGACGGCACACCCAATTGTTCGACCGGAGGTTCCTATTAAGGACCAGTGCCTTAGCACATTCTCCAGATATGGTGGAGTCTTGAGGGCACACCCAATTGTTCGACCGGAGGTTCCTATTAAGGACCAGCGCCTTAGCACATTCACCAGATATGGTGGAGTATTGAGGGCACACCCAATTGTTCGACCGGAGGTTCCTATTAAGGACCAGCGCCTTAGCACATTCTCCAGATATGGTGGAGTCTTGAGGGCACACCCAATTGTTCGACCGGAGGTTCCTATTAAGGACCAGCGCCTTAGCACATTCACCAGATATGGTGGAGTATTGAGGGCACACCCAATTGTTGGACCGGAGGCTCCTATTAAGGACCAGCGCCTTAGCACATTCTCCAGATATGGTGGAGTCTTGAGGGCACACCCAATTGTTCGACCGGAGGTTCCTATTAAGGGCCAGCGCCTTAGCACGTTCTCCACTACCGAAGATATGGTGGACTAGTGATGGTACACCCAATTGTTGGACCGGAGGCTCCTATTAAGGACCAGCGCCTTAGCACATTCACCAGATATGGTGGAGTATTGACAAACATAGATATCAGGGCCGTTGGAAAGAAGTAATGCTTGTGGATTACTGTTGGTCTTTATATAGGGATTTTGCGGAACATCATCACAAGAGGCAAACTAAAAGACGACGAAGTCAATAGACCACCAAATGATTCGCTTCAGACTCAACTACCTGCGAAGTATTTTTCCTGCAATCTATAACTCTTATCATGTACTTACCAGTTAAAAAATGAAATGCACTTTCATTGTTGTTAGCATGTGTGTAATTAAAATGTATCCTTTTCTCTCAATCTGTTAACACGTAATACTTCCACCTTGTGTATATCATAAACAGCCCAAAATTAGTAGGAATTGCCTCATGAAGTGCTCGAAACATTCAAAAAACTTTTGTTGCAGTCCAGTGTAACTTACCATAAGAGCAGAAGGCTTCTAAAAATGTATACTCTATTAGATTATTAGGAAGTTTGTTATTAGTGAATGTGTGGGAGTTGGACCTCTTATATTATAATTTGACCTAATTTCCCAGTAATAAAGCCAGCGATTTGACGTTTGATGTTACGTGTGAAAACGGTACTCAGTAATTGCGTTACTTCCCGATTCAGCAAAGATTTTGTCACTACCATTTAAACCACATCAAGGGAACGTTGTGGGAATTTCACGCTATATAGGCAGGATCTGGTTTGCTAAAGATTAAGGAGAACTACTGGATCAGTGTCTGATAACCAGAAACTTGCAACGATACCAATTTAATGTACATGAAACCAGGGAAAGGCGTTTAGACAAATGCCAACAATCGCAATACGCCATTACCGTGAAAGGATTATGTTTACGAGTTGATGGAGTCATAAGAGGGTAACCAGGAAACGTTGAAGCACGTGCGTCCAATGTAATTTGGAACTCAATCAGAGACGTGACCTACATATTCCGTTCTGAAGGAAAACACCTGGACCAAGTTTCCTAATTTTGTGTCTGGTTATATGTTGACACATTGCATTGACTTATCAGTATGAGACTGGGACACACTCCATGTCTTCTCTGTTGTGACGATATTATACCGCAGATGGAGGCGCTATTTCTCAAGTTGGAACAGAGAATACATTACCTTATACTTGAAAATATCTACACTATCGTGTTTTGTAATCTGTACTGCTTACATAGTAAGTAGCGAAGCCAGATATTGCATTCTATCAACAATTTTGATATTAAGATTTCACCAGAAGTACACGTTTTAGTAGACCATAAATATATAAGAAAGTGTATACAAACATAACGATTTGTAACTTAAAACTTCACTTATGTTTAAGAAATTATGACACTTTTCTTATAAATTGTCCGGGATCGCGATTTCATGTAAAACTTTTACACATCCTCAGCAGGAAACAACAAAGCTGTAGTCATCGTTACGAACGCTAGATGTTACTATGTTCTTGTTAGAACTATCGAAATCTTCAAATAAAACAAATTGAAAAACAGAATCGACTGCCGGTATTTCAAAATTCATTACGCTGTGTTTTTTTTTTTAAATGGACATCTTTTCCCAAACCATCAAATCTATCAGACCATTTAATTGTTTCAATAATTTAACTTCTGGACTTATTTCATGGTTAAATTACCAAAAATTATCTGCTGTGGCCGATTTATCAGTTTGTTTACACTTCATGTTACGAAAATGTTCTTTCGTGCTGTTTCTAAATTACGTTTTGTTTTTCCAATATAAACTTTATCACAATCCAAACAATTAAACTGATAAATACCAGATCTTTACTATTAGCGATTTTATCTTTTTTATAGAAATACAATAAAGTTCTAATACTATATTTACTTTAAGGAACTAAAGTTATACCAAACTCTTCAATTTTTTTTAAATATTCATTAACCCAAGGATGGTAAGTAAATTTTTTAAAATTATAATCGTATTTTATTTTTAAGGGTAGAAATATCATTGAGTTTTTTATATTTGAATTTTTTATTTTTTTTGTTTCTAAAGTATTTATTAAAAACCATTAATTAAAGCAGAATTAATAATAGGTTTATATTCTTGATTAAATTCATCTTTACTCAGGGTTATATTTATTAATCTATAAATCAAACTATTGAAAATAGCGCATTTATGTGTGTATTTATGTATTTGTGTATATTTGTTTGCTTCACTGTTAATAGTTTCATATTTTACATATATAAGAAAGTACTTTTAGAAAAAGATTCGCACGTGTGTGTCCGGAAATCCGGTTTGCAGTAATTTAAAGCAGGTATTGGTGCACTAAAAAGACGTGAAATTGACAGTTAGCTGTCTTCTATGCTGATACGATGTTTTGCTGCTCAAAAACAAATGAAAGAAATCATTTACAATTCAGTCGTCGACTGCCGCAATAAAAAGAAACAACTGCCGCTCTAACACCTCACCGGCATTTATACCTCCCCATTGTTTCTAGAAAGTCGCAGACCTTCCGAGAATTTCCACGGCAACAGTAATGGACAGAACGCCCTGGAAACTCTCCCTGTCTCCTCTCCTGCCCATGCGTCCGGCTCCTCCTTGTGACAGTAGCACAATGCCACACGGTAATAATTTATATTATATACACATAAGTGTGTGTTTGTGTGTGTGTTTGTGTGTGTGAGAGAGACAAGGAGACGGAGCAGCATAACTCAACAATGGAAAATCAGTAAAGTACCAGAATTGTTATATGTTCAGCAGCTTCCAAGGGGTGCATAGCAGTGGATCACATAGATAATTATTTAGGTTTCATGGTAGTCCATCTTTTCAGTAAATGGAGGGGCGGGGTTGCTTCATTTTTAGATACTTTTTGTTTTGAACGTATATATTTTATCAAAATGAACTTAAATAATGAAGGAAAATAACAAAATCTTGTTGAATGAGTTTGCAAATAAATAACAGAATCATAACTATGAGTAACAAACAAAAGCAATGGCGTGCATTTAGAGAAACTAACAATAACAATAATATTAATAATAATAGTTATTAATGTGTAATACAAGCAAAATACTAACAGGTTGAGATCAAAACTGAAAAAGTAAGTGTTTTGAGAATCTAACAAAGAAAACAACACACCCAATGTATACAAAAATCACAAAAAGAGTGAAAATCATGTCGTACTACATAAGTAGTGGAGCATGTAAATAGTATAATAAATAAAACAGATAATAATAATAGTAAACAAGAAAATTCAAGCAAATATTTGGAGGTACTTTAAAATGGTTTACTCCATAAATAGAGCAATAGATATATAATTGTATTTACCTTGAAACCATCATAAACCGATAGTGTTTTGTTCAAAATCATCAAAGCTATTTTTGATAAATGATCCACGTAAAGTATAGCATGGGTGGTGGAATCGTTAATTTCCTTTGAAACCTTGGTATCTAACTTTTTGTGAAATGTAATACTTGAGTTACCTATCGCAAGTACGTAGTGGAGTAAGTAAAAAGGGATAAGATATAATGATCTCTCGGATCCTCGTTAGTCTTTACAGAAACATGGATCTCGATTGTACGAAAAACCTCAAGCTATTTCTGTCGGCGCACAAAAGAGACCATTTGCTGACATCCGGAGGGTCATACGCGGCTAAAAGTCAAAGTTCCATTCTGTCGAACAAACGTAATGAAATTCCTTCCAGCAATAAGCATAGCCATGGAATGTTCTGTGTGAATTTCATGGCTTTAGGTGGATTGAAAGTACCACCTTCCACCTAGAGATAAAAACCTCCTTTGTGGCGGTTACATGCTCCCTCAGTGTTCAATGTACGTACTAAAGAATAGATGAACTGCCAGTTTAGTTCTCCGAATTGATATTTTGATACCCAAATTAACTTGTAACAGTAATACTTGTATTTGGGAGATAGATAAATTAATAATACATATATAATTAAACTTTGGATTCTTTCAGAAGCCATTATCTGTTCAACTTTCATATTGAGGTTGAGCAATTCGTTAATTTAGTGTAGTTATAGTTGGTGATCTGTGTCAGTAAAAAATTTAATTACATTCGTGATCTGCTATATAGAACTCAGTGCACATAAAAATCACGCACAGGACATTCTGAAAATTGTCCACCACGATAAAGTGCCTCACGTTCAAGAGGTCCCGAGTTCGAATCTCGGTCACGATGAGTTATGAAGATAAAGTTCTACCAGGGTTTTCCTTTATCCCAGAAGACGAATGTCGGGTAGCTCTTAGCTTCATGGGCTCTTTTGAACATTATTTCACCCATTTCACTCATCGTTCAATATGACCTAACGTTGGAGGACAAATTAAAAAAAATGTAAAAATTCTTCTTGATTTTCTTCTTCTTCACTCCATGGTTTGGGCATATCGCCCGTTTCGGCTTCATAGATCTTTCCAGCGTTTCCTGGGTCATCCTCTGTCTCTTCTACACTGTCCACCTCCCGTCTTGAAACGTTCACGTCATTCGTTATTGGTCCTTCGTTTTAAATTTACGTAATACTGAGTTAGAGCGTGCATAGAAAGGAATACACCGATCTTGCCTTTGCTTCAAGTATTAATAACTTCGCGATTTTATAACTCACTGAATTCACTGTCCACCTTCCGCCTTGAAACGTTCAACTTATCCATCACTTGTCTTTCGTTTAAAATTTACGTAATAATGAGTTAGAACATGCATCGAAAGGAATATACAGATCTCGCCTTTCCTTCAAGTATTAATAACTTCGCGATTTTATAATTCACTGAATTATGTGGATAATACACTGTCCACCTCCCGTCTTGAAACGTTCAAGTCACTTGTCCTTCGCACCTCGTATCAAATTTACGTAATACTGAAGAAAATGTTTTATGTTTCTAGTAATGACACATGTATTTGCCTTAAATTCGTTTAAATTTTTTCACCATGTGATATCTTGCTCTTTTACATTCACCGCATCCGTCCTCCTATTTTCTAAGATATCCTTATATTTCGTCATCAACTCAATTAACAGTTCTTTCTACATCGATGAGAAATTTGTTTCACGGCTTTAGTTTACGAATTTGTCTATCCGCCATTGTTTTAGCTGTGTGCAGACGAAAATGAAAATAAAAGCGCATCGCAGTACCTACGTTCAGGAAATAATGCAACTCATCCATAGCCTTCTATAGCTGTAACATTTACAAGTTTCTTGGCGTTAACACGTTTTTGTAACGTTTTCAGAAAACAGATCGGTGAAATGCAAGAAATTTAACAGCTTTGTTCGCACTGTTATAATTGTTACGTTACCTTTGTTAACGTCGATTTTAACATGTGTTGGTGAAATCGGGCATGAGCACTGTTGGCCTTAGCAGCTCAGTGATTTAGAGCAACCGGACGGACACCGGGACATCCGTGGTTCAAATTCCGGCTATGACATTGGATTTTTCAGTCTGGCTCTACTCATTCAATGTACTTTAAATATTTGACATTTCTCCTTCACAAAACTTTCTCTAGTTCCTCTTCTACAAACTACTGTTAACCATTTTTTTTTAATTCACGTCCTCCAGCTTTAAGTCAAATGAGAACGATGAATGAAGTGGGTGAAATGTTGCCCAAATGAGTCCTGGTTCCATTGAGCTTAGAGTTACCAGATCGTCATATTCAGGCTAAGGGAAAACCCCGGAAAACTTAGCTTAACCAGATAAGTCACCCTGATGGAGATTGGAAATTGGGACCCCTTGAATGTGAGGCAGATCCGCTACCACTACACTACAGAGGCGCATTGTTGTGTGAAGAAGTCTGTGATGACCTGCAGCGAATGCATTATCTGCAAAATTTTAGAAATATAATGTGTTCGACTTTACAGAGAGCGAACCGTCCGGAAAAGGAGGAGAAGTCGGGCGAACTTCAAAAGTGAATTGACTGTCTAAGTGTAGAGTAGTGATAGTGAACATTGAAATTAGTTACGCAGAAAATGAAGCTAATTACAGTGAAGCAATAAGTATTATACAAATTTAATTATTTGTAACAAAAAGCTTCACTTATGTTAAGAAAAGTGATGTTGATTTTTCTTATTAGTTGAATTAGTTGAAACCTAAGTTACTATGTTTTCTTTTATAGTATCACCAAAATCGGAAAACAAAACAAACTTGAGAACAGAAGCAACTGTTTCATTTTTTTTCACCTTTTCTTGCTGATATTTCTTTGAGTTTTTTTGAAATGCAAGCTACTAGAGCAATCCCTTTGGTTTTTAAAACCTGGTATAGATATCTTTATGATATTTTTACTAATGTTCTTGATAAACCAATAAATGATTCTTTAAAATTACTAAAATTAAAAGATAAAGCTATGAAATTGAAATTAGAAACTGAAATTGATAGTTTTATTTCTTTTTTGGTTGTGAAGATAACAATAAAGAATAAAATTTTATATTGGTATTTATAGGAAATCTATTCATATCGATAATTGCATAAAAATAAACATATTAACCCTTTTCCACATAAATTTGCTGTTTTAATAGTTCGATTTAAAGATGTATAAGTATACCCCTGAATAAAGAAACATTTAATAAAGAATATAAATATATTATTAATACAGCTTTAATTAATGGTTCTAATAAAGACTTTATATAGAAGAGGATTGAACAATTCTAATATCAAAAACTGTTAATGATATTTCTACCCTTAAAAATAAAAGATGATTATAATTTTAAAAAATTTACTTAACATCCTTTGTTTAATAAAGAATTTTCAAAAGTTTTTAAAGTGTTTGTTGTAACTTTGTCTCCGTAAAACAAATATAGTATTAACAATTTACTACATTTCTCTAAAACGATGAAATTCCTAATAATAAAAAATGTGGTATTTATCAATATGATTGTTGACATTTTGATCGGTTTTAGATTGGTATGACGTAAGGTAATTTGGAAACCAGAACGAAAGAACTTTTTGGTAACATTAAGTATACACAAATTGCTAAATCGGCCCTAGCAGATCATTTTTGGTCTTTTAGCCATAATGCCAGGGCTGTTCAATAAAGAATGGTCACATTTTTTAACGTAACTTTACTCATCCTCATAATTTTGATGGTCCTTCTCAAAAATCTCCCCAGAATGCAATACACTTGTCCCAGCGTTTCTGCCAGTTTTCAAAGGCATTCTGGAAACCATTTTTTGAGAGATCCTTCAAAATTGCCTCCGCAGCCTTCACCACTGCTCCTGATAATGCCTCCCACGAAGTCGTTTCTTCTAGTTAGGGAACAGAAAAAGTCACATGGGGCTAAATCCGGACTACAGGGAGGGTGAGGGATGCACTTCATATTGATTTTTGCAAGATATTGTGACTTTGTGGGTTCGTAGAATTAAAAGGCCGAGTTGCAGAAATGAAAATTCTCCTTTATATTCGTAGAAATACTCTTACAGATTACAGCAGCATTACGTTACGTCACCATCAATTTGCCAAGGTCGATCACAATAACAAACAGTGACAGCAGATTAGCTCTCGTTACAATAACACTTCCAGCTGTCACTCGTTCACAGCACAGTTTCACAACTCACTGTTTTACAACTAACTTTGCGAGCCGTCACGTCCTTGAATACGTAATTCGTAATTCTAGATTGTTCTAAAATAAACCAGAACCCGAACAATTTCTATCAGTCCTGAAATTTCCGGAAGAATAAAGATACCAAATATTCTATCACATTCAAAAAGCGTAACTTAATCTATGCCGGCAAGTCCTTTACCTCAGTTATCTTCGCTTGCCGGCACTTGTTTACAATAGCCGCGCTATAATTAACTGCTTAGCAAGGCTCATTATTAGCATGAAACTTTATCCGTCTACTGTTTTCTTATTTGTGCCGAAACTTTTATGCCTGTTGCCGTGACAATATTCAGCAACAACATTGACAATATGCGGCCGCAGTTCCAGCCTGCTTCACGGAAATGTAGTCTTTTGCGCCTGATATGGACTGAAATGTTTTCAGAACATCCCTGTATTATTGTCCAGTTACTGATGTGTGTGCAGGTGCAACATGGTGACAGAATATCAAAGAATGAGATGACCATAACTTTCCCAGCAGAAGCAACTACTTTTGCTTTCTGAGTGTTGATGATGAAGGAGATTTCCACACTGAACTTTGCTATTTGCTCTCAGGATCAAAATGATGTAGCCAAGTTCCATCAGCAGTGATTACGTTTGAAATTAACTCCGTATCTTCCTCTAACATCAACTTTAACTGCATGTTACTTCCATTGCAGCGGTAGGCGATACTAAACATGCTTGGGCTTGCCTGGTTCTCACAGGCGGAAACCAGGAGTACCAAAAATGAAATTACTACAGCGTGTTTGTTTAACATTAAGCTACGAGAATGCAATACGATTGATGTTAAGTGCGAAAAGTTATGTCCGAAAAAAATTATGATCATTCTTTATTTAACAGCCCTCGTATAAATCCTGAAGTTAAATTATTAAAGCAATCAAATGTACCGATAGATTTAATGTTTTAGGAAAATATATTTATTTTAAAAAATAAACATGCATAATGAGTTTTGAAATACCAGCATATGGTTCAGATTGCTTCGTTTTCAGATTTTAATAATACTGAAAAATACACAATAACATAGTAACTTCCTTAACGAAGAATTTGTTTTCTCCGACTGACGATGCGAACAAGGGTTCGTGAAACAGATTTCAACTTCAACTATTTGAACTAATAAGAAAAATCAACATAATTTTTCTTAACATAACTAAAGTGATTTTGTTACACATAGTTATATTTGTATAATTGGAATTAGTTCACACTAGTGAAGTGGCAATGAGAGTTAATGAAGTCTCAGAAACTGAACTAAATAATTAAATGTCAGTGAAAACGGAGTGAGTTGACGGTATGAAAAACTCAATTACGTCCCAATATTTTCATTATAAAACTTTAAATATTAATTTTGAATTGTCCTTTCACTGTACTCTTGTGCTAGTGACAACCTATAATTAAGGGAACATTATTAAAATAAATTTGCAGAGAATATTGCGAGTCAAGATTGTTTTGTTAAACTTGTTGGACATGTAGGTTTAGAACACGTTGAAGGCAAACATAACCGATGTTAAATATTTGCATCTGTACTGATTCTACCACCAATTTGAGATGGTAATAAGGTCAGCGAATTTCCCGGCGTCTTTAATTAGATCCATTTTCTCTGCAGGTTGTTGACAGAATTAATTAACCTGCCCCTGAAAAGCGAAACGTTTCAAGAGGGTTCTTCCGTCGGAAACAAAACAAGCTGCCAGTACCATTCGTCGAGATGCCCCTCATTTACACTTTATATGTATCATTTGTTTCCGAGTTCGAGTCTCAGTTAAGGTAAAGGTTCTCTATTCTCACAAGAGGAATGCTGCGTCATTTTAGAATCATCATTTGTACAATTTCATTGGTTTGTTGCTCTGTATCACGTAAAGTGATTAAAATATTGGATTCTCTCTCTTTCTCTCTCTCCCTCTCTCAAAAACATTACAGTGGAGATGTGTGACCTGATGTACTCAGTCATTTATAAACTATACCTACAAAAGCTTTTTCTTCTAACCAAGTTATGTTCATTATTATAAACGTTTAAGCAAAATATTTTACTGCACACATCCTTGTACCTTCAATGAAAATATAAGAATACAGAAAACTTGAGCGATAGTCAAAATTTTAAGATCTAATCTCTATGTAACGACTTTGAAATTCCTTTCTGTCAGGAGCCATCAATTGTGTTTCAATAATATCCACACTTTTTATGAATTAACGTTTTATCTGTCTTTTAGGGTTTATCAATTTATACAAAACATCAGTCAGAATGATGTGGCCTTCCAGAAAATTTAAGATGCAGCTAAAAATCCTTTAACATATTTTATTTTAATCAAAACTGCTAGAGCCATTTTTAAGAAAATCAAAAATTTCAAAAACAGATTCATGTAAAGAATTGTTTTGAGTGTGGGAAATTTTCTTGTAAATGTTCGTGGCATCCTTGGACGGTGCTGAACGCAATTTTGGTTTCTATAACTTTTGCGTTTTTGATTTATGCTACTCATGTGGGCTAGCCACCTCACCCCCCCCCCCCCCACACACACACACACACACACACACACACACACACACACACACACACACATACGAAGGGTTTCTAAAAATATTCCTTTATGGACCTCAAAAGACAAGTTTGAGATGGTCCGCGCAATGGGCGAGTAGTTAAGTACACCCGACTCTTCCCAAAGCGGCCCGGGTGTGATTCAAGACGACCGCATATAAAATTTGTGGTGGACCTGGCGCCGTGGGGGCAGGTTTCCTCCGGGTACTCCGGCTTCCCCTGCTATCTCATTCCACCGGTACCCCATCTTCATTTCATGTACCATCAGTGTCACCACCTGCGCTGCCACATGTAGTAACAGTGGGCGTTAAACAATACAAAAAACAGGCAAAGGCTGCCTGTCTTTTCTGTCTGTGTATGAACAACATAGCCCAACAATGAAGGTCAACTGCTATTTAAATCGATTACTTATAATACTAAATACTTCATTATATACATTAAATATCCTCCTTTGACATCAATACATTTTTAATACAATGTAACCAGCCCTTAAAAGCTATGATGCGAGTCTTTCATAGACATTTCAGAAATAGAATGATATAGTGTTCTTTTACCTGCATACGAAAACTTATTCTATGCATTTCAACTTGACTTTTTAGGAATAAAAGGAAATCCCAATTGTTATACCACTTTGATTATACCACTTAAGGTATTATGAGTGCGTTGTTTCCTGCAGTGAAGCGATGCTCTTCCACTCGTCCAATTAGTATTGCGTGAAGTCAGTATGGCGGAGTACTCAGTTTCTTTAAGTAGTGTACAGAAACATTAAAGTGGAAAACCTCTGAAAACTGATGAACCGGCTATTGTATTAAACCAGGCCCGGCTCTAGGCGAATTGATTAGGTGACTCGGAAAATTAGCTAACCTAAATTCCCAAAATCAAAATCGCTAAAACGAATTTTATACTGAAATAGTGGTTTTGAATTTCGATGGAGCTTCCCTCTGTATATGAATTCATAAGCTCCTTAAAATTATCTTTATATATAGAGTCCTCGCTTTCATAATGTCCACGAAATGTCATTTATTGTTTGCTTCCCTAATGGGATATTGAATGAAAAGCCTGTTAAGCTTAACGCTCTCATTGTATTTTACAATATATGGATGTGAGCTTTCTCAAAAAGCGTCCGCAATTTTGTCAGTGCTTTTTTAAACTTCTTCAATCCGACACAATCATGTTCCTCATACCAAGGAGTCTTGAATGTCCTGGTGTATTTTAAAGATGCTCTACCGCAAAGTTTTTTCTAACCATAGCACTGGTGTTGGCCTACCGACATTTTCCACGACACATTTGTCATCATTTTTCCATAAAGAAAAGAGTGTTTGGAGACACACCAGGTCTGGTGTTGGATTCATTGTAAATCCGTTATATATGAAAAACTTTAACACTTTGAATATCAGACAAAGATCACTGGTCACATAAAACTTACGTTTTTACACAAATGTAAACTGATAATAAACAGTAGTATATTACACGTGGGGCTCTCATTAAGCGGATTACTACTTCTGCCAACAAATTTCTTTTCAAATAAACGAAAAATTAGGAGGAAGCTCCTGCATTGTGTTGGCAACACGAGTAGGTGCGGAATATACGGCTTCTATGAATGGAATCCGTAGCCATGGTAGCCAGCAATACATTCTGTCCCTTTAACCTCTCTGTCCCGCCGCATAGGTTACGGTTACCTTGGCCTTTTAATAATGAATCACTAGTTGGGAGCCCGCCTCTGTAGCGTGTCTGCCTCACGTTCAAGAGCTTCCGTGTTCGAATCTCGTTCAGGGTGAGTTACCTGGATAAGGTTTTTTCCGGTGTTTTCCCGTATCCTTAAAGACAAATGCCGGGTAGCTCTAAGCTCCATGGACCCTGGACACATTTGTGCATCATTTCAACCACCTCATTCGCCGTTCGACCTGACTTAACGTTGGAGGACGTAAAATTACACAAAAATGAAAGAAAAATTAGTTATGAAATAAGCTTGCTGCATTATCGTCACTCGAGCGCCAAGAGAGCGATTCCATTACTAAATATAACTTGGAGAATCTTTATAAGCGAAAATTAAATGCTAGAATATAACATATAACAATGTAAGTTATTCAAAAACAGGTTGGCGACTCGGTGATTCGAACGCATCCAAAGAGAAGCGCTCCTTTATTAAACGTATTTCACTTTTCTTTCAACAGACACCCTAGCTGTGAAAGATGTAACTAAACTGAAGTCTGAAGCAACCGGTGTATCTGTTAACACTGTTTCAAATGTGAGAACCCAAATTAAACAAACGGGAACTGTAGAAAACCCTAAAAAGTAAAGGGAAATGCGATTTAGTGATTTAGAACAAGTGGATGATTCCTTTAAAGTGCATAGTTCCATTTTAAACTACCAGCCTCCTACTGTAGATAAAGTACTCGCTTTAGAAAGATTTTACTTACAAAATCATATTGCATCACTCATCTTAGCAATTACTTTAATTTAGTTTATTTAGTAAATATATCAATTGCCTTTCTAACCCTACTCTGCTGCAGTCAAAGATGTGACGGTTGTGATAAAATTCAGGTGTAAACAGCTGACTTAAAACGTGTTTGCTGGCGGAGTGATATAAACCGCAAATGTTATGTGTGTCCCCACTTTAACCCCGGAGGGATTATATGAACAAATCGAACACATGTCAATACCATCATATAGAGACCAACCCTTAAAAACTAACACTGAACCCTATGTATTCTCCTATTCCCACTACACCTGCAAGGAAATACGTAAGATAAATATTTCAATTGATTATCGAGCCCCAAAATAACTTATAGACCATGGAATTCTGTTTTTTCTTTTAAATTTACGTCCTCCAACGTTAAGTCATATAGGACGATGGATGAAATGGGTGAAATGATGCTCAATAAACCCATGGTCCATAGGGCTTATTGTTACCCCACATTCGTCTTTCCAGATAAGGGAAAACCTCAATAAAAACCTTATCCAGGTAACTCGCTCTGACCGAGATTCGAACTCGGGACTTCTTGAACATGAGACAGACACGCTACCATCTGCGCTACCGAGACGAACGGAATCCTGTTTGAAGAATTATAGTATCAATATTACGAATTACTAAAATCTCATTTGAATTAAATAAGAAAACAATATTTTTAGGAATATTAATTTTAAGTTTAAGAAGAATTATATATTTTAATGAAAGTTTAGTGAAAATAGGGGAAGAAGGTGATATGAATACAATATGTCAGATGTTTTTCTTTTTTTTCCCTCTCCCTCCCCTCTCTCTCTCCTCTGGGCAAAGTTGGTTTCCCCTGCAATTTCAGATGTCAGTTGCAGCAAGCATGTGTAAACCCACACATTAAAAGTTTTAAAAACATATGCAATTCGATAACGTTATTAAAGTTAATAATTGGAAAAATGTTGAAAATCCCCAAATATGTAATGCCATCTGTTGTTTCTACATATTCAAGTTGAGAACTTTATATCCGTTAATTTTGCTGCTACAATTTTAGCTTTCTCCACGGTTATCCAGCCAAAAATCCAATGCCAGTTCCCTAAATACGTATTTGTGGTACACAGAACTCAAAAAAGCATTTCTAGAAACATTTCGTGTATATGAATTTCCGTATCTGAAGTGCTGCACCGTGGTGCAGTGAGCTAAGATATCTTACTTTGTTTCTCTGCCACGGAACGCGCCTGGAACCGATGCCATCCCTGTAAGGTGCAAGTCCCCGTAGGGGAGAGGATTCGTCCCCTTCAGCTGCCGTGGTGCGGGCGTTGCGGAAAACTAGCCCTCGTGGTACCTCTGACGTTACTAGAGGAACCTCGGGCCGAACATTCGAGCCCCTCTTGTAGAAAAGTTGTTCGGATTGGTTTTGACTCGAGGGGACAGTGGTTCCCGATACCCGTGGGAGATCGGGTACGTCTCCGGATGGGGTTGAGGGAATCAGCTCGTGAGGAGCTACGGTAGGTAGCGGCCCTGTTTGTGTAAGCCAATCTACCGGCTGGGGGGTGCCGAGATGTTGACCACATCTTCACGCCGTATCGGTTGGGACATCACCCACCTCTACCTTATGTATGTGGGCGTGAGGCCGGCATTCGGGTTGGCAGGTTTTGGCACACTATGGCTACTAAGCCACGGGCTGACTTTTATTATTTAAAGAGAAGTGTTTTAGAACCACAAACTAAGTTCAGAGCCTTCCAAAGATGTGACAAGAAGTTTTTCAAGAAAACCCCTCAATCCGAACTACCCTCTACATAGAATATTTTTCGAAAATTTTGATTTTGTCAAGAATTTCTTTAGGAAATTTGATTTAAACGTCACATGTTTAGGATAATTTCATATCAAATCCAAGTATTTTTTTCATTCTTGATGACTTTTCATAGCTCGAGAACTAAGAGTTAGACAAAATTTGTTACACAAAAAAAGTTCACACCTTATTTGAAATACACATTTTGTAATTAGCTATTTCTGATATAATCTCTGTTGTTCGTTTGCATATTGAAACAATTAGATAGAATTTTTTTTTCTCAAATTGGTAGTGTTTGGTCTCTTTTTTTCTCTGTTTACCATGAAAAGGGAACGGAATATCAAAACCGTTACATAGTGAGCAGCTCTTAAAAGATCTACTGTTGTTTAAGCCCACAGTATTCTGCTATTCTGTTTTAGCCTAGAAGAAGTATTCAGTAAAATAATTTCTCGAAATGATTATCTTCATTGATAAGACATAGCTAAAAGAATTTAGTGTAAGTTTGAGTGGAGACAGCCAATATCACATTTTGAAATTGGGGACGAAGTGAAGTATACGCCACTGGGTCCTAGTTACGAAACGTCAATATCCCGTTCGGAAGAGACACCATTAACCGCGGAGTGCGGAGACACTAATGTCACCGAATCAGGACATATTTTTGGTAGGAACCCTGTGAATTATGTATGCCATTCCTTCCGTCTGTCTTGCTCAGTGTAACCCGGGAGAGCCAGCCTGGGCTTGGCCCGGGCAGCTCCGGTATTAAAACTTTCCGGGGCTCCGGCAGCCAACAACCCGGAGGATTCCTAGGCCGCGCGCATACCTTGCACAAAGCTCCCTTTATAGCGTTAGTAAACATTTGAATCATCAGTGGCGATACTATGTACATGCGCGCGCATCTTTTTGGACTGACAGAGTCCGTTCACATTTCGGAAGTATTTGTAGTAAAGGAATGCCGCGGTTCGTTTGTTACAGTGGGTCACCATGTATTTTGCCATCCAATTAATGTTAACTCAAATAAATGGTTTAGAAATGACTTTATTTCAAAACTTCCTTAAAGGTACAGTAGAAGTAGGAGAGCAAAGTAGGCATAAAGTGATAGTCAATTGTTTTAAGTTCTGGTCGCTATGTGATGGCACTAAAATTTCGTTTCCTTTGCATGGTCAGGACAGTGAAAATATAATACCGACTTCCCATTTCAGAAAAAAATACGTATTTTAGCATATAGACTTATATCAAGGAATACCTAAAAGTATTTACCCCCACCCCAAAAGTATTTGATACAAATTTGTGTTTACATAATAAAATCTACATATCTTGTGTCGTAACACTTTATCTTGTAGGGTTTTGCTATACAAAAGTAATTTTAAATGAAACCAATTTCAAGGAATATTCTCTAAAATTAAAGATATATGTTCCACTTGTCAGGAAATATCTTAAAATATTTGAAGGCATTTTTGATAAATTCAAAACTTTTCAAGAAGTGCTCTATGTAAAGGTAGTTTAGGATGAATCGCCTGTTTTTGGAAAAATTGTCTGTCATATCATATAAAGATGCTGAACTGAACATTCAAAATTATGTATTTAACCACCTTTTCAAAATTCGTTTATATGTTGATTGGCAGAAATACGTATGGGCGCACGCAAATGCCCCCTTAGGTATGGGCACGCATTCATACCGTTTGTCCCAAAAGAATTCTGTATTCAACGAGTCTCAAAACATACATTTTTGGTGAAATTTTGCTATCCAATTTTGGATGGATACTTATATGTACTACCTGTACTAAAAGTACGTGTGAGAGTAAGTAAAAGTTACCACCTATAGAGATAAAACTTCTGGTATGTTACGAGAATCACGAGGCTTTCTTTACACTATATACCCCTACTCATTGGCAAAGATGTTCATACTTCTATTTGCTGCTACTGATAATAAGCTTTATCCGAAGTTATTTCAATACACATTTTCTTCTAGCCATATAAAAGGATACAGGATGCAAATGCGACAAGCGAGGGTTGAAAACAAAACCTTTGGATACATGGCGTTGTTAGTGATATTTTGGATGCCCTTTCGGTGGCTGATGAGAAACACAAGAACCGATTTAACAAATTATAATACAATACAACATAAAAGCAATGAAAGTAATGGCATTCCAGGGAAAATACCCAATAAGGACCAAAATTATAGTAGAGGAAACTATAATAGAACAAGTATCGCACTTCCAATACCTTGGCTGTGATATAACCTATGAATCGGCAAATCAATACATAAGGAATAAAATACAAAAATTCCAAGTATATTGCGGAACAATTAAGAGAAACCTCAGGAATAAAGCAAAGAAAGAAACTCAAATAAGATTCTTCAAAGTGATGGCAATCCCAATACTAAACTATGGAAGTGAGGCATGAATAATAAAGGAAAAGGAGAAGAGTGAAACACAAGCTGCTGAAATGAGATTCTTGCGATCAATCAAAGGATGTACAAAAGAAGATCACATTAGGAATGAAATTATTACAAAAGAGTTACAAGTACAACCGTTCTTAGAAGAAATCCAAAGATATAGAAACAAATTGGTCGAACACATTAATCACATGCCAAGAGAAAGAATACCAAAACAAGCCTTCAATTATAAACCAAAGGACGAAGATCAATAGGACGCCCCCTAAAGAGATGGCTTCAGGAAATGTGAGACCGGAACAGGCTTAAGCCTAACCCTAGAAGGAAGAATAAGAAGATAATAAAATACTGGAAGATATCAGAATATATCCCGTAAATGTTTCATATTACAAAAAGTGACTTGACATGAATACCATATTCCAAAGTCTTCTGTGGTGTGACTTTGTGGGTTCGTGAAATTAAAATTACAGGTTACAAACACCAAAAATTTCTCTTTATTTCCGTAGAAACACACTTTGTCAGCCCTTACAGTAGCAGAATTACGTCACATACACAATACAACTTGTAAGGTCAACGACCACAACACAGCTGTTCACGCACGCGAGTTCAATTAACAACTGTCCGAGTGGCGGGCAGCGGCTTCCTGTTATGGCTACTCATTATTCCGGAAATTCGTGTAGAACAATCAGGACCGTGTTAGAAGAAAGACAAACTCTACAGAAATCCGCCTCCCTCCCTCCACCGTTTCGGCGAGCTTTTATCTCTGCACTGTACTGTCCGTCTCTTTGAATGCCTTGGGGACGCCGCAACAATGCATTCTCGACAATAGTTTATCAGAAGTAATATTCTTCCCATAACTTATGGTTTTTTCGTCATATACCTCTCACTGAGAATGAGGGATTTCCACATATGCACAAGTACATCAAGGATTACATTTTAATTGTTAAAGATGTTAGGGAAAGCTCCGAAGTAAGCATGAGTTTAATTGTACTTTGGTACACCTTAACAAAAATGAAGTGCATGTTTCATGAAGGCAACGTTGGCAACGAAGACATTGGATCCTTCAACTATCTCCACAACTTAGTCGTTAGCTAACTCCATGAAGCGATCCTTCAATCTTCAATCACTACTGTTTCCTTGGAACTGGAGCTGCTGTTTGAAACACGTCGTTTGATAACCCGAATACTTACTTGCCTGTTGTTTAATTTTGACTTAATGCTATCCTCATCAGCTTTTATCTTTACCCTCTTAATATTATCGGGAAGGTCAGAAGAATTAAAAGAGTGGCATTAAGTTTTTCTCATTTCATGAAAGTATTTTTAAGGATGGGATTATGTAGCAGTTTCATCCGTAAAGCCCTTACTTAGTTGTGGCTCAAGATCTTCAGGCTCAGCTAAACTTGGGTTTTCTCTGATATTTTCGTTATCGGCTTCAAATCGATTATTTGATATCCTTTCTACAGCTGAAGTCTCACTTGAATCTCAACTTGCATCTATGAATACATAATGAGGAATAGCCTGGATGTCGCAGGTGTATATGCCAGTAGCTTTGAGTCCATAAATGGAATTTTAAGGTGTGTTTGAGTTTCGTGGTTACACACTACGGTGATGAAGCGGTGTCTCAGAATAATATAAGCAAAAAAGTTGAGAATATGTATTTAAAAGTACAAAGTAAGGTGAACATATTGCTTCAGAAAATATGACTAGATGTTACTGGGAGGGAATGAATGTGCTGTGTTTACCGCTCGCCTTTACTACATGCGGCAGCACAGGCGGTGACACGGATTATACATGAAATGAAGATGGAGCAAATGGTGGAATGCTGGGATGGAAACCGGAGATCCCGGAGAAAACCCGTATTGTCCACCACAATCTCACTTTGAAGTTGCCGGGGATCGAATCCGGGCCCAAGTGGTCTAACCGCTTGGCCACTACGTGACCAAAACTGGAAGAGAGAGAGAGATAGAGTGAACTTGAAAAATTCAATGCCATGGTCCGGGATTTCAACCATGTATCTCTAGGTTTCCGTCCAGTCGCCCTTATTCCTTGAGCTACCGTGTCCAGGGCTGAAACCAGGAGATCTGTGGTTCAAAACCTGGGCCATGGCATTGAATTTTTCAAGTTGACTATCTATTCTAAACCAAAGCCTATATACGGCTAGGGTGGAGAAATTATTAATGTCCATCAATTAAGTAAAATTATAAGAGTTATATGATGAAACCTGGGGCTCGAGTAGTTACGATAGTAAGTCGCCACAAACGGTATATCTCAGATACGAAAGCTCCTAGTGGTTACCAGGCACATATATGATTCAATTGGAGAATTTAATGTCATGACGGCAAGTTGGCCATGGTAGCTCAAAAGGTAAGAGCGATTGGACGGAAACCAGGAGATACGTGGTTGAAATCCCGGCCGCGGCATTTAATTTTTCAAGCTGGCTCTATCTACCCAAAATCTTAGCCTATGTACGGATAGTATGAAGAAATGATTAATTTTCATCAATTAACTTAAATAGAAGAGAGATGTAATGTATGCAATGTGACTAAAATGCCTCTGTCATGTGCACGAGGTTTTTAACTTCTATCTTAAAGTAAATTCCGTTTTCATTCAACAGCGGAAAAATAAATTTCAATATGTGAAAGGCTATTTATTTATTCCTTTTATTTATTTTATTATTATAATTTTCCTGTAATTTACGTCCTGCAACGTTAAGTCATATCGGACGATGAATGAAATCGGTGAAATGAAGCTCAAATGATTCCAGGGTCCATGCAGCTTAGAGCTACCTGACATTCGTCTATCAGGATGAGAGAAAACTCCGGAAAAAGAACTTATCCACGTAACTCACCCTGACCGAGATTCGAACTCGGGACCTCTTGAACGTGAGACAGACACGCTACCCTCTGCGGTACCGAGACGGGCGCGTGGAAGGTTAATTGACTGCAGTCCGATCATAAGCAATTCACGTGATGAACAATCGATAACAGGGACTAAAAGCTTTCTGACAGCCGAATTTCAAAAGCGTCATCCACTTTTGGGGGAAAGGACAAATGTTCGAAGAAAATTATGTATAAGTATTTACGAGTGGAGGAACCCTTTTAAATGTTCGTGTCTCATGTTTGTAAAACACTGATTGTAATACCAAGTTTAGTAACAATGGAAATTCTCAATACAGAAACTCAAATACCACCCTTTTTCTAAAAATGTATTTTCGGTGAAGTTTTGGTACTGAACTTTTAGGTGAAATACAATACTTCCTCTACTTATGGTAAGTAGTAGTAAACATTAACTGAAGTGTCCAGTCATTCTCGTGATGATGCGGCAGATATGCGGTTTCAAGGATGGATGCCTCGACGTTCACAGGGATATTTTAATCACCCCACAAACGAGCCCAAATGACCTAGATGTCGACGGGCTCTTAATCCCACGCATTCACACATTCACTATATGTAGATATGTAAAGCGGCCTTTCCTTAAAGAGCAAGGACCCTTTTGTGCAGGAGATGCTGCCAGTTTGGGAGTCTCAGGTCAGTGGCTAAAGTAGAAAGTTCAAATTACACACCGGGGCGGTTTTAGGTTTTTTCTGGATCATAAAGGTTTTTGGACATATCTATGTTCTGGGTAGCAGTTTGTCCTCCTCCTGGAATTGTTTGTCTCATTCTTTTCCCTTTTCGTTATATAATACACTGTGATCCATATAGACCTGAACCATTTATTAGGCCAAAGTTTCTCTTTGAAACCTCGTAGAATGTAGAAATTTGTTTTAATGATCTCAGTGGCTCACTGAGAATTGACAACAATGACATTTGTTGACATGTATTTGATACTACTGTAGACACTGAGGTTTATATGGGCATCTTCAAGACATTTGTTATATCGAACTGAGAGAAGGTTATTTCCTGCAAGATGAAGCAACGTACCATACATCTAATGACAACATGGAACTTGTCACCAGTTTCTTTGAGAATCGAATAATCTCAAAGGGTCTGTTGTCCCCCCTCCAGATCCCTTGACCTAACCTTACCGGAGTGTTTCTTGTGGTGGTATCTAACAAATACGGTGTACAAGAATAGGCCACGTTAGGATAGGACAGTTGATGTTCTCAAGGAATCCATTCGAACCGAAAAATGCCCGCCTCGGTAGCGTAGATGGTAGCGGGTCTGCCTCACGTTCAAGAGGTCCCGAGTTAGAATCTTGGTCAGGGTGAGTTACCTGGATAAGGTTTTTCCCAGGGTTTTCCCTTATCCTTGAAGACGAATGTTGGGTAGCTCTAAGCTCCATGGACCCTGTGATCATTGGAGCATCATTTCACTCATTTCATTCACCGTCCGATATGACTTAATGTTGGAGGACGTAAAATTACAACAACAAAAAAAAAAACGAAGTAAGTAGCATTGGCGAGGATAAAAGAAAATTACTGGCGCGACAGGCTTTAGAGGGCCAAGGCTTACCAACCCAACTGCCGGACTCACGCCCTCTTACGCACGGCAGAGGTGGACGATCATTCAACCGATACGGGGAGGAGATGTGGTCAGCATCTCGGCATCCCCCAGCCGGAATTTTGGTTTCCGTGACCAGGGGTAAGCTCCTCACTTTCCTCACGATGCTGAGTGGGCACCGGTCCTATACCCGGGAGCTAAAATCCTCAGCCCCATGGGTGGGATCGAACCCGCGCCGCTTTCCGTGGCTAGGGACCAAGGCATGCTTCCTAAGCCCATTGCGCCACGTCTCAGGACAACATTGGCGAGGATACTCTCCGTAAAGCTTCAGAGAAAACAGTGAGGCGAGTGCAAACATGTATAGATGCTGGTGGCGGACACTTCCAATATTTTCTCTGAAATGTAAATAGTGTAATGTAATCTCCCAATTGTCTATTATATTCTCCCAAAGCTGCACGTGTGTAATATTATTGGTTCAGAAGTTACTTCTTTGTGATCAAGAATAAATCTAGACAAAAATCTTCCTCGCGGAAAGCCAATGTTACAATCCACGGGACTTCTACTCGGCTCTGTTTTAATACACCTCAGAATGTGTTTGTTACGGTAAACCTGAAAACGAGTAGCGCAGATTTAGCGTGTAACAGCATTTATAAAGGGGCTAATACTCGTTTCATCCCCACAAAGTCCTATCTCTGGGGATAGGCGCCCACTGATTCAATTTTCTCGCGGATCATCGCGTGAGTATCGTTTCTGTCTTCCATAGTCTGCTGACTTGGCCACTTTTCAGACTTTCCTGGTTTCTGTGTGCAAACTTATATCATAACGACATTCCGAAAAAATCTTGAACTTTGCCTTTACAATGGACTTCTCCAGTTTGCTTGGACAATGAGAACATCTAAAACACAGAAATGAAGTGCTGCTAAGCCAATATACTTGTATATACAGGATGTAACAAATAGCTATGTCAAAACTTTGGGAAAATGTTTCTGAATATAGAGAATAAAAAAAGTGTTATATAGACACAGGTCGGGAAATTGTTTATTTACATGTTAGAGCTTATTTTCTACAACTTGGTTACACGGCGAGAAGTGTAATACGTAGCTGTTGCGTGACCATAACCTTACAACAGAACAGTGGCTTAATAGCACAGTAGTAAACGTTCGCTTTTACATCTGGTTAAATTGGGTGAAGCTAATGCATTTCACCGTTGCTATCATTATGCTACAGTACAGTACATAGTCCGACTATTAGTCACTTTATGCACGATGTAGCTGCTTCTCATTTCAGGTTTTCTCTCCGTCAATTTCTGAATAGCAAGCTTCCTTCTATATGGATAGGAAGAGGTGGACCAATTCCGTGACCTCCATTCTCACTTGACTTAGACCCATTAGAATTTAATTTTTACGAACAACTGAAATATCTTTATTATGCAACTCCAGTGAAGACACTCTTCGTGCTCGTATTGTGGAAGGCTGCCAAGAATATTAAATGCTCAAGACTGGTATTAGGGAGTCCCTGTGACGGATATATTGAAGTTACTGCAGGTCATTTTGAACATGTACTGTGATTTCCTGCTTTTCCACGGTTCTATCATTGACTGTTATTGTTTAGGCTTTAGCTGTAGAAAAAAAAAATGCTCAAAAAGAAATCAACAATTTCTGGAAATATTTTTATATAACCTTTTTTATCTTTCATCTGCAAAAAATATATTCATTCATTTTTGTTACATAATGTACATATATATATATATATTTATTGTAATATCGTGTATTGTAATTTCGTCCTCCAAAGTTAAGTCATATCGGACAATGAATGGAATGGGTGAAATGATACTTAAATGAGTCCGGGGTCCATGGAGCTTAGAGTTACCCGATATTCGTCTTACAGGATAAGGGAAAACTCCGGAAAAAGCTTCGTCCAGGTAACTCAACCTGACCGAGATTCGAACTCGGAACCTCTTGAAGGTGAGGCAGATATGCTACCACCACGCTACCAAGGCGGGCACATCATGTATAGATATTGTTGTGTATATAGTCTGAGGAAGACTTAGAAATTACTTTAACCATTTATATTTAACATTCATTTTCTGCGCCTTGAGTTTGTGCAAAGCTGTTTGTTTGTGGTTAAGCTTAAACTTTGCTCACTGGCAAAACATGTAACTTGGACTGTTGAATCATATATCCTGCTACCAAGGGAAACAATACACAGGTGGCCAGTGACAGCACTCAACATGTTCTCAATTACATGCACAGTGATTGCACAAGATCTTTCAATTTTTGGGAGGAAAATAATAATGTTTAGCTAGAATGGGAAATGCTGATTTGGCTGTTAGATGCCAATTTGGGCAGGGCCTGTATATAAGCTTTTTTGAGCTAGCACACACGAGAACTTTATGCCTGGGATTGTTATGCTGGAGGTCTTAACGCTGGAAGAGTGTTAAGAAACGTGCACTAGAGTTTATTTTAAAGTACCTTCAAGTTAGATCGTCGGCGGGGAGCGATCGGTCCAAACATCGCTTGCCAGCCGGACGAAACTCAGCTGTATAACCAACACATCACGCAAGGTATAGTTACACCATGTCACTATGTATTTAAATATTTATAAAGCACTGCTGAACTCTTAAAGATCCATGGAGTGTCCTGTAGTGTTGCTACTACTCTCAGACTGCATTTACATATTTGTGTTTGACTTCAGATGTTTCCTCTATCCCTCTTCCATGTAGCTTGACCATCCTAAATTTCCTAGCCCCGTAGCTACGCTCCGAGGTGCTATATAGGCATGTAAGTAAAACCCCCTTTTTAGTCATTTACAGCCCTGTATGTAACAATATAATCCTCAGCTTACAAGTCCTACTCAATTACATGAACACCCTTCATAGACATATCAGAATATAGCAACTGAGCAGCTATTGTATTTTTGGTGCAGACAGAAATGTTCCTTCTCATAATGAACTACATAGAGGTGGGAGTAACTCGCCGTATAAATAATGTTAATAATGCGAGTGTTAGCATTAACTGAGAGAGTACAACTAACAGTCCAGAGACAGAGTGGGATTTCATTTAAACTTTCCATTGCGGGCGCCTTTTAATTTCTCCCTTAAATTATTTCTGCTATGAAACAGAAGTCACATAATACAATACTCTCTGTTCAAATTTTAATGTTTTCATTCTCGTTTCTGTAATGAGTTTAAGTAAGCAGCCTGGACAGTATAATTTATATAGGAAGAGGTTTTCTCTTCTTCCTTCACACAAGTACGCAGATGGGAAACAAGTGACAAATGTGAACATTACCATAAGTTTACTACTATTCACAATAAAGCTTATTTTTCTATTAATCGAAATAACACTTAATAGAAATCTTTAATTCCATGTTTCCTCTTCGGTACAATATCCATACTGTAAGAGTGTAAGAGAAAATATGAGTAAGAGAAACATCCTTTAAGAGCTGGTCACTCTGTGAAGCTTTAGAAATCGCATGTTCCTTGAATTACCGCAGAGAGAGAGAGAGAGAGAGAGAGAGAGAGAGAGAGAGAGAGAGAGAGAGAGAGAGAGAGAAGAATGACTTCTTATATACGAAAATTGTATGCTGAAAAATACAAATTAATAACAAGGAATATTTTAGGTCTTTTAGCTACTTAATGATGCATTTAAAACTAATTGTATTCATTGACGAGATTCACATATATATTCACATAGTATATATTATATAATGTGGCTTTGTGGGTTCGTGAAATTGAAACTCCAGGTTACAAACATTATAAATTGCTTTTTAATTCCTCAGAAACACACTTCGTACACCAACAACCCAGAATTACGTCACATACACAATACAACTTGCAAGGCCATCGACCACAGCTGTTCTCGCGCACGCGTCCAATTACAGACTGACTCACTGTGGCGGGCGGTCTCCCTTTGTATAGATTACTCACATTCCGGAATTTTCTCAATCAATCAAGACGGCGCTGAAGAAAGACGAACCCTTTAGAAATCCCTCTACTTCCCCCCACCGTTTCGGCGAGTTTTTATCTCCGCACTGCCCCGCCCGACTCTTTGAACTAGTCGCCCGCGCCGCCTCGAAATAACAATGCACTCGCGACAATATTATACGTATATAAGGTACGAGCCGAGGTACATGGAGCTTATTCGTCCTTCAGGATAGGCAATTCCAGAGGGCCTACTTCCATCAGTCCAGGACCCGTAGGACCAAGATCCGGGCCTCTTAAAACCAGGGAGTATCCGAGCTCTCCCAAAGGGCACCCGGCGTTCTCCGCGGGGCTTTCCATAGGACAAAACCCGGTTACTAACAAGCCCCTTACGCTCGCCAACACCAAAGGTGAAGGCTACTGATATGACTTCTAGGGGCAGCCTGACGATCTAGCACGCCTTCTACTATCTCTGCAGGTGAGTACCCGGGAATATTAATGGCTTCCCTCAATCCCGTCCGGAGACGTACCCGATTCCCACGGGTATCGGGAACACACTGTCCCCTCGAGACCAGCCCAATCCGAACAACCTCCAGAGCGAGGGGCTCGGCAGCTCGGCCCGAGGTTCCTCTAGTAACGTCAGAGGTAGCATGAGTGCTAAGGCTCCGCAGCGCCCTCACCACGGCAGCTGAAGGGGACGGATACGCTCTCCTACGGAAGTCCTTCAGGATAAGGAAAAGCTCCGGAGAAGTCTTATCCAGGAAACTCACCCTAGCCGAGATTCGAACGTGGGAACTCATGAACGCGAGGCACACACGCTACCATCCGTGCTACCGAGGTGGGCTACTTTGTCTAACTCTTGCGGTTTATTGGAGTCGTAAAAGTCATCTAAATTAGGTTTAGGATTTACTACGAAGAGGATTTGACACGAGGACCAATATCTGCTCCAAGTGGGGCACTCCGGCTTGTAGGATAAGGTGGGAGGAGACAGAGTGTGGCCATCCCAAAGAGCAAATGGTCGCGGCATCTTGTCACGAAATGATCTCATCCAACCGACCTACTGGAGGGGTAAGTAGTTTTCCTCAAAGCATATCATCCTGCCATGCACCGCCAAGACACCCGTCGACACTTCTATCCTGAAAGAGACCCACAGATCAAAGATGATGTGAAATGATAATAGAGATGAAGTGCAGGGACAGCAAATTCGGGGATTTTAAGGAACATAGGCAGCATTCGCCTGGCGACCCGGGAAAATCACCGAAAAAAGCCTATTGGACAGGTAGGCCAACAACGGGAAGCAAATCCTCACCTCCAGAATGCGCGCCAAAGTCAAAACCACCACTCAGTCGCAATGAAATAAGTCTGTATCTTGGTTTTTCCCCAAGTAAAAAGTACAAAACAAAGTAACCGTATTAATGAATAAGCAAATGATTAATACTCAAATTATCTGTCTATAAATTATAAAAGTTCGGTCATCTATATTTGAGCTTATTGTGACACTTTGTTATACTTAGAGAAACCGCAACTGTTGACGTTAGGCATTATAAGCCTCTTTAGGCTAGTTCACTAACTCAGAGCTGAATATTTATTTTAATATTAATGTTACCTTAAAATTAATAAATAAACGCCAATAACAGAAAAATAAACAAAAACTTGTTTATGGATCTTCATTAAAGGAAAAAAAGAATAGCCAGAGGATACACAGAAGGAACATTCTATATACCTACCATAAAATTAGTGTAATATGATCCAGTAAACATGAAATATTTATATGTATATGGCCTAGAATTATAAACAAACAGATAAACACTGGGCTGTAATTATCACCGAGATTGCGTTTCCCTTTCATTTAACACACTGTTAATGCGTTTCCTATTGAAACATATTATGATTTTTAAACATTAGTTTGATGTTGATATGGAAGTGTTTCTTGTGCTCAAACTCTAATAAGCATTTCCTGTTCCAAGTTTAAGCAATAATACAGGAATGCAATTTGAAATATCAAACAGAGTGGAGAGGAAATTTGTTATATAAATAGTACTAGTTTCAAATCTGACTTTCAAATTAACTTAGATCGATGGTTAGTATCATTTTTATTTTTCCGCTGCTTATCTGCGTAATCTCTTCGCTGCTATAATAATGTGACTTTGGGGGTTCGTGAAATAAAAGTCCAATTGCACAAACTCAAAATGTTCTTTATTTCCACCGAATTACAGTTGGAACACTTGTCGATTAAAAAGGATTACGTAGCGCACACAATTACAATACACCAGTTCGTCTGTCACAGGTCCACTCCACACTGTCAATTACGTACAACGCTTCTGATACACGTACGCAGCCTTTCAGTCCGTACTCTAGCACTGCACTCTTCACGGCTGCTCGCTGAGAACTGAACTGACGCGCCCACTGCATCCCTTATGTAGGAAGATCGCTATTTCTCGAAGCTTCGCGGTTCGGAACATCATCCCGACGGTTCCAAACGTCAGGGAGAGGGGAAAGAGACGGTACAGGGCTCATGCCGCTCTTCTAACCTTCCCCTCCGTGAGCGCTACACAAATAAATCAGTAGGCGTGGGCTGAAAACCTCCTGTCACCCACCCAGCTGCCAATCGGTTGTGCCTTCCGATAACTGGGTGACAATAAATTAAATGTCAAAGGAGCAGGTGGCGGAAATGAATGGTATTGGCTGATAGGTTTTAATATGCCGGTGCACTTCTGCAATATATTTCGGCGCTTCTTTCTTTATATGCTTTCAATAAACCATTCCAGTTGTTACTGTCACCGAACGCATTTTTTGCGTTGGAGCCGCGACAGGTCAGTGCCGGGTGCGTGCGCTAGAAAGAGGCAGAGAGCTACGCGAACACTGAACACTTGCCGAGAGGGAGAAGGAAAGAGAGAAGAGACAGTGATAGTTCGATTGTTCTCTCGCTGCGCCGCGAAAGGCCTTGAACATTCGGCGCGTTTCTGGAAACTATGGCTGGGAAATAAAACCCGGCACACAGTCGAGCTGCCAGTCAGTTGTTAATGGAGTTACTAGTTGAGTTAATTGTGTGTGTGTGTGTGTGTGTGTGTGTGTGTGTGTGTGTGTTTGTGTGCAGCTGTGCAGTAGTTGTGAGTGTACCGTAGTAATTTCTTTCGTTTGTTTACGTGTGGTGAAGCAACGAGAGGCCTTGAAGAGTGCATTTGTGTATGTCACGTCATTTTCGCTGCTGTAATGGGTGTACAAAACGCCGTTTACTGCAATAAAGAACATTTTCAATTTCTGCAGTCACACTTTTAATTCTACGAATCCACAAAGTCACAATAAAGTAATTACAGTAAGAACAACTACTCAAAAATTAAAAATGCACTGGTTGAGTAACAACAAAAATAGCAGTTAAAGTCCGGCGACCGCATTTCTGTTTAGCTGCGCATGCGCAGATTTTACGTGTTACCAATTACGTACTAAAAGGCAGAGCTCATTGCAGAATGCAGAGTAATACTTTATTCTAACAGCGAACAGATTATAGCAAATAAGCTTAAAGTACAAGAGATGGAGAACATAAATTTGCATTCTACTTCTGCAGGTTCATGTCTGGGAATATATTTTTCTACAACAGGAGATCTAAAACACTGTAATACTTATGATGTTTAAACTCATACTTACTCAAGAATTATCAACCTCATACATAAATATAAATTAGAAATATTTTACTATAATTAAGGTTTTGGGAAAAAAGACAGATGTCTGCACTCACTCTTTCAGAAATAATGGTTTAAACGCATATTCATTAACTACTTATGGAGATAAACATCTGTTTAACTATATCGAGATTTTATTGGAACACCACAGTGAAGCGAAATAATTATTAATTTTTAGATGAGTCGTATTTTTTGCACATCTGCTTCACTTTCGTACCTATTTTTAGGACATGTTTCGCAAGAATATCAAAACGAATACCATCAAATCTTAAAAACTGCAATTAAAAATGGATATGGAAAAAACCTTGTAGATAAAAAACTAAAATCATGAAACTTCAAAAGAGATTAAAACAGATAACAGCTCTCACACCAATAAAACAAGAAATTAGATTTGCTAAATTTACTTACCACCCTTGGGCCACAAAAAAGTTCCAAAAAATATTCAAGAAATACAATATAACATTGGCACCAAAAAACAATTACAACATTAAAAACCTACTTCACAGTAATAATACTGATAAGATAAAACCAGAGGAAAAGTCAGGCATTTACAAGATTAAGTGTAAAGACTGTGAAAAAATTTACATAGGGAGAACAAAATGAAACATAGGCACTAGAAAGAAAGAACGCTTCAGGCACTTAAGATACAAAAATATTGATAAGTCCGCAATAGCAGATCATTTCTGGTCTGAAAATCATGAAATTGAGGATAGCACAGAATTACTAAAATACGTACAAAAACATAGTGAACTCGTCATATGGGAGAGAATATACATAGAAAAGCATAAAAACCAACTAATGAACTTTGAAATCCCGCCAGAAGAGAATCCCACATTTAAGTTCATCACTAATTCAACAGATGGCAGCAGCAAATCCAGAATTACCCACACCCACCACACCACTGGATCAAGCTTTAGTAGCATAAGAGCAGAAGATGCAAACGATGATTTGCGAAACATGTCCTCAAAATAGGTACGAAAGTGAAGCAGATGTGTAATAAATACGACTCATCTAAAAATTAATAACCTGTTTAACTGTTTTACTACACACTTTTTTGTAAGTATAAAAGCAATAAACTATTACAGTACGCTTAAGCATACATTTAAGAGCTGGCTGCTCTGTGATGGTTTGACATTCCATTTTCTTTGCATGGCAAGGGCATATAAAGCAAATAACAACTTTAACAAACGTCTACATATTTGATATTGAAAAAAAAAATATTAAGGGTAACTTCGAAAATTGTTATATCCACAAAAATAATTTATTTGTGCTTGAAACGTTCTACATTTTCTATATTGTAAGTTATTTTTTATCTGTTACGGTTTACCATGTAGGTAGATGATATCATTTTTTGTATTTTACGTCCTCCAACGTTAAGTCCTATCGTACAGTGAATGAAATGTGTGAGATGATGCCAGGGTCCATAGAGCTTTGAGTTACCCGACATTCGTCCTTCAGGATAAGGGAAAACCCCGAAAAATCTTATTCAGGTAACTCAACCTGATCGAGATTCGAACTCGGACCTCTTGAACATTAGTTAAACACGCATATATCTACGCTACCGAGGCGGACATAGAAGATTTCCAGAACGAAGAAGGACTTTCAAAGGCCACTTTCAGAAAAGTTAAGGTAATTACTTTTTGTATCATGAAAAAAATATTAAGCATATAATAATTCAATTGTAATCTTTACAGCCATTTTTAAGGAAATAAACGTTTTTGAAAAATGTCTCTATAAAAGGTAGTATGACAATGTGAAACTCTCTTGAATTTCTCTATGAGGCAACTTTGTATAGCGAGTCCGTCATTTAGCCGATCTTTTGTTTTTGTTCATAAACACAGATATAAACGCTACAATAAGTACTTCCTGTGCTGAGTGTAAATACACATTGGTAAACACACCGGCTGCCACTTAATAAATCCCAAATAGTATGATAAAACTAGACAGAATGTTAATAATATAAGGATATAAAGACTTCTTTTGAATTCTTGCTAATTTATAAAATAAAATTATACGCTGCTTTATGGCCCCATGTCTGTCGGAAAGACTTGCGCTTCTCAAAATAATATAATTGGATTTTGTTATAACACCCATAACATCCATTACCATTGGTATGCTAATTATTTGGAAAATATCTCACTACATTCCAGTATTAGATAATGTTGTTGAAGATGGGACTGAACTGATAAATCAGTAGGATTTTTCTTTTGTTTGTAATTTACGTTAAGTCGTATAGGAAGGTGAATGTATTGGGTGAAAGGATGGTCAAATGAGTCCAGGGTCCATGGAGCTTAGAGTTACTAGACATTCGTTTTTGAGGATAAGAGAAAACCCCGGAGAAACTTTATCCAGGTAACTTACCCTGGCTGAGATTCGAACTCGGGACTTCTTGAACGTGAGGTAGATCTACGCTATTGGTGGGGCGGGCAATCCAGTAGGATGTGTATAGCAGTGCCATAAGCCGATTTGGTGGCAAAACCGAATAATGAACTGCTCATTTAAGTAAAAGTATATCTAGAAAGGGAATTTGTTTGTAGGGATGCTATTCCGCTTTGCATACATCATGTACTTGACATAAACATGCGTAAAGTTTAAAGATAAGTAAATATATTACGATAGGTAGAGTCAACATGAACAACTCAATGCCATGGCCAGCATTTGAACCACGGATCTCCTGGTTTCCGTCCAGTCGCTCTCACCCATTGAGCTACCATGGCCAACGTGCCGTCATGACATTAAATTCTCTAATTGACTCATATTTTCCCGGTAAACCACTAGGGGCTCTAGCATCCGAGATGCACCGTTTGTGGTGACTTACTATCGTAAGTACTTGAGTCCCAGGCTTCATCATTTTACTCTTATTATTTAAGTTAATTGATGGAAATTAATCATTTCTTACACTAGCCGTATATTGGCTAAGGTTTTTGATAGATAGAGTCAACATGAAAAATTCAACGCCGTGGCCAGGATTTGAACCACGGAGCTCCTGGTTTCCGTCCAGTCGCTCTAACCCATTGAGCTACCATGGCCAACGTGCCGTCTTGACATTAAATTCTCCAATTGACTCATATAAGAGTTAAATGATGAAGCCTGGGACTTAAGTACTTACGATAGTAAGTCGCCGTAAACGGTGTATCTCGGATACGAGAGCTCCTACTGGTTTACGTTGGCCATGGTAGCGCAATGTGTGAGAGCGACTGAACGGAAACCAGGAGATTCGTGGTTCGAATCCCGGCCATGGCATTGAATTTTTCATGTTGACTCTATCTATCAAACACCTTAGCCTATATATGGCTAGTGTGAACAAATGATTAATTTCCATCAATTAACTTAAATATACTACGAATTTTTACTTATACATTACTTAACGTGCAACAACTTTGGTATATTTTCCTTACTTTAATACATTTAATTTAGTGTTTGAAGAATAATAAGTATTATTGATACCAGATAAATATTTATTTTGCCCCTTTTCGTATATGGTCCTTATTCAAAGTCAAAATTATTGGAGTCCTATTTTTGAATACTATTCTGGAGAGGCCCTACAGTTAAAAGTCTTGGATTTGTCCTAAATCTTTAAATGTTGAGCCCTACGAGAGTAATTATTCAAGCATAGGGTCTAGATAAAAATGAGTCAAATATAAAGCTTCCATACAAGTTCACTGATATAAGGAAATGTTTCAGCAACCAGGGACTGGGCAATTTATATCACAACACAACAAAGAGCGACCATATGAAACAAGTTTCTGAATGAGCTCACGCAGAAGAATCTTTAACTGAAGGTGGGAGGTGTTTTGGAAGCCAGAACAAGAGTTTACACTCATTTAGACATAAATTAAAGAAACCTGTGCATTGTTTCGCAACACTGAAGACGCGAGAGTATATAGCTGTATACCGAGACAAAAGAGCAATCAAAACAATGGCTTTCTTCAGGAGAAAATACACCACAAACGTTTCAGAGCAAGAAACCTGTCAGGGAGTATTTTTCCAGGCCAAACATGCATATTTGAAAACAAGAAAGACTTAAGCGGCGTTAATAAACATTTCCAGAATACAAAACAGCAAATAAATACAAATTACTATCGTCTATGCCTCTGACGCATGGGCTACAGCGTGAAACTCTGGTACCTGGTCAAGGAATGCCGCTGTAATAATGCCTATCAGTATCGTGAAGTAAGTGAGAAGCTGCGATAGAGAGCGATCCCGTATTTGTGAACCAATTTACAGTTGTATAATGTTGACCACGACACTTCCGCTGTGTAAGGCTGGCAGAGGAGTAGTGTGTCACAGGAGTAGTTTCTTATTTCTACGAGTACTGAGTTAATGCATAGATGACTGCAATGCTGTGCCATGAAACACAAATGCCAGACTAGGTGCTCAAGTTTGTTTGGAATTAGTTTGTCTTTAAAGATTTCGCACGTAAAGTGACTGGCTGCTGCAGGAATTGAGTTGGTAAAGTATGATTCCTCGCGTTGTAGAAGTTATAATAAGTTCCTAGATGCCAATTCACCCTGAACCTTCGTGGTAGATGAACTACAAAAGGAAGTCATAGACATGGCAGTAATCCCAGAAACAAAAGAAGCAGTGGGATTAAACCGTTATATAATCCTGTATGACGGAGACGGCATTGCCATACTTATGAAGCAAGCATGGAAAACAAAACTACAAAATATGAGTTTAACAATGAACGTATAATAAAGCGCCTAAGCGGTCAAAGAGAATAATAGCATATTGTTCTGAAAGAAGGGAGAACAAGCTATATAAAAATTTTTATGAGTAAATGAAAACTACAAAACAAGAGATATTGAGAAGAAAATGGAACAATTGGTGAGCCCACAATTAATGTTGAGAGCCTTTGTATCAAATAGTAGTCTAATTTTAACAAATACAACCAAAAACACAAATATATTATTAGGCTGTTCAATAGAGAATGACTATAATTTTTTACAGTCATAATTTTTCGCACTAAAATTCAATCTTAGCTTAATGTGAGACAAACATGCCGTAGTAGTTTCATTGTTGATACTCCTGGATCCCGCCTTTGAGAATCAGGCGAGTTCAGACATGTTCAGTATTTCCTATCGCTGCAATAGAGGTAACATGCAGTTAAAGTTAATGTTAGAGGAAGATCCGGAGCTTCTTTCAAACATAATCACTGTGATGAAACTTGGCTGCATCATTTTGATCCAGAGAGCAAACAGCAAAGCTAAGTGTAGAAATCTCCTTCGTTACCAACCCCCCAAAAAGCAAATGTTTTTGCTTCTGCTGGGAAAGTTATGGTCATCTCATTATTTGATGTTCATGGAATAGTTTATCAGCATGTTGTACCTGCACGCACATCAGTAACAGGACAATATTAGAAGGATATCCTGAAAACATTGTAAGCGTATATCAGGCGAAAAGACCACATATCCATGAAGCAGGCTGGACGCTGCACCACGATAATGTGTGGCTGTATATTGCCAATATTGTTGCTGAATATGTTGCAAAAATCAAAGTTGAATTGCAACCCGTACCCTCCCTATAGTCCGGATTTAACCCCATGTGACTCTTTTCTATTCCCTAACTTGAAGAAACGCCTTCGTGGGAGGCATCATCCATCATTAGAAGCAGTGGTGAAGGCTGCGGAGGCGATTTTGAAGGATCTCTCAAAAATGGTTCCAGCATGTCTTTGAAGACGGGTAGAAACGCTGGGACAAGTGCATGGCATTCAGCGGAGACTATTTTGAGAAACACAATTAAAATTATGAGAAAGAATAAGGTATGTTGTCAAAAAATTGCAATCATTCTATATTGAACAGCCCTCGTGTATATGCAACGTGATATGCAGAACAGTTTATAGAGGAGGGGTAGATAACTCAGTGCATAAGCGTTGTATGGGACAGAAAGCAATCACTGTGTATGTCGATTCCAAAAACATCATACCCAGAGAGGATGCAGTAGTAATTTTAGACGTGTTTACAAATTCTTATTCATTAGCGTACATTCACACACACCTTTAAATACATCCCTAAAGGAAGACACACACACACACGCACACACACACCCACACACACACACACACATATATATATATATATATATATATATATATATATATATATATATATATATATATATATATATATAAGCTCGAGGGTATCTACCAGGGCAATCCACACAGAGTGAAGACTGACCCCCCTCTAATGACCAGGGAGTTACCGAGCTGTCCCAAAAGGGCCCCCAGCGCCTCCGTGGGGCTTTCCATAGAGCAAGACCTAGAGACTAACAGCCCCCCCCCCATCTGGTCCTGTGGACTCAAGACGGGATAAAAGTGGATACGCCACTTACGCGAACCAATATCAAAAGGGGAAGGCTACCGATTAGACCTCGGTAGGGCCACCTGGTGATCTAGCAGGCTAGTACGCGGGAATATTAATGGCTTCCCTCAACCCCGTCCGGAGGCGTACCCGATCTCCTACGGGTATCGGGGACTACTGCCCCTTCGAGCCCAACTCAATCCGAACAACTCCCAATCAGGGAGGGGCTCGATTCTTCGTCCCGAATTTCCTCCAGTAACGTCAGAGGTACCTCGAGTGCTAGGGTCCGCAGCGCCCGCACCACGGCAGCTGAAGGGGGCGGATCCCCTCCCCTAAGGAAAGATTGTTCCCCTAAAGGAACAGTTAGTTAACGTCAGAGGTTCTACTCCCATTAGTCCTCGACCCGTAGGACCAAGAACCCGGGCCTCCTTCGACCACGGAGTTACCGAGCTGTCCCAAAAGGGCGCCCGGTGTCTCCGTGGGGCTTTCCATAGGGCAAGACCTAGAGACTAACAAGCACCCCCCCCCAATCTGGTCCTGTGGACTTAAGACGGGATGGAAGTGGATACGCCACTTACCAACTCCAAAATGAGAAGGCTACCGATTAGACCTCGGTGGGGCCACCTGGTGATCTAGCACACCTTCTACTAGATATGCAGGCTAGTACGCGGGAATATATGGCTTCCCTCAACCCCGTCCGGAACAACCTATCACATGCATCAGTTGACAATAACATTGGAACATAAAATGGCAGACCAACACAGTAGGACTAATTGGATTTATATCTTCAGCCAACACGTGTTTTCGTTGTCCAGCCATGCCAAAAAGTGCTAAGAATTAGGTCGATTGTTTTCGCTTCTGTCACAAATTATGACAGTTTTTAGCTCATACAGCAAATATAATGGCGAATACAGTTTCCTCTGTTTGTGTTAAAACTACCAAAATGAGCTCGAAACATTGTATGAAGCTGTAAAAAGCGTGTAAAGATTCGTGTTGGATGTCTGAGGTCCGTGGTTACTTATTCGTATAGGAACCTGTCCTCTGAAGGTAGTGTTGGCTAAAGGGTAAACAGATTACTTCACTACTGTCACTGTGTGTTGGATTTAAATTCTTCCTGTTTTGCTGAAAATTTTTATTAAACTTTCTTTTACCTCTTGGGGCCTATGATCTGATATTATGATAGAAATTACATTTTTCATGACGTGATAGGTGTTTACAAACTACAACAATGGCCATGTTTTCCACTGGCAGATAGCTATAAGTTTATAATTTGTAGTAGATATTTCATTATGGTCGGTATTGTCCTCGAACCATTCAACCAAGTTTATAAAGACTTAACTTAAGTGTTAACTTAAAGATAATTCAGATAGATGGATGGATAGAGTCAACATGAAAAATTCAGTGCCATGGTCGGGATTTGAAACACGGATCTCCTGGTTTCCGTCCAGTCGCTCTTAACCTTTGAGCTACCATGGCCAACGTGCCGTCCTGACATTAAATTCTCCAGTTGACTCATATATTTCCCCGGTAGACCAGTAGGGGCTCTCGCATCCGAGATACACCGTATGTGGCGACTTACTACTGTAAGTACTTAAGTCCCAGGCTTCATCATTTAACTCTTATTATTTTAGTTAATTGATGGAATTTAATCATTTCTCCACACTAGCGAGAGCCCCTAGTGGTCTACCGGGGAAATATACGAGTCAACTGGAGAATTTAATGTCAGGAAGGCACGTTGACCATGGTAGCTCAAAGGTTAAGGGCGACTGGACGGAAACCAGGGGATCCGTGGTTCAAATCCCGGCCATGGCATTGAATTTTTCATGTTGACTCTATCCATCAAATACCTGATAAATCTTGTTCCATTCTAAACCTGCAACTTGTCAGTTCCATAGTCATTCTTGTGAATCTCACCAGTTTCGGTGGTATTCCGAACTCTCTCATTATCTGAAAAATTCGTACACCTATTTAAGATCTACATACAGCTGATGAAGCTGCCTGTCATATTCATGGAACTTTTCCAGTATTTGTCGTAATATAAAAATCCGGTCTAATTTAGAGTGTTATTCTAAAATAAGTTTTAACAAATGTAATCTTATAAAGCAGCTGTTTTAAAAGATTATAAAGTGATAGCTGTTCCAAGATGTAACTGTGGATATCAAAAATGAATACAGATGAAAATATCAAATATCATGTAAAGAAAATGGAGGTGAAACAAATTATAAATCAATAGGTGGAAATTGCCTGCGAACAGTTTTCCTGATGATGGAACGATCCAAAAGACTTATGAAGAAGGGAAAGAAGAATAATAATGAACACATTTGGTGTATAAAAATAAGAAGTACTCTGGCGTGTGTCAGGGACCTTTCACGAAACGTCGAGGTAGTTTCGTTATATAAAGCCTTTGTGGGAGTTGAAAATAACCCTTTGGTAATGAATGGAACTTTGACTTTGAAGCAAACACTAGACAGTCTCCTTCTTCCTTTTGTCCGATATGACGTCAGAGCTCCTACCAAGCGACGCCACAATGATAATCACTGACTGGATATTAGCGGTAAACAACATTACACCTGCATGAAAATTCTCTACCAAATTATTCCAGGCTGTCAAAACATTAGAGGGCGTTCGCAGTTTAAGAGACAAATATTACGTCATACTCTCTGTCTCTCTGCTAGAACATATTATGTAAAGTATTTCAATGCGCCCAAAAATTCGATAAAGAGATTTCACTGGAAACACAGGTACGTTGTGTGGTTCTCAAAGTTAAAAAATTGTATTATATGAAGAAAAAACGTGTTTTGCTATATGACTTTGTATGTGAGACTTCGAATAACCTAATTCTGACACTAATGGTCAACTAAATACCAAAATTCGTATTTATTTTCAACATGTACTTACAGTGGGTGACAAAGATTTTCCTACTCTAAGCTACCCTTTTCATGCAATATTTTTCCAAAAATACTTTTTACAATTTTGCGAAAATGACTTGTGCGTTTTTCGTTACCACGTGTTTCAAGGTATATTCGTAAAAAAAAAATCCATTAGTGGATTTCCTTTTCCAGGAAAAATCTCCAATGTCCTCTTCATTAAGAATGATATTTTCTTATCTGGTAAACAGTAACAGTCACAACAAATGTTAGGATTACGATTAGGTTTAATACGTAGGGGATTCGGCACTATAACCAGTCTTAATGTATTGTACCTATGCCCCCAAGTGGGACATCCCAGAGAGGAAGGATGAGGTGAGAGGAGACAGAGCGGCCGTTCCAAGAAGCCACGATAGTGCAGTGGGCAGGGTCCCTACATTTTTACTTAGATGGAAACCTCCCCAGGTAGGTTTTCGACAACACACATTCCTCCTACTGCATTTGGGAAGGGGCCCCAGGAGCCGATTCGGAGACCTGAAAATGTCCTACCGGAGAAGGAAATGAATACCAGTAGCATATCATCCTGCCATACAGCGCCAAGACATCCGCTGACACTTCCCCCCTGAAAGAGACTACCAGATAAGAGATGATGTGAAATGATAGTGGAAGAACAGAAAATTTGGGGAATGTAACTAACCTACCTAGCATTCGCCTAGGAACCCAGGAAAACCCTCGAAAAAAAACGCATGGGTCAGGTAGACCGGTCACGTGAATCGAACCCGGCCCTCCTGAATGCACACCATAGACGGAACCACCTAAGGGAACCCGCTAGATCGGAACAAATCTTACTGCAGAAAATGTGTATACCTCCACGCTTTTGTGGAGCTAGCCATTTCCGACACATTCCTCATTATTAATTTGAGAAAAGTGTGTGTTAGAACCATTCTCAAATAAAAAGTCGTTATTCGGTTTCCGTCCTACATGATAACGAATATCTTAAACATTCAATCCAAATATATATATATATATATATATATATATATATATATATATATATATATATATATATATATATATATTATGATGTATCAAAAAATGAGGACCTAAGACATATGTAATTTCGTTCATCGATTTTAAAAAGGCATATGATTCAATTGATAGAGAATCCCATTTATTAATCTTGGAGGAATTTGGCTTAAACAAGCAAACAACTAATGTCATAAAAGCAACTATCACAAATACTTTTTCGAAAGCTAACTTTCTGGGTGAACTATCGTATCAATTTGAAATAATAACGGGAGTACGACAGGGAGATGGATTCTCACCGTTGTTGTTTAACTCTGCGTTTGAGAAAGTAATCAGAGAGTGGAACAAAAATATAAAAAGTGGAATAAGACTGGGATGCTAAAATAGAAATTTTGAAACCAATTGTATTGCTTTTGTGGGTGATATGGCTTTGTTTGCTGAAACAATGAAGGAAGCAAGGGAGCAAATCCTTAAACTAGAGAAACAAACAAGTAAAATAGGTCTTCACATTTCTTTCGAAAAAAAATCATGACAAAACTGCAATAACCCACGTAAATACATCAAAGTCTGCAAACAAACAATTGAAGTAGTAAAGGAGTTCAAATATCTTGGGGAATGGATTAGCTCGAGTACTAAGGAAAATAATGCGATGGAATCCAGAAAAAATAAACTTGAACTAGCCTTCCAACTAACAAAATATATTTATAACGAGAAATCACTATCATGGAGATACAAAATTAAACATTATAAAACAGTGATTAAACCAGAAGCACCGTACGTACCAGAATGACTTAACATGAATTTGAAGAGTCAGATAGATTTCAAGATAATAGGATAATATACATCAAGAATGAAACGTTGTTCAAGAGAATTGAAAAACTCTTAGATACTATGCGGAAAAGCAGGATAAACATTTATGGCCATCTTCTCAGAATGAACTTTAGCAAATAAACTAACCAAATCTTTGATTTCTTCCGTAACCGTAAAACAAAACCTAACTGCTTTAAATAAACTGATAAATATTTAGCAGAATTAAAAATCACAGAAAATTCGTTACTTGACGGGAGAGCGAAAGTAATAACTAAAAACGAAAATATAAGGTGCAAAGATAAGTCTATATTAAAATCCACACACATTATCTCAATAGAAGAAAGGAAGAAAAAGAACAGATAGAATGAAGAAATACTAGAAACTAAGAAAAGAACAACACATATCGGCTGGTCCGGTAGCTCAGTCGGTAGAGCACCTACCTGGCGTGCTAGGGGTCCCAGGTTTGATTCCCGGCGATGGGGGTGGGGATTTTTCTCCGACAAAAGCTAATTCCTCACCTGCCTCAGAGTCTGGAAGTATGAAAGAGAGTGCGAATATGTGCGTGATCTAATGATTAAAACCCAGCAAATACGAGTTAACACCTTCGATATGTTCAAAAGGAGAACGACCGCCTATATGACCATTGGAGTAAAGGGCAGAGTGTATATGGAACAAATAAAAAAAAAAAACATAGGGAAATGATTGAGTCAACGTACACCAAAGAGGCTAAAACGAAAATAAGAGTATATTAAACATATAGGCCATTTTTAACAAAAGGTACTCTTCATTTTAGAAGAAAGTCAATGTTTAATGCAAACCGTGGTTGGAAGTAGTGAACCTTTAAATCTAGCGTCAGATGTTTCCATACATTTGGCATGCTTACCGCCCAATCCGTCTTGCCAAGGAAGTACTTGTACACACTGTACACTAGGCTTGGCTTCGGAGAGTACAAAAGTTACTTTTTTTTTAAAACGAAAACTTATTTAGGCGCGTTTAGCACTTTTTGTGGTTAGTGAATTAAACTGAGCCATCACGCTGGAATATGTGGGTGTTCGCCTGGGTAGCGTAGATGGTAGCATGTGTGCCTCACGTTCAAGAGGTCCCGAGTTTGAATCTCGGTCAGGGTGAGTTACCTGTAAAGGTTTTTTCCGGGGTTTTCCCTTATTCTTCAAGATGAATGTCGGGTAACTCAAAAGACCACATTTCCGTGAAGCAGGCTGGATAACACGCGGCCGCATATTGCCAATGTTGTTGCTGAATATCTTGCAAAAATCAACGTTAATTGCATCCCTTACCCTCCCTATAGTCCGGATTTAGCCCAATGTGACCTTTTTCTATTCCCTAACTTGAAGGAACACCTTTGTGGGAGGTATTATCCATCATCAGAAGTAGTAGTGAAGGCTGCGGAGGCTATTTTGAAGGATCTCTCAAAAATGGATTCCAGCATGTCTTTGAAGACTAGCAGAAACGCTGGGAAAAATGCATCACATTCAGGGGAGACTATTTTGAGAAGGACCATCAAAATTATGACGATTAGTAAAGGTACGTTGTCAAAAAATTGTGATCATTCTTTACTGAACAGTTTGTTCTCACAAACAAAAATACACAATGATGGTCAAAATGCTCACATATCATACAGCACACGAATTAATTTTGCTAAAGTTTTGTCAAAGAATTAAACACAACACTAGCCTAACCTTCAATCAGCGTTATAATACACATGAAAACAGAAGAAGTATTTACCAAGCTCTGGATGATTGCAACGCTCAGCTTAGCCAACTCAGAAAAAATCATCACACCATCTGTTCAAAAGTTACCAGTATGAACCTTGCCATTGATACGGGACAGTTAGAAAAATTAATTATGTGGGCGAATCACCCAACAGGAATCAGAAAACAGAGTTCTTTTGCATATAAATTGTATATATACTAAAATTGGTTAAATTCATAGATTGAGTCAACATGAAAAATTCAAAGCCATGGCCAGAATTTGAACCACGGATCTCCTGGTTTCCGTCCAGTCGCTCTTAACCTTTGAGCTACCATGGTCAACGTGCCGTCCTGACAATAAATTCTCCATTTGACTCATATATTTCCCCGGTAAACCACTAGGGACTCTCGCATCCGAGATACATCGTTTGTGGCGACTTACTATCGTTAAGTACTGAAGTCCCAGACTTCTTCCTTTAACTCTTATTGTTTCAATTAACCTTAGCCGTATATAGGCTAAGGTTTTTGTTATAGATTGAGTCAACATGAAAAATTCAATGCCATGGCCGGGATTTGAACCACGGATATCATCGTCATCGTCATTGTCATCCTCATCGTGATCGTGATCGTCGTCGTCATCATCGTCGTCGTCGTCATCGTCGTCGTCATCATCATCATCATCACCATCATCATTGTCAAAAGGAACAGATAATATCACCGAAGTTCTGTATTTGAATAATTAAGAAGACCATAATAACGGAAAATAAAACGAGTGTAGGAGAACGGCCGCCGATATGACCATAACAGTTAAAGGCGGGGTATAAATGGAAAAAAAAAACAAAAAAAAAAAAACAAAAAAAAAAAAAACGAGTGTGATAATTGGAAACAAAAATGTTAGGAATTCGTGAACGAGATGTTTCATTTACGAACTGGTTACTTTTATTGGCAATTTGTCTTTATTGTGAGCAGTAAGACGTAAACCATCAACAAATTAAATGTAAATAACAGGTACATAATAAAATTACCAGCTATTAAAATGACGTTTTGCGTTTATTTTCATTTACAACTTACAAGTTATGTTTTTCCACAAACTGAAAGACCGAACGAGGGTCGAAAAATTTGATATATAATTTTGAATTTTTATAGAAAGAGGTAAAATATATATATTATATAGTCCGGAAAATAAAAATTTAAAGACAAAACATTGGGCAAAAACTTTGAACAAAATCAATTGAATTGAAAATATATTAATATCAGTATAAATTGTGACATAACATTTGAAATGAATATGACATGTAATAAAATATTGTGACTTTGTGGGTTCGTGAAATGAAAAGTCCAATTATACCACTCAAAAATGTTCTTTATTTCCACCGACTTACAGTTAAACTCTTGCCAATTACACAGAATTACGTAATGCACACAATTACGATTCACCAGTTCGTCCGTTACAATTTCACTTGCACTCGTAATTACGTACAATCTTCCGATGCTCTCACACAGCCTTCTCGTCGTACACTAGCACTGCATTCTTACACCAAGAACTGACTGACTCACCAACTCGACGTGCTGCTTATATAGGGCCAGCGGGTCGATCGGAAGGTTCCAGATTAGAGGAAATATCCCGTAATTTCGAGAACACAGGTGGAACAGAAACAGACGGCGCCGTGATGTTTTTTGTCCCAGCCATCCCTTCTTAACGCTATAAGACAAACGAGGGGGCGGGGCGAACACCGACCCGTCTGCTGCTCGCCCAGTCTATAGGGTGTTCCGACGCTTGGGTGACAATATGTAAGAAATATGTACGAACGTGTAATAATATATAGAGTAATGAGTATATGTAGGGATATGTAACAACAGGTGTAAAATGTATACCTAACCAAACATTTCCGAATATTCAAAAACTATGCAAATAAGCAAATGAATATCATACAATTATGTTATAAGATATATATGAATCTGTATTTTTATTAAAATAAAAATGCAATGAAATATGAGCATCAGCAACAAACAAAATGTGAAAAAATGATTGTGAAATTGCGTGGATTTTAATATAAAAATAAAATACATGTAAAACAGTATATTATGTGATTTGATTTTCCTTCCTTTATTTATGACCCTCTTCGCACGGTCGAAGTACGTGGTCATTCAGTTGTTTCAGAGTATTTTCATTTGCGAGCACACTTAGGGTAAGCCCTCCTCGGTAGCGTGGTGGTAGCATGTCTGCCTCACGTTTAAGAGGTCCCGAGTTCGAATCTCGGTCAGGGTGAGCTACCTGGATAACGTTTTTTTCCGGGGTTTATCCGGTTTTATCCGGAAAGACGAATGTCGGGTAACTAAGCTCTATGGAGCCTGCCTTGGTAGCGCGGTGGTAGCATGTCTACCTCACGTTCAAGAGGTCCCGAGATCGAATCTCGATCTGGGTGAAATGTGTAGTGTTTAACGCCCGCTTTTACTACATACGGCACCGCAGGCGATGACACTGATGATACATGAGATGAAGATGGAGCACCGGTGGAATGAGATGGCGGGGAAACCGGAGATCCCGGAGAAAACCCGCCCCAGCGCCATGTTGTCCACCACAATCGATCAGGGTGAGTTACCTGGATAAGGTTTTTCCGGGGTTTTCCCTTATCCTGCAAGACGAATGTCGGGTAACTCTAAGCTCCATGGACCCCGGACGCATTTGAGCATTATTTCACCCATCCATTCATCGTCCGACATGACTTAAACTTTTTAAGTTTTCACTTCTGTCGGGTGGTCTTATGCACACACAATTTTTTCATGTGGCTCTTCGTCTTTATCCTTACATTCAGCATTCTGACAAAGACTACGCCTAATTGACTAAAACGCAGTCAGTTTTCTCATTATTGGATATTTGGCTACTGCCATTAATTGTTGGTTTAAACATAACTTCAAGTATGAGATATCTTATAAACACCTTTTGCAGCGATATGTACGTACTTGTCTGACTTTATAATTCGAAGCATAGCTTTTAGGCTGCTAGATGTCAATTCATTTGTCTGTTATTTATTTATCTAAAGTTGCAATTTTTCATATTTATGCATACAAATATTTTTAACAGTGGAATATAAAGCATTTTCGATGCATAATTTAAGTTTTCCTTATAAACACCTTTGGCAGCGATACGTACGTACTTGTCTGACTTTATAATTCGAAGCATAGCTTTTAGGCTGCTAGATGTCAATTCATTTGTCTGTTATTTATTTATCTAAAGTTGCAATTTTTCATATTTATGCATACAAATATTTTTAACAGTGGAATATAAAGCATTTTCGATGCATAATTTAAGTTTTCCTTATAAACACCTTTGGCAGCGATACGTACGTACTTGTCTGACTTTATAATTCGAAGCATAGCTTTTAGGCTGCTAGATGTCAATTCATTTGTCTGTTATTTATCTAAAGTTGCAATTTTTCATATTTATGCCTACAAATATTTTGAGCAGTGGAATATAAAGCATTTTTTATGCATAATTTAGGCTTTTCTGCAATTAATTGCAATATGTTGGTTATTATATTGACATAACTTATAAAACGCTTGCGGTGCCATCTGTTGGCGATCTACGAGGGTTTTAATATATAGAGAAAGAATGGAGCAACCTCTGTTCAGGTAAAACGAGCTAACATATCACCCGCTCACAGTCTTGCACGAATTACTCGGTGATTCGCAAGGAAAACAATTGAAATCACACAAGCTTATCACTTAGGTTTGTCGACAGGTTTCCTATTGTGCACCGACCCCAAAAGCAAAATCTAGTACGTGCACTTCAATGACTTTACTCCTGTGCAAACTATCCCTACAAACGCCTATTCCTCTATTTACTTTATGTCGATCCAGCTAAACCAGTGTAAAAATGTGTTAATATATTCTTCTTTATAAGTGTAACGTAAATAGAGGAATATACTGGATTCATATTCATATGCATTGCAAATTAAGACAGTGTTTGGACACAAGTCATGACATTTGTAATACGTACTCTCTCTTAAAAATTGACATTCATCTTCTCTCGCTTTCTCTCTCTCTTTCTCACACGCACACACACACACACACACACACACACACACACACACACACACACACACACACACACACACACACATATATATATAAACATAATTATCCAAGTTATCGAAATTGTCGTCAAAATATTCACCTATACTGTAATAGGCTCTGCTTAACAAGAGTTTAGTCAGTTTAGATTTAAACTTAGCAGCTGACAGTATTTTTTAGGCTTTCCGGAAGCTTATTAAGTAGTTTTGGACCAAAGTATTGGGGCTTATGTTCAAAAACTTTTAGCCTGTGACCCTTAAATATATAGTTATTCTTTCCCCTTGTTTCATATGTGTGGACATCGGAGTTTGTGGAGTTTATATTCCTGTTATGTACAAAAAGTATTATCCGCAGAATAAATATGCAGGGAAGAGTAAGTATTGTGACTTTGTGGGCTAATGAAATTAAAAGTCCAATTGCACAAACTCAAAATGTTCTTTATCTCCACCGAATTACAGTTGGAACACTTTCCTATTACACAGAATTACGTAATGCACAAAATTACATTTCGTCAGTTCATCTGCCACAGGTTCACTTTACACTCACACTTACGTATAGCTTCTCTGATGCACGTACACTGTGTTCTGGTCCGTTCACTCACTCGTCGCTCCTCACGGCTGCTCGCCAAGAACTGACTGACTCGTCTACTGTAGGCCTTATATAGGGAAGACCGCCGTTTCTGGAAGGGTCGTGGCTCGCACAATTATCCCGATATTTCCAGAACTCTGGTGGGAGGGGAAAGAGACGGTACAGGGCTCGTGCCGCTCTTCTAATCATCCCCTAAGTTAGTGACACTAGACAAATGGGTAGGCGTGGTCTGAATGCTGCCCGTCTGGCCCTACTGCCGGCCGGTTCTATCGGGAATTTCGACGTTCGGGTGACACTATGCTTATTTTTTTAAAATACGGCCTGCATGAACTCGTACGTGTTATTATTGCCAGGTATCTGATAGCTCTTTTCTGTAGGAGAAAAATTCTGTTAAAGTTTAATTTGGAAGTGTGTCCCCACAGCTCGATGCCATAAGAAATGTGTGAATATATTAATGCAAAATATACTAACTTACTAGTATCTACTAAGAGAAATTTGGCTAAATATCTCAACACAAAAAGTCCTGAGTTTAATTTATATTCTAGTTTTTCAATGTGGTTGTTCCAAGTTAAATTGTCATCAATGATTAAACCTAATATATTTACACTTTTTACACACTGGAGTAGACTATTGCCTATATTAAGCCTATGTTCGAAAGGATGTCTCTTAAAATCAAATGAAATAATTCGCTTTTTGTTCATTAGTACATAGCCTGATATCACTAAAATACTGTGCCACGAAATTGGAGTTTGATACCGAAATTAAAGAACTGAAATAAGAAAAGAATCATGATGGATTTCAAAGGAGTCTTTTATATTTGTTACGACACGCACAGGTGTAGTTGTGTAACAAAATACAAGGGAAAAACAAAATTGTGAGGGATAGCATTTGATTGTTTGAATAGGCATTCTTCGGACGCTTAATAGTGGCATGACAAAATAGTCACAAAGGGAATCTTTGGTTGAATGAAGAGGGCTTCCAGAAAGTGAAAGTGACACACACCCCCAGGCGTAGCTGTGAGGACAGTCCACGGCGTGAGGCCGATTAGGGCAGTCCACATCTGTCTTGGTCGAGGACAGACCAGAAGTAATGAGAGAAGATATTTGTCGGTTCATATATACGTGAAGAAGGAATTAAGTTTTATCGAGTAATAAACATTTCATAAACAGTAACTCTAAACAGTGATATTGGTAACCCTTGGTCGGCAACTTCAAGTTTAATGTAATTATAATAGAAGCAGTCATTAAACCAATTTGAAACGGGCATTCCAGTGTCATTAAAACTATCTTTCTCATCCATACCCACGCATACCCTGAGATTAACCTCATTGCTTTACCCTGAGCTAAACACTATTTGTTTCAAACTGTATCGCCAACGTGGAACTCTTTGCTCGCCAATATATTCGCATCCAGGTCAAATTGAGTGAAAGACAATTCTTTTAAAAACTGGTCGCAGTGTGATGACTTTGAAATTCGGTTTTCTTTGCATACCAACAGATAAAATATCGAATAACCACTTACCATTTGAGAGACGTATAAATATTTTAAAATACAAACCAATAACAGGAAATATTTCGGATATAACAGTTACACAACACAATCCTATTTGACATAAAGTGTGTGCTTTAAGGATATCTTTATTTTTAGTGTCGCGAACCCATTATTTACGATAGCGCGACTTTTGCACACAAAGAGCCGGCAGATAAAGATGGCGCAGATAAAGGAATTGCCGGCACAGATTAAGTTACGCTTCTGGAAAGTTCGGGTTTCGTCTAGTGACAGAACATTCGATGTCTTGTTTATTCCAGCAATATTTAGTGATAGTTACTGAACAGTCTCGAATTATCAATGATGTATTTAAGGAAGCGACGTCTCGCCTAAGTCGTAAACACAGTAAACGGTTGCAAAGTGTTGTAACAAGAGAGTTGTAAACAGAGGTGGAATGAGAATTGTAATTGGAACTGGTGTGTTTGGAAAGTGAGCAACGACCTTGGTAGAGTTTAATTTTGTATGCGACGTAGTGCGACTGCTGGGAGAATAGAACAGTGTGTATTTCTACGGAAATAAAGAACATTTGTAATTTCTGCAACTTGGACTTGTAATTCTACGTGCCCACAAAGTCACATTGTGGAGTACTAGTTTGCTTGTTTGTTACAGTTGAGGCATAATGTTTTATTAAAAACACTGTGTTCAAAATTAATTTGAGTACCATTTTGTGGGGGACGTACGAGATAATGTTTAAAAAATCTAATTTGTTATTGTTTTGTAAAATAGTATATAGTGTTAGCTATCAAACACCAAAATATTATGACTGTACGTTGTCTGAATGTACCTTTAAAAATTTAAATGTCCTAGTGTTGCATAGTAGCACAGTAGCAACACACAGTCTTCCATCAGCTGTCTTGGAATCTATAAAGCCCACCTACCAATTCTTAGCACACCCAGACTTGATAAAAAAATGTCTCTATGGAGAGACACAAAACCCAAATGAAAGCCTCAACAGTTTGATATGGAAAATGTGTCCCAAAGCATAATTTGTGTCTGCCATAGTGATGAAAATTGCTACATTTGATGCTGCAATAGAGTTTAATGATGGGAATGTAGGCAGAAAGACAGTTATGCATCAGTTAGGGTATCAACCTGGTGTACTTATGGAAACAATTTTGCAGAGTATCGACCACATTCGCATCGCTGGTGCAGACAGAGCTATGAAATTAATGCAGAAAGAAGCGAGACAGAAGAGAAATTTAAAAATAAAGGCTGAAGAAGACCAGAGTGAGGATACAGACTATGGATATGGGAAGTTCTGACTTAAAATTAAAAGGCAAACTGAATAATACTTATTGTATTTTTAATTGCCTTTCCCCATAACTTGCATTTTCTACAACTTCAACACAGTTTTCTCTCAAACTACTTCATCTACAGTGATGCAATTTAGCACACAGCTTTCTTATGCCACAGTGAACATTTTGTTGGTTCTAGTATTTACGATTAAGCTCCAGATGGAATGTGATGATACAAAATATATGAAATTATTTTAAGTTTTATAGGATGCATATGATTAACATTTTTAAATACTATACAGCCTAAATAAGAAATCTAAGTCCAAAAAATTCATTTTAGTGTGTTTTAAAAAAACATACAATGTTTCAGAAATGTAATTTATGTGAATTTTGAAAGAAAATGGGCTTAAAGTTGTAAATATCTCTTCATATAGAAAACATATGTATCATTAGTTATAAACAAGCAAAAATTATGAAAAAAAATTGTGCGAATTAACTGTATTATCTTAAATGAGTATACTAAGTTCCACTTCTCTAACTTGTAACTTTGGATGTTATGACCATTTGTGTAAGACCCTGAATATTTGCATACGTCCCACCCTAAATTTATGTCCTCCAACGTTAAGTCATGTCGGATAATGAATAAAATGGTGCTCAAATGAGTCCAGGCTACATAGAGCTTAGAGTTACCTGACATCTGTCTTTCAGGACAAGAGACAACTCGTGTAAAGTCTTATCCAGATAACTCACCTTGACACAAATTCGAAATCAGGACCTCTTGAACAGGAGGCAGACACGATACCATCTACGCTAATTAGGCGAGCAAATATGAGTAATTAAAAACGTTTAGACGGTTATACAAACCTCATTCTCCATGAAAAGGACTTCAGAGGCTATGCAAGAAGAGTTAAAATTGATTTTGACCTTTCATATGTGATGAGATTTACCATAATAGAAATTGTTAGAAATATTTTTCAGAAAATAAGAAAATTAGAGAATTCTTCATGTTAAAGAAAATATGAGGAGCGGGATCTCTTTTACTATCTTTGTGTCGTGTTATTAGAACGATGCTGAGCTGTGAGCGCTGTTCAATAAAGAATGATCATAACTTTTTACAGTCATAATGTTTCGCACTAAAAGTCAATCTTATTTTTTCTGACAGCTTAATGTGAAACAAACAGGCCGTAGTAGTTTCATTGTTGGTACTCCTGGTTCCCGGCTGTGAGAACCAGGTAAGTTCAGATATGTTCAGTATCGCCTACCGCTGCAATGGAGGTAACACGTGAGGAACAGTAAGCGATTTCAAAGTTCTGCTTTCGTCTCAACAAATCTCCAGTTGAGCCTTATACAATGTTACAGGAGGCCTATGGACAGTCTGTTCTTCCCTACAGCACAGCTCGAAGGTGGTTTAAAATGTTTAAAAAGGGGAGACAACCAATTTCAAAGGAAGGTGGACCCGGTGCTCCAGTTACTATTCTTATGGAAGAAAACATTAACACTGCTGCTGCCATTGGGAGGGAGGATCGACCAATTAGCTTAAAATCACTTTCTGAAATACTGAACATTTCACTGGGAGCCACCCACACGTTGGTGACAGAAACATTACACATAAGACGTGTTTGTGCGCGATGGGTTCCAAGACTGTTGATTCCCGAACAAAAGGACATAAGCATGCAGGTCTGCATGCAGTTAAAGTTGATGTTAGTGGAGCTTACTTTAAACGTCATCACTGCTGATGAAACCTGGCTACAAGATTTTGATCCTGAGAGAAAACAGCAAATCTCAGTGTGGAAATCTCCTTCATCACCAACCCCCCCAAATAAGCAAAAGTGGTTGCTTCTACTGGGAAAGTTATGGTCATCTCATTCTTTGATATTCGTGGAATGGTTTATCAGCACGTTGCACGTGCACACACATCAGTAACTGGACAACACTACAGGGATGTCCTGAAAAGATTGCAAGTCCATATCAGGCACAAAGGACCATATTTACGTGAAGCAAGATGAATGCTGCAGCGCAAAAATGCGCGGCCACATATTGCCAAAGTTTTTGCTGAATATCTTGCAAAAATCAACGTGAAGTGCATCTTTCACCCTCCCTATATTCCGAATTTAGCCCCATGTGACTTTTGCTACTCCCTAACTTGAAGAAATGTCTTCGTAGGAGGTATTATCCATCATCAGAAACAGTGGTGAAGGCTGCGGAGGCGATTTAAAGGATCTCTCAAAAATGGTTTCCAGCATGCCTTTGAAGACTGAGAGAAACGCTGGGAAAAGTGCATCGCATTCAGGGGAGACTATTTTGAGAAGGACCACCAAAATTATGAGGATGAGTAAAGGTACGTTGTTAAAAGAAATTGTGATCATTCTTTATTAAATAGTCCTCGTAAAATGCTACGTTTGGCATCTAATGCGGCTCGGTCTCTGTTACACCTAATTGATAATATTTTGCTAATAGTTTAATATTTTCACCATAAGGAGTAAACACGCCACAGTCGCTGTTTGCATAAATGATGTTTTGATGTTACTGAGAAACGTAATTAAAACTGTTGAACAAATAAATCTGCCAAATAATATCAGATACATAATTATGTTACGTTTTGCTTGTAAACTGTCTGTAGCCATAACTTCCTAAAACATTAATATACGAATTTAATAAACACTTCAAATAAACTGTATAAATATAATTGATTAAACTCGCCGAGAAACATATTTACAATGTATTTCATTACTGGTACAAAAACTAACAGCTCGTCAACTGTTAATCGAATGCGGCCGGATTATCTCGAAAGCCACGAAACAGCTGACGTCTACAGCAGACAGTCCAACACTTGTATGTAAAAGCTTGAGGCCAGGTAGCTGAGTTGGTAGAGCACCAGCCTGTCGTGCTAAGGGTCTCGGGTTTGATTAATGGCGGTGGGGTGGGGATTTTTCTCCGACCAAAGAAATTCCTCATCTTCCCCAGAGTCTGTAAATATGAATGAGAGTGCGAAATTGTACGTGAGCTAATGATTAAAACCAAACGAATAGGAGTTAACACCTTCGATATGTTCCAAAGATTACCAGCCCTCGTAGCCGTGGTTGCTAAAGCGTATGTCTCTAGAGTTCCGCCGCGTAGAGGGTCGCGGGTTTGAGTGCCTCCTTGGACATGGGTGTTTATGTGTTTATGTTTATAGTGAATATTTTTGAAACTGGGGAAAACAGATAAGAGTATAATCGGAAATAATGAAAAAAAGAACGGCTGCCGACATCACCATTGGAGTTAAAGGTGGGGTATAAATGGGGGGGGGGGGCGGAAAAACTCCAACGTTACCTTGTATCAGACGAAGAATGAAATTGGGGAATTGGTGTGCCCAGCGTCCTTAGAGCCTATTATGTGTTTCAAATAGGAAGGTGTTTGTCCTTGAGCGTTACTAGTTGAGCAACCAATCGGAGCGCTGCGCTGTTGTCATATTACATTTCCCCTAAGTGGTGTGTGACGAGCTCCAAACTAATCAATCTCCAAAAAATACTATTATTCAGATTTTGCAGCAACTGATCCACGAGCAAGGAGAGAGTAAGACCGTAAAAACCCCATAATTTTAGCTCAAATAGTTTTCGTAATACAAATAAAGTAGATACCATTATAGTATAACAATGGATTGCGACGTAAGCACTGTAATGAATATCATTATTGGTTGGCATATATGCGTGAACGTATTTTTGAAATTACTCAGAACTTAAACTTAAACATTTGACATGACGTCATGAAAGAAATACGTACTTTGAATAAGCCAAGGTGTTTGTTAAATTTGATGAGAGTAAACGATACACTTCTTGCTAGTCTGGCAGAACTTGTCTAGTCACGTATCTTTGTTTACGAATGGTTCGTAATCTCTATTTACTCTAGAGTTCAAAGCAGCATTATTCAGTTACTCTTCCATGAAAAAGTGTATCAGCTGGAGCAATGAGACGCGATCCGCCTTCCCCCTTACTACTTCTAGAACAACCACATAAGTTAATGTGGGCTCAAATTATGTTGCAAACAGATATAATATTTTTAAACTGACTGACGTTCTATGACTTATTTACAAAGTAATTGACAAGGAACACAACAAGACTGGGAAAACTTCGTGAGACATCAGATAAACTACAAGAAGACAACTTTCGGGAAGTAATAGCACGTAACGAGATTTTCGAACCTATCATCGTATTTGTAGTACTCAGACGTTGAAGACAATGACAATGACGAATTATCTCTTAACGTAAGTAACCTTCACACCTATGCTGATGCACCGTTGGTATTTTCGTTGCATTATAAAAATAAGTAATTCATAAACTATAATTATTTTTAAACTAAATATTTAAAACATTTGCAATTGTGATTTCAATAACTGCATTATTATTAAACTTTGGAAAATTCAGTTTGCTTTAGCGCCACGAACACTCGCAAGTGTGCGACAGAGAGAGAGGGAAGTATATGTATATATATTTCGTTGCATTAGAAAAATAAGTAATTCATAAACTATAATCATTTTTAAACTAAATATTTAAAACATTTGCAATTGTGATTTCAATAACTGCATTATTATTAAACTTTTGAAAATTCAGTTTGCTTTAGCGCCACGAACACTCGCAAGTGTGCGACAGAGAGGTAAGTATATAAAGAGTGGAGATACGGAATTGGCTACGGTGAAGGCTCTGACGCATCTGATTGGCTACAGGCGAGAGCTCTTCCCATTTGAAACACATAATAGAGCTAGCCGACATTCATCCTTCCAGGATAAGGGAATTCCGCGGAAGAAACCTTATCCAGTTTAGTCACCATGAATAGATCCGAACTCTGGACCTCTTGAACGTGAGACAGATATTCTACCACCTACACTACAGAGGCAGGTCTCTGATTTATGCTTCCCGACAACGCATAACCCCTCTGGCTATACTCTTCTTATGCTCGCCAATTATTTTGACGTAAGAAATTCTTAAATTATCATCGGTTAAACTCACAGAGTAACACAAAGGAATCACGAGATGATTTGGTGCTATAGCTTCTGTCTGAAAAGTCCAGAGTTCTAGAAAAGAAACTGGATGTATCTCAAAAGTTTTTTCTGGCATATCTAGGTAACAAAATCCAAAATTAATATGAAATGAAAAGTTTCCAGCCCAGCGTTTGGAAGTCGTGCACAAAAAAGGAAGCCTTTCGTAACTGAAATCAATTCAACAAAGACATTCTTTTGATGTAGTGGGCAAAAATAGATTTGAACAATCTGTTCAGTATTTCAGCTTGTTCAGGGAAGTCAATATTAGATTTCATTAAGTTCTATAAGGAAGGTACGTGTAATATATCACCAGAGGACTTGTATGTACCCGAACAAACTGAGGGCTAGCCATATATGTGTAGAGTCCGAGGATGGTTCATTCCACCTTCGTCCGGAGTTTCATATCACATTTTTTCTACTCATGATCGTCAATATCTATTATTAGATAATACAGTTATTTCCTGAAATTGGCCTAAGAATTGTGTCAAAATAACCTCCTGCAATAATTGAAATATTCCAATAAATTTTTAAATGGTGATGTCAAATATAAATGAATATCGAATTTCATAATTATATTGTACTTCTACCAATACTCCATTCAAATGAGCTATTTATGCCATTCAGGATGTAATCTCTCACATCTTTTATTACTTTCCAAGTTACATTTCATTCATTTGTATTTAATTTTGTTTCTATTATTGGATATTTATCTTTGGGTAGCAAAAAATAAATATGAGTATTTTCCAGATTGAATAGAAATATCGTAAATGATTTCAGCTCCAAAAACAATATCAGTCCTTCATAGCAGTGAGGTAAGTAGGAAGGCAAGTTGTCTTACTTCCTTTGAGAGATAATTTCCAATTACTCGTAAAGATAAGATATACATAATACTATGCTTACCACAACAGGAGTGGAAAAAAATATATTAATTCTGTAGATACGTGCTACATTCATTTTAAACGTGTCGTTTATTTGTACATAAATACGAGGTTGTTCAATAAGGAATGATCACAATTTTTTTGACAACGTGCCTTTACTCACTCTAATAATTTTGATGGTTCTTTTCAAAAGAGTGTCCCCTGAATGCGATGCACTTGTACCAGCGCTGCTGCCGGTCTTCAAAGACATGCTGGAAACCATTTTGTGAGAGATCCTTCAAAATCGCCTCCGCAGCCTTCACCATTGCTACTAATGATTGATAGTGCCTCCCACGAAGACCTTCCTTGAACTTAGGGAATAGAAAAAGGGCACTAAGGGGTTAAATCCGAACTCTAGGGAGGGTGAAGGATGCACTTCACGTTGATTTTTGCAAGATATTCAGCAACAACATTGGCAATATGTGGCGCACATTATCGTGGTGCAGCTCCCATCCAGGTTCATGGAAATGTGGCACACAATGAAACGTTCAGTATTTCAGAAAGTGGTCTTAAGATAATTCGTCGATCCTCTCTCACAACGGCACCAGCAGTCAGTTGACGTTTTCTCCTGTAAGAGCAGTAACTGGAGCTCCGGGTCCGCCTTCCTTTGAAATTGATTGTCTCCCCTCTTTAAACATTTTAAACCACCTTCGAACTGTACTGTAGGGAGGAACAGACTCTCCATATGCTTCCTGTAACATTGTATAGGCCTCAACTGAAGATTTGTTGAGGCGAAAGCAGAATTTCAAAGCAGCATATAGTTCCTCGCGTGTTACCTCCATTGCAGCGGTAGGCGATAATGAGCATGTCTGAACCTGCCTGGTTCTCACAGCCGGGAACCAGGAGTACCAACAATGAAACTACTGCAGTGTGTTAGTATTACATTAAGCTAACAGAATATAATAAGATTGAATTTTACTGCGAAAAAATATGACAGTAAAAAATTATGATCATTCTTTATTGAACAGCCCGTGTAGATAGATGAGTCGAAAGTAACAGAATTCACTCAAAGTAAAATCTCCCTGAAATATTGTCATTTTGAGGCATTTAAATGATCAAAATCATATAATTCCTGTATATGAAAAAAAAAAAAAAAAACATTTTGAATTCCTTACTAATAAAACCATGAGTGCATTCACATCGTATTCTCCACTCCCTCTTGGACAAACTATGTTATAAAACTTTATGTCTTATAATTAATTTCATTCGAATTAGCTGTTTGTAGAATTAGTTTTATCGCTTATTTTCGAATAGTTACTACGAGAATAGCAAAACATAGTAAATTTAAGTGACGGTCAAATGTTTTAAGAGTTAGTCCCAAAGGTTTCCGACCTAATAAAGATACGAGATATTTCTTCAGATTTCATTTTTTAGTTTTTCAACATAGTCTCCTTGTAACTCTACACACTTCTCCCAGCAATGCTCCCATCTCTGTAACCCGTCCAAATAGAACTCGGCGTTTTTTTCAGCAAAATAATTGTTCATTTGACTGTCTCTTCATTTGACGAAAATCTCTGTCCTCCATGCGCAATTTTCAGATGAGGGAACAAAATGATGTCGCTTTGGGCTAGATCTGGTGGGTGAGGCGGATGCTCAACCAGTTCAAACTGTAATTCGTGGATTTTTGCCGATGAAACCTCTGAGGTGTTGTCTTGGTGAAACAGGATTCCCTTTTTCTACAAATGTTGCCGTTTTCCGCAAGTTCCGCCTTCATCTTGTCAAGTAATGATGCGTAGTATGCTTCTATAATGCTCTTTCTTTTTTAAAGATAATCGGTTAAAATAACTCCATCACTATCCCAAAAAAGCCGGCATCAATTTCCCAGCCAAAAAAGAAATTTTTGCTTCTTTTGAAGCCGGTTCATCCTTTGCAGTCCACTGTTTGGACTATATTTCTGTTTCGGGCGTATAAAGATGTATCCAAGTTTCATCTACAGTAATTAATCGGTGCCAAACTCGGATTTATTGCGCCTAAACTGTGCCAACAGAGCGTTGGAAATGTTTATTCGAAGACGTTTTTGGTCTGACGTGAGCAAACGTGGAACCCAACGCGCGGACAACTTTCTCATGTCTGAATGTTGATTTAATATGTGTCAAACACGTACTTTTGACATGTTCATATCCTCTGTTATCTGTTTCACTTTAATTCGGTGGTCGTCTAGCACCATTTGGTGAAGTTTGGCGATGTTTTCGTTATTAGTTGCAGTTTTTGAAGGTCCCGAACCTTCATCGTTTCCCAAACTCTTACGGCCAAGCTTAAATTCAGTTGCCAAAAATTTCACTGTGGTAAATGGTGGTGCAGAGTCCCCATACACAGAATCCAACTTATCTTTGATTTAGATAGGCGTATTACCTTTCGGAAACAAATATTTAGTGACATCCATTTTCATAAAAGCACTCACATCTAATCACTCAAACGACTGTTACATAACAACTGAGCGTCCTAAGTGGATCAAACTTTGGTGAGTAACTGTCAACAGATGGACAACGAAATTCGCTAGCTTTTATTTACGAGTGCTGCACCTTCATGTTGAGGTTGGAAACTTTTCAGACCACCCTTGTTTTTTATGACATTGAAGTCCTAATTTATTTACATGAGCAGAGGTGTGAAAGAAAACAACGAATATCGACTTCTCCTCTGAGAAAAGCATTGGAAAAATTCAAACGAACAAGAAAGAATGGCTCAACTAAATATATTACACCCGCATAAATGTATTATATATAGTGTATGCTGCTATTAGATGCACATTTTTGTCTATCTTTTACTGTGTACCAGTTATGCACGAGCTATTCAGAAGCAAGTGGACTTCGAAAGATTCCCAGAAAATGCAAGATATACACTTTACGAGGCATGTTTTTTTAAGTCAGTACCGTTTAGCGATTTCGCCGCCGCAGCGCTACGGTCGACGTTCCGCGCATGCGCGCTGGTTATCTACATCTCTTGTCTACGCACTGACGCCATTATCGTCTGATTCTTCATTGTATACGTTGGTTACTGGGTGTTTAAGATGCCTCCGAAAATCGTGAGTCCCGCCGATTGTGAAGTACGGGCTGTTATACGATTTCTTAGTGCCTAAGGCGTAAAACCGATCGATATTCATCATGAGATCTGTAAAGTTTACGGACAAAACATTATGAGTGAGAGAATGGTAAGGAAATGGGTGAGAGCAGTTAAAGATGGTCGCACATATGTGCATGATGAAGAACGCAGTGGGCGTCCTTCGGTCGTTACTGAAGATTTGGTGCAGAAAGTGGACGAAAAGGTGGACGAAAAGGTGAGAAAAAACAGACGCTTTACAATTTCATCATTGTGCGACTATTTTCCTCAATATTCTCGTAGTGTTTTGTATCGATTTGTGACCGAGAACTTGAAGTAGCGGAAATTGTGTTCAAGTTGGGTTCCGAAATATTGACGGATTTGCACAAAACCCAATGTTTAGGCAGTGCATTGACTTTCCTTGAGCGGTAACACAATGAAGGTGAAGATTTTTTAGACCAAATTGTTACTGGTGACGAAACATGGGTGGCCTACGTCACGCCAGAATCGAAACAACAATCCATGGAATGGCGACATTCATCATCACCCACAAAAGTGAAGTTTAAGCAAACAATTTCTGCCCGGAAAATCATGTGCACAGTTTTTTTGGGACAGAAAAGGAGTATTGCTAGTGGAGTTTCTGCCTCGTTATGAGACAATCAATGCAGCTTCTTATTGTAAGACATTGAACAATCTGAGTCGTGCAATCCAGAACAAAAGCCGTGGCAAGTCGAGTAAGGGTATCGATTTGCTGCACGACAATGCCCGTCCACATGTGGCCAATCTGACCAAGGATCTCATCAAATCTTTTCAATGGGAAACTGTAGATCATCCTCCATACAGCCCTGATCTGGCGCCCAGCGACTACCATTTGTTCCTGCACTTGAAGAAATATCTGGGCGGTCAGCGTCTTCAAGACGTTAACGAAGTTAAAACAGTTGTGATACAGTGGTTAACACGTCAGGCGGTAGAATTTTATGAGGAGGGTATTCAAAAACTGGTGCCACGTTATGAAAAGTGCCTCAATGTTCACGGACGTTATGTAGAAACGTAGATTAAGGTACAGGCTTTCATGTAAAAATAAAATTATTGCGATATTTATGCACGTCTTTTTTAATAACAAAACGGTACTGACTTAAAAAAACATGCCTGGTATTTTCCTGAAAATATATTACACATTTAGTTCCTTCAATGAATTTTGTTACAGCTACTTTTGAAAAAATCCGAAATTTCTAATAAACTTCCGTGTAAGTTGGGGTAATTTGGGACGGGGAAATTTTTTATAATATTCCTGTCACAATCTGGGAAGACGAATTTTGGTGTTTAAAAACTTTATGTTTTGGGGTTACGCTGTTCAAGTCCCGTAAAGGGTAGTTTGAATACATAGACACCAGACTTGGTGTTTAGTGTTTTACAGTAGGCTGAAGTTGGCAATTTGTTCCCGTCACTAGAACGAGGAAAATCCCCTACTGGATCACCGTGAAGTCAGTCAAACTTTCTTTTAGCAGTTTTATACTCTGCTCTAAGTTGCTCCTGTTGGAGGAAGCTCAACAGATGCTCAAAGTTTCAGTTCACCCTAAAGGTTACCTGTTGACACACGTTGCATTCCAAAAACATCCATTGCTACCGCTTTCTCTATATATACGTATAAAAATATTACATTCACATCGCTTTCTCAACCCACTGATATATTTCCCAGTGAGAGACATTTTGATACTTTCTCCAATATGTTGGCTTTTGATGAATATGCTATCAACTTACGTTAATTGGTGGAAATGAATCATTTCTTCACACTAAACATGACCATCTGTAATTCCACTTAACTTAATAACCAAGCAGGCCATATAGATGTCACAACAAATGCTTAGGTTTATTGATATCCCAAATTGTGACGTAGGACCAATCAGAATTACGTATTACGGTAACTTAGCAACCAAAACAGAAAAACGAAACAATGATTTTGTTCTTAAATTCTTTGTTCTGATTTGAACTCTCGAAGAGGGTAGACACGTTTTCGGTAAAAGACTTCTTGAAAGTATTAGAAGTTATTGGAGTTCATCATTTATGAACGTTTAGTAAACGTTTAAAATGTACATCGAAGACGCGACGCTACGATAAATTATTTAAGTAAAAAACCGTTGCATCATTTATAAATAAAAGGAGAAAATTAATATATAGTAAAGGGCTATATACATCAGTAGAAAATTCGCATGTAAAAAGAAACTGATGTCGAGAAATATTATTCCAAGTAAAGTAAAACGGTATTAATTATTTTATTTCATAGTTGCCCAAATGTGAAATCCCCTTTGCATCGATACCACGCCTGAGAAGTTTCACATCTCATCGCTCGCTGCAGCTGTCGGAGAGAGGATTTATAGAAATCTTCGAAAACATCATCTTCACGGCTTTTAGACGAAAGCTTCATCGCTTCTACATCATGAAAGTTTTGGCTTCTACATGCGCCGCCACACCGAGGGAGCGCGAAACTTCTGCGCATGTGGGGCCTAGACCTCACGATGGGGCGAATTCTTTTTCAGATATGTCACCGCATCGTGTGATATAAATCCAAACCACAAGGAGGAGAACCACTCCAAACTCTTATTATTTAAGTTAATTGGTGGAAATTAATAATTTTTCACACAAGCAGCACATAGGCTACGGTTTTGTATGGATAGAGTCAACATGAAAAATTCAATGCCATGACCGGGTTTTGAAGCAGGGATTTCCTGGTTTCCGTCCAGTCGCTCTAACCCATTGAGCTACCATGGCCAACGTGCCGTCGTGATTCATTTCCAGCAATTAACTAAAATAATAAGAGTTTAATGGTGAACCCTGGGATTCAAGTACTTACGATAGTAATTTGCCACAAACGGTGTATCTCGGATACGAGAGCCCCTAGAGGTTTACCAGGAATATATGAGTTAACTGGAGAATTTAATGTCAGGACGTCACGTTGGCCATGGTGGCTCAATGATTCAGAGTGGCTGAACGGAAACCATGAGATCCATGGTTCAAATCCCAACCGTGGCATTGGAAATTTCATGTTGACTCTATCCATGCTATCAGCTGCTTTAGTGGTGAACTATGGATCTTGTTCTTATGGTATGCATAAGAGGTGTGAGTTGAGGGATAAATTTAATAAACAAGACGACGTGCCCAAATACATTGGACATCCCTGGTATATCAGTAACAGTGAAAACTAGTCCCAAGTGTCAAAACGCGTGAGACATAGTGACAAGTAAAGCTCAAGTTCAAAGGGAAGGGAAGTCAAAAAGAGAATATGTCAAAACAAATCTAACTTTAGAGAAACTTTTATGAATGACAACGACTGGAGAATTGCTTTTTCTCAGCTCAATAAGGTAAGAGCATACCTATAGCGGGTTTGTCGTCATGCAGGCACAATATCTCATAGAGAGAATCCGTTCAGCATTGCCACCTATGTTCAACCGCCGCGATTACCGCGCTTTCGTTCACAACCATGATCATCGTCGTCGTCGTCATTATTATCATTTGGTCATGGCATTCATTATTGTACTAGTACGTTTGATTAGGCTAGTATTTTTTAATTGATAAAGAATTTATTCGTGAAATCTCTTTTTTACAATCCTTTACATTATTCCTTATGATTATCTATCACACTCTATTTCACATATTACCTTGTTGCTACCTTGGCTAATATGACACCCTGGTCTTCTACTCTGCCAGGTTGCTCTTAACCTCCATGTCTCCTTGTTAATTAATCCCATTCTCCCCCCACCGCTACAATCAGCCTTTGGAATTGGGATTTCATTGCGGAGGGGACTCGGTACGTGGACCACCATGCTGGACGCATTGTTCCTATGCCCCCAAGTGGGGGTACCCCGGGAGGAAGGATGAGGTGAAGGAGACAAAGGGCGGCCGACCCAAGGAGACATGACAGTACAGAGGTCAGGGTCCCTACAGATTACATGGATAGAGACTTCCCCCGACAGGCCATGGCAATGCGCTCGTTCCCGTACAGGTGGACGGCAACGAGCCCAGCAGCCCTAATGGTCCTAGGTAGGCGATCCGAGCCCCAAAGTTCCCTAGCTAGCGGTTACGAAATGGTCCCAGCAGATGAGTAGTGGCCGGACACCGACCTACCGGAGGAAGAAGTAGTTTTCCTCAAAGCATATCATCCTGCTATGCACCGCCGACACACCCGCCGACAGTTCTACCCTGAAGAGACTACCAGATCAGGGATGATATGAAATGATAATGGAGATTAAACGGATGGACCGGAAATTGGGGGGATGTAATGAACCTACCCAGCTTTCGCCTAGCGACCCGGGAAACCCCCCGAAAAACCATGGGTCAGGTAGGTCAGCCATGGGAATCGAACCCGGGCCTTCCGAATGCAGGCCACAGACGAAGCCGCCTGAGCCATCCCGCTCGATCGCATCTTCCTTTCTTATATTCTATAGCTGCTATCCTCTTCTCTATTTTCTCCCATTTTCCCTCCCTACCCTTATTTCTCCATATTGCTAACTTCTTGTATTCTGTTACATAGTGCGCTATGCTTTTTTTTCCCCACACAATTCAGAAATTCCCTTTTCCCTTCCTCTTATCCCGCTTAGAAATATTGTTCCTGTTCTCATCCATGCTAACCCTTCTCTCTCTCTCTTGCCTATTGCAGTAATCTACATATGCTTCTCGCCCAGTTTCTTTTTATTTGCTTTTAAAATTGTAATGGTTTCACATTTTCTAGACTTCCCTATATTTGCTGCCTTTCTATGTCTTCTATTCTGCATTTTACCAATTTGTCCACATCCCTTGCATTCCGTTCCTCTAATCTCTATATACCTCCCATTCCTATTTTATCCATAATTTCTCCTATCTCTTAGGGTATATTTTGCAGTTAATTCCTAGTTAAATGCATATGTGTCTCAATTTATTACACTCTCTTAATAACGTCAGTACTTTACTTAAATCTAATGCACTTAAAATACTACCCAACATGAAATTTACCTCCGAGAAAATGATGCAGAAAATGGCACATCCCTTCACACTTATTTTATATTTTAGATATACAGAATCGAAATCGAGTCCGTGTATCAGCCGGTAACAAGCGTGTCATAGCTTGCCCACCCTTGTCCTTCATGATGACTGCCGACGACAAAAATGCAAGGGAGGCGTGAAGAGGGAGGAGGGGACTTAAACTGTTTATCTGCTCTGATCTGTTTACTACGAAATGAGTGTATGAGGGTGCATAGGGGTCACCCATGCTGGCAGATCTGATGCTCGTTTCAGTAACTGCAGTGATAGGTATTATGCATATGTGAGTTATGTTAGAACACTATGAACCTATCATTCATATCATATCTGAAAGGCGAGCATAAACAGACCAAAAGTGATTACGTTACACACCCCTCAGCCTTGCCTTCTTGTTGTGGGCAGGCAGTACTTACGCAGGTACTTACAAAATCTAAATATGAAAACTTGTACATGTAAGAGCGACTGAACCGGAAACCAGGATATTCAAAGTTCAAATCCCAGGCACGGCATTGAATTTTTCAACTTGAATCTGTCTATACAAAACCACAGACTATACACGGCTAGTGTGAAGGAACGATTAATTTCGGAAATTAACATGGTGCACAATTTAACCAGACCTCTACTTCAAAAGATTTTCACTTTTAACCAGAAAATTTTCAAATCAAAAGACGTTTACTAGAGCAAGTAGTCTTGAATTGTTTGCTACGCTACTTAAATTTGTCAAAAGAAAAATCTGATCATCTAAGTCCCAGGCTGCAACAATTGAAATTACTTGCATCTGGTACAGAAATTACAGTTTCGAAATAGACATCAGAAATTTGCAAAATCTTTTCCAATGGAAGAGAATATATGTTTCTTTAAGACATTCCTTACATATAAATCTAGGGCTGATGAGAAATATTTTAAACGCACCTAACAATCATGGTAGTGGATTTGCATATGTGCAAGGAATATTTCCTCAGTTGACTTATGCAAAAACTCATGTGGACGAAATGTTTGAAAAAACGTTACAAATGGGTGAACTGACAACTTGGAAGTCATTTGCAGAGCCTATGTGTGGTTTTCTTGAAAACACAGCGGGGAAAAAGCCTATAAAACTGCTGTCTCAAATTTGCTGAAATGTTATGAGTTGCAAAATGTCTTTGAAAATCAATTTCCTGCACTCACATGTAGATTTATTTCCGGAAAATCTAGATGACGTTAGTGATAAACAAGGAGAACTGTTTTATTGCGGTACTTCCATCATTCAGAAGAGGTATTAAAGTATCAAGGACCCAGTAATGATGGAGGATTATTGTTGGTTTCTTGTGAGGGAAAGCAGACATAGGTCAAGAGGTAATCATATGCTACCAAGCACTTTTAAGGACAGTCACAGGTATGTTCCTTAAACACGAGGTACGTCCAGAAAGTTAAGTTCCGATTGGCAATAAAATTATATTCTGCACAGATACAGAAAAATTATTTATTGCACAATATTCTACACCTCTTAAACTACTTTTCCACATAAATGCCGAAATTTTGCAGGCATTTGTCATAGCGAGGCACAAGATTTTGTATACGTTCTTCATAGAAGTTTGCCGCCTGTGTCTTCAAAGAGTTGGAAACAATTTCTTTCAGCTCTTCGTCATTGTTAAAGTGTTGACCGCCAAGGTAAGATCTGAGATGCAAAAACAGATGAAAGTCGCTAGGAGCGAGTTCAGGGCTGTACGGTGGGTGGTCAAACACGTCCTAGCCAAATCACTGTAGGATTTTTTTCGATGCATTTGCAATGTGTGGTCGTGCGTTGTCGTGAGGAAGCACACCTTTTGATATCGCAATTTTGCCGATAAATTTCAATTGGTTTCACTTTCCTAGCATTCGGAAAACGAATCACAGATCTGATTTCACAAGCGGCGGGATTTTCAATCAACACCAACAATGTAAACAAGCACAACAAAGCGTACGTGGCTGACAGCGATCTCACAATGGTGCACGTTTCTTCTCCTTGATATGGAGCATCTACCGCGCATGTGCGGAACTGCGATCGCAGCGCTACAGTGGAGATAAATTGACACAGAACTTACTTTCTGGACGCCCCTTGTATATAGTCCAAATATAGTGCGATCCATTTAAACCTGAACCACTTCAATGGTCCATAACCTTTGAACCAATGATAGGACCCACGTGCAACTTCGGGAGAATATAATACCCAATTGAGAGATTACATTACACTATTTACATCTTAGAGAAAATGTTGGAAGTGTTCTCCACCAGTATCTATACATGTTGTCACTCGTCTCACCATATTCTCTGAAGTTTTACGGAGAGTATCCTCGCCAATGTTACTTATTTCGGTTCGAATGGATTCCTTGAGAGTATAAACTGTCCGTGGCCTATTCTTGTACACTTTATTTTTAGATACCTCCACAAAAAGAAATCCAGTGAGGTTAGTTCAGGGGATCTGGGGGGCCATAGACCTTTTGAGATTGTTCGATTATCAAAGAAACTGGTTACAAGTTCCATGGTGTCATTAGATGTACGGCACGTTGCTTCATCTTGCTAGAAATAACCTTCTCTCCATTCGATATCAGCAAGCTGCTCCACAAATGTCTTGAAGATACCCATATAAACTTCAGAGTCTACAGTCGTATCGAAGAAAATTAAGACATTTAAGACAGTCAACTCTCAACAATTGTCAGTGTTGTCAATCTCCCAGAGCTACTAAGATCATTAAAACAAATTTTTACATTCTAGGAGCTTTCATATGTAAATTAGGGCCTATTGAAATGGTTCAGGTATTTATGGATCACACTGTATTACTGCATGCACGTAAAATAAAATTTCGAAATTATCTCAATTCTTTACGATGTGTACAACAATACAATGTATTAATATATCATAATGATAAATGTAGCATAATGTCTGAAACCTCTTAGATGAGGAGATAAATGACATCATATCCTTTTAACCTGACGTGATAGAACATTCCTGTGGCGATTTTCAAATCATTACATCTTTTTCCCTTAGTAATTACCTAGTTTTATCACGGAGGTATGAAACAAATCGTTCTTTTTGGGTGGTGCAATTAATGTTATCTTGATCTTACATAGGTTAGTAGCCAAGGGGAGTCTTGGTTGGTTTGGTCATGGCCCTCACAAGCACTGGGATCATTGCTGGAGGAACTGTTGGTTAACCTGATGATTAGAGGTTCGATATCATGCTGCAGCTGATGCGCTTTCCACATACTATCCCTTCACGGTGTTTGCAGTAGCTTAACCACCGAATTACCATCCTTAATCGTCCCTTCAACTGTCATACCGCATCTGGTTTTTATCATATCCAAGGCACCACCACCAGGTTTGTTGACGCTGTGCACTTTGCGCACTGCAAACATTTGCCTTAAATTGTGGATGGATGGACCTCTTGGTTCTGGAGATGCTCTATATGCAGATAAAAATAAGAATTTCATTATTTCTTTTTGACCGCTGAAAGTTTTTACATAGACTTCTAGAATTATCGAGCGTCGACATTTACCGTTGCATAAACGAGAATCCAAACATTCGGTTTTAAACATTATTCCTTTTTAAGAATGATGTTTAGACATAAATAACGTGAAAGCAAGCGAATGATTCAGACTCTTTTAATTACAGTTATTTTGCTTTAAAACAACGGTTTAGCGCAGTGTTTCTCAAAGTGTGGTCCGTGGACCCATGAGGGTCCGCGAGCGGATGTCAGGGTTCTGCGAGGGGATCCCTTAAGTCAAGTTATAATGTTGAATTAAAACTGTAGAAAACGTAGAAACGAACTAAACCGATAACTGTAAGAACCAAAACCAGATGTTTACACCGTTCATGAGAAAATTGAAGCAAAGATGTGGACATTTCACGTGAGGAATGGTCGTGTAGAAAAAAATCCTTAGGCTCCTTTTATAGTTTGAAACAATTTCTGACTTCATCAGAAGAAACTTTGACTAAAAATATTGAAGAAGTCGTAGTTGAACAACTGAATGACGTATAAGGTACTTTGAGGCAGTACTTTCCAGCACCGGCAGATGATCAGAATGAGTGGATAAAGTATCCTTTGCAGCTAAAGGACATAGGCAGTAGCATTGATAGCATTTCGGGAAAAGAAAAGAACCAACTAACAGGTTTATTTAAAAGCAAAGGATAGAAGGTTGTATACCAGGAAAATGATCTTGCAAAATTTTGGTTTCTGGCGCAGAGTGAAGTTAATGAACCTTGTACCAAAGCATTTAAGTATATTGTGCCCTTCCCAACCAGCTATCTGTTGGAGCAAATATTCTCAGTAGATAGACTCAACATTAAAAATTCAATGCCGTGGCCGGGATTTGAACCACGGACCTCCAGCTTTCCGTCCAGTCACTCTTAACCTTTGAGTTACCATTGCCAACATGCCGTCCCAACATAAAATTCTCCATTTGACTCATATATTTCCCCGATAGACCACTAGGGGCTCTCGCTTTCGAGATACACCGTTTGTGGCGACTTACTATCGTAAGTCCTTAAGTCCCAGGCTTCATCATTTAACTGTCATCATTTTAGTTAATTGATAGAAATTAATCTTGGATGCGAGAGCCCCTAGTGGTCTACCGGGGAAATATATGAGTCAAATGGAGAATTTAATGTCGGGACAGCATGTTGGCCATGGTAGCTCAAAGGTTAATAGTGACTGGACTGAAATCAGGAGATCCGTGGTTCAAATCCCGGCCATGGCATTGAATTTTTCATGTTGACTCTATGTATTAAGAACCTTAGCCTATATACGGCTAGTGTGGAGAAATAATTAATTTCCATCAATTAACTGAAATATACTCAGTGTTGTATAACAACAAGCCATTGAAGAGAGACAGACTTTCCAATGTAGAAACTGACTTCAGAGTAAAATTCACCAACATTAAGCCCAACTTAACTGACCTTACTCAATAAAACAGCTGCATTGTTCACATTAATACATTCAAATGAACTAAGTTTCAAGCTTCTCCCACATACACTGTCCTTTTAATAGCCCAATACTAATTTTGTTGAAATTGTCAAATGATGGATTCAGAACATTATGAATAACTTTTTATATTGTCGCGGCGAAAAGCACGGAAGTTTCGGTGCCGCGAGATAAGCGCGGTTTGTGTACACAAAGAGCCTGCAGATAAAGATAACAGTCGGATAGTGTATCACTGAGACAAGACTTACCGACACAGATAAGTGTGGTAATTGGAGCATTCTAGTGATATCTTGATTGTTGTATAGAACATTCGAATTCTTGTATATTCCAGAAGTATCTAGAATTATCAATGAGGTATTTAAGGAGGCTACGGCTCACCAAGGGTGAGTCGTAAACAGAGAAAAGTAACAGCTGTAAAGTGATGTAATCAGAATGTTTGTCATAGTCTTCGATCTTGGTAGACTGATTGTGTACGTAACGTAATCTATATGTGTATTTCTACGGAAATAAAGGATATTTGGAACATCTGCAACTCGGACTTTTATTTCTAGAACCCACAAAATCACAATATGTATAAAAATGGTTTCTTTACATGGAAAAAAATCATTTTTATAAAATGTTGTGCCTAATGTTAATAACTCTTGGTTAATCCAAAGAGTGTAGTATTTAAAATTTTCACTGATGTAAGGCTGAAGTTAAAGAAAAACATAGGCAAACCTGTATAAGATTTACTTCAAAGTGAAAAAAAAAAAATAATTTTATAAAATACAATTTCAAAATGTGTTTTATTTAAAACACATTTTATACATAAGTTTATTTTACTTAGTTTAACTTTAACATTTTAATTAATTATTGATTAAATTTAAAACTAAATGTGCAAGAAGATAACTTAAATTATACATACAGTAATTATTTAAATATTAGAACATAATATAAATTTTGTGCTCCAAAATCTTCTCTTCAACCCAAAGCAATATATTTAATTGAACTTAAACCAATAGTTAATGGTATTTTACTTACTCCTCAAATTATAAAATTCAACCAAATGTCTACTCGTTCATATAAGATGAGTTGTCAAACTATGGGGGTCCGTGAAGAAGTTAGATGATAAGGGGATCCTTGAGGCGGAAGAGTTTGAGAAACATTGGTGTAGCGTTCGGAAATGTGAAGTGTGTAGTGTTTAACGCCCGCTTCTACTACATACGGCACCGCAGGCGGTGACACTGATGGTACATGAGATGAAGATGGAGCACCGTTGGAATGAGATGGAGGTCCCGGAGAAAACCCGCCCCAGTGCCGTGTTGTCCACCACAAGTCTCATTTTGCGGTCGCCTGGGATCGAACCCGTGTCGCCTTGGTGAGATCCAAGCGGTCTAACCACTGAGCCACGGCGCGCCGTAGCGTTCGGAGCGGAAATATATTAAATACCTGGTTTAAACTTTATTATTTAACAAACTGTTTAACTAATCAAAAGGTCTTTCGTGTTTATCATCGTATTCTTCAATATATTCCATAACAAAATGCATGTTCTTATTTTATCTTAGTCGCCCTTTAAAACACAGACATTTGCCAACGGCTCACTTGATCCTTCTATAAAATAACAATGAGAAATAAAACCCCATTGTACCTTCATGTCGTGAAAACCGATGTAGCTGCGCTCCTATTATGGAGAAAACGGCTGTAGTCAAAGGTACTATAAAATATAGACCCTAAGTCACATCAAGTCCACTCGAGTCCAGACACCAATATAAAAGTAAACAAATAAAATAAATAAATAAACGAACACATCGCATACTGTCACTAATACGAGGTCTGCTTAGTAAAGAACGATCATAATTTTTTACGGTCATAATTTTTCGCACTAAAATTGAATTTCATTATATTCTGTTAGCCTAATGTAAAACAAACACACCTTAGAAGTTTCAATGTTGGTACTCCTGGTTACCGCGTGTGAGAACCAGGCAATTTTAGATATGCTCTTATGGAAGAAAACATCAACACTGCTGCTGCCATTGTGAGAGACGATCGACGAATTACCTTAAGATCACTTTCTGAAATACTGAACATTTCATTGGTTGCCACTCACACGTTGGTGACAGAAACATTACACATGAGATGTGTTTGTGCGCGATGGGTTCCAAGAGTGTTGATTCCCGAACAAAAGGACATTCGCATGCAGGCCTGCATGCAATTAAAGTTGATGTTAGAGGAAGATCCGGAGTTTCTTTCAAATGGAACCACTGCTCATGAAATTGGCTACATCATTTTCATCCTGAGATCAAACAGCAGGGCTAAGTGTGGAAATCTCCTTCATCACCAACCCCCCAGAAAGTAAAAGTGGTTGCTTCCGTTGGGAAAGATATGTGCACCTCATTCTTTGACATGCATGGAATGATTTATCAGCAAGTTGTACCTGCACACACATCAGTGACTGGACAATACTACAGGGATATCCTGAAAACATTGCAAGTCCATATCGGGTCCAAAGGACCACATTTCCGTGAACCAGGCTGGATGCTGCACCAAGATAATGCGCGGCTGCATATTGCCAATGTTGTTGCTGAATATCTTGCAAAAATGAACTTGAAGTGCATCCCTCGCCCTCCCTATAGTCCGGATTTAGCCCCAAGTGACTTTTTTCTATTCTCTAACTTGAAGAAACGCCTTCGTGGGAGGCATTATCCATCATCAGAAGCAGTAGTGAAAGCTGCGGAGGCGATTTTGAAGGATCTCACAAATATGGCTTCCAGCATGTCTTTGAAGATTGGCAGAAACGCTGGGACAAGTGCATCGCAATTAGGGAGGACTATTTTGAGGCGGACCATCAAAATTATGAGGATGAGTGAAGGTACGCCGTAAAAAAAATTGTTATCGTTCTTCATTGAACAGTTCTCGTATAAATGTACTGCGCAAACAATACTACTGAACGGCAGCTACTAAGATAATTTGAAAATCATTACACCAGCTGACTCAAAAGAACATTAAAATAATGGCAAACAATATTTATCTTTCTATATACGTATTACACTACTAATACGCAAAAAGCTCTAACAAAAATGTTGCTGCCATTTGTGTTTTTCCCCAATCAGCTGTCAATTACCTACTCATATGCAGCACAATTACTTGATAAAATGAGTGCTATTATGGTCATTTAAGGATTTGTATTATTAATGAACGTCAGGTAATTCCGGGATACGAGTTTGACAGCGCTGTGCTTTGTCGCCCATTACCAAAGGAACATCTTTACATAAATTATAAACCACCTCTGTTGACGGCCCAAATCGTTAACAATTTGCTAAATTGGATGAACAAAAGTAGCACAAGGCCACCTCTGTAGTATAAAGTGTGCCTCATATTCAAGAGGTCCTGAGTTCGAATCTCGGTTAGGGTGAGCTACCGTGATAAGTTTTATTTTGGTGGTTGTTACCTTGTCCTGAAAGATGAAGTTGTATAGTAACATTCTGCAGCTACGATGTGTACCCATATCCCCCCAAAGATTCATTTACCTTGTGTAAATATGGCTTTTCTCAGCATCCGAGCTGTGTTGCTCATCTACAGCTCGTTAGATTATCGGCCGTGCTGCCTAGTTACGAGTCTTCTACTATGAGTTTTGTCGCTGAGCGCTAGGTAGCGCTAGTGCCGCTTGTAGAAGGAGCAAGAAGTTCGACGATTAAATAACGCAGCGCCGGGAGGGACTGACTCCGGCATTTCGTCTGAGAGGATCGTGGACAAGAAGAGGACCTCCGACTGGGATTTCGGAGGCTCAACATTACAACCTTCTCTTCGAGCCTTCGTGGGTAGGAACATTTGGATAACACTGCTTGGCTTCGCTTCACCATGTAAGACTTGGACATGTCTTCTAAATTTTTATTCCAACATTTCCCTTGACCTCCCGTGTCCTTTAAGGCAAATATCTAGGAGTTAGGGCACTTAGAACATAAAAAGACACCGTAATGACCTTCAGTGTATTTAAAGAAATATAAATTTGTAATCAGAGGCAGTGGCATTCAATTGGCATGTCCTAAACCTAATTTTAAACAGTATATAAGGCAACGAAAATATGTACATTGTTATATTTGGAATCTTGTCGGTATAAAGAATTAGTTGAAAGTATCCAACTTTGAACATTTTTCTGCCTGTTTCCTTAACCATCCTCTTTGGAGCTTTTTCTTTTTTTTTTAATAATTTAGGACTTCCTTATCCTTATTGATTTTCAAACATGTCGGGTTAGTGAGACCATGCTTATAGTATGCTTCCAAGCGTTAAGTCATTCGCTGGAAACGGTAAAGATGATATAACACCAAACTATAAACATTCAGTCCACAGTTTCTCTACCAAACACTTTTAGTAGGGGAAGTAATCTATTCTTCTCAAAAATTCACTATCCATATTTCAATAAAATATTTTCATATTTTCTGGACCCAAAAATAAAAGAATAAGTATTCCAACTGCGTGGCTGCCTGAGAACAGCATAAATCAAAACCGAAAATGCAATAAATACCAAAATTAGTATTCAAGTTCAATGTCTTCCAAGAATAGTTAAAAAATATTTTAAAAAACATCTTCCCAACCCAAAACTATCCTATACATGGAAAGGTGTTTGAGGAATTAGCGATTTTGTTTGAAATACTACACTTACAAAATACCTTTATAATAAATGAAATGTTGTCCTGAATTTTCTGAACATATTCTGCATTCTTCACTTTGAATAACTTTATATAGGTAATAGGTAAAGGTGAGAAATAGACAAAATCTGTTACACCAAGAAAAATGTAGATTTGGTTAAACTACAAACTTTATGTTAAACGTATTCTTGTTGAGATAGCCATTCTTAAATAAGTTGTAAGATGGCAGTATTTTACTGTGGAAAAATCTATATCCCATTAAAATATAAAATTATACTGTATACTTTTTGTAGTGTTAATCAGTTCAGAGGTACTCATTGTTTTGCTATCAACTTAACCCTTAAATGTATGGTTTAGAAGATTTGGAACATTAGGTTGTATTCAGCTCTAGAATTGTTTTAGTCTGCCTTTTGTTATCATAGTATTGTACTGGCCGTTATCAGTTACACACAAAAGTCTTGACCATTTTTGAGCTGTAAATATTGTCACGTGGCCGCGCGTCAGCGAACGCCGAGAGAAAGAGAGAAGCAGGTAGTGAAAGAGACTGATAGTGTTAATGCCACGCTAATGCTCGCACAGGCAGAGAAGGCGCGGGAAGAGAAAGAGCCAGGGAACTGTCTGGACGGTCCTCTCTCCTTCGGTTGCCGCTACCAAAAAGACCGAGATTCTTGGGGAGGTGTCGAGAACGTTCTCCAACCAACGCCTCGTGTATAAAACCATTGCACTGGACGAGTTCAGCAGTATCGGCCAGAAGGTGCTAGAGAGTGGTCAAAGGTCAGTGTGTGAATATTTAAATTGTATTGCGAGTTAGAACTGATAACGTGTAATGATTTGGAAGTGAATTCCTTTGTTTAATTACGTATGCAGAAGCCACGAGAGGCTGTGTTGATGAATGTTACGTCATCTTGATATCCGAGAAATTTTGGATTTCTGCAACCTCGACACTTAGTTTTACGAACCCACACTGTCACATTATTGTATTATTTTTACAATTACATTGTAGTGTCATTTTTAGCATAAAAAGGTAAAATACAATAAAACGCAGTCAAATGATACCCTGGCAACATCCTCACGTGTCATTACACCGACTACTTTACGTGGGATCTTCCCGTCCTTTACTACAGGCACATTTGACTGCGGTTGCCAACTTTCTAACCCACGATGTTTGGCTTTGAAGGGATGATCATTTCATTATCTATCGCTTTAACGACCATGGTTGTTCAAATCGATTACGCTGAGGCACCTCAAAAACCGTTATGAAAACCAGTTTATGAATTATAGCAAGGGGACATAAGTTGCAAAATACTTCATGCGTTTAGGCTTTAAAGTACTTATATTTCCCTCAAATAGGAATTCAATGGTGTTTTGTTTGTATTATTCCTTTTTTCTCTTTTTACTTTCTTAGTCATGCAATGAGAATAAATTTCAAAGCATTGAGGTAGCAACCAGCTCTTGAAAGATTTGAGCACATATTACTAAAGGCTAAAGAAGTTTTATCTGAACTGTAAGAAACTAAATATTTATCTCAATTAACATAAGGGAGATAAAAGAATAGTTTTTAAAGTGACCGCGCTTAAAGGATCCCCAGGCGGTTAGCTTTATACGGAAAAGCTGCTTTTCCCCCATATCACAATGTCATAAATATCTTATTATACACCTATGGTTTGTATGGGTGAAGAATGTTAGGCATGTGTTTACAGCTGAGAATACGCAGGGTTGCCGTTGTTTAAAGTAACGTTTAGAAGAAAAACAAATGAAGCTGAATTCACTTTACGAAATATTAATTGATCTTTTTAAATAAATTTTAAATAACTAATGTATCCTATAATAATAGATAATGTTACAACGATTTATAACATAACTGAAAGGAGATATGCTACCTTTTTGTATTATAAGTCCTCCAACGTTAGGTCATATCGGACGGTGAATGAATTGGGTGAAATTATGCTCAAATGAGTCCATGCTACATGGAAATTAAGGTTACCCGACATTCGTCTTGAAGGATAATGGAAAACCCCGGAAAAGCCATAATCAGGTAACTTACCCTGACCAGGATTCGAACTCGGGACCTCTTGAACGTGAGGCAGACATGCTACCATCTACGCTACCGAGGCGGGCATATATTACCTGTGCTGTTATGGTATTGTACGTATATTACCTGCAAGAAATAAATGAATATTATTAACATAATATCCTTGGAAAGCTTAGTAAATCATCATTACAATTTTAAAAGGGTTAAATTGCATCAGTGTGAATGAATTTGCGAGGGATATTTACTTGAAAACTAAGGAAACACTTTGGATAATCTGGTACTTAATAATAATTTATAAGCAAAGATTGCACGTTACAGCTTTGTTTATTGCAACTGTGAGCCAATTTATCCTAAAACATTTTCCTATATTCTATGGCAGCTACAGGTGGTGAATCAAATTTCAATTGATTTAACAAAGCCGTAAATACGACAAGAAAAAGAAAAAACCAAACTAAGGAATTAAAGAAAAACTAGTAAGGAAAATGTATTACTCTTTTTAAAAGCTGGAAGCTTTTTACAAGGATTTTTGCTAATTTTAGAAGTTTGTATAAAGTTAAGCCGTGTAATTTTTTGGGGGGTGGCATCTGTTAAACACAATTTAAACAAATAATCACTTACATTCCGCATAACAATTAAATATGTCACAAACGCTTCAGAACTCAAGAAAGTTTAGAAATACTGTTAGGTATATATTACAAGTATGCATGGAAATCCATGTTAGCATATCCATGTTAGGTTCGATGCCCATGGTCTCCACATCTAAATTATGCAAGTACTAAACGCCAATAACTATTAAACACTAATAAATTTATAAAACTACACTAAGTAAAGCACTATGTAATTTATATAAATAAAGGCTTAATTAACACACATAGGAAGCGCGTTTACACAGTCTAAGCTAACAGAAGGCAGTGAAGCTCTGAGAACACAAAAAACATGGCAACAATGCTTTAACTTGGGGAATTTAGTGTGAAGGGCCACCCCATATGTTTGAGGGTGGAATACCGTTATAATTGCTTCCATGTGAGGATCTGTGGTCAGAAGTGAAAGCTTTGCTTTCGCTTTGATGCAGAGTGGGATGGAATGCACGCGGCTACTATACAAATGCGAGTAAACGAAGACACATCACATCTTTTTAACTTACGCTGTTAGAAATATACAAAAACAAACGAACCTTTTTTTGGGTAAAAAGCATTAAAACTAGTATTTAGGGGAAATCCATTTATAGAATTTAGGGCTGAATCATTAATAGCTGGAGTCGGAGTTAGAGAATGTAAGGACCATTATTACTTTGAAAGAGCACATGCGTGTTGTCTAATGTAATAGGTCTTCCTCTAGTAACATTCAGAGATTTCTAAGGAGTAATTTTTAGAGTAAAGAGAAAAAAATTGGCTAAATTAAGCGAGAGGTAGATTTAGAAATCAAAGGGCTTTTTCTGACAAGCACCTAGCAAGAAGTAAAGTGAGTTTAATCCATAGGAGAAAATGACGGAAACCCGTGCTTTTTATCTTTACCTTCTCACTTCCACTGTGGAACGGGAGGATTATTCAAATTCTGACCTTTCAACTAGAGAAGGAATTTGTGGTATGAGACAGAACGCGGCTTCTCTTCCGTTGGTAGTTTTTTTAGAACATAACGAATGAAGGAATTCAGTGACGCTTGCAGCAACAAAGAAACTTTACGTATCTTGTGCTAGTGGTGTGCTAAATCTTTAACCCAATGCACTTTGAAACAGAAAACAACTTACTAACATGAAAACGAGTTACATAAAACAAGTTACCAGTTTCAGAATTCGTTACTTTCTGGATCTAGCGTTGCATAAACAATGTATGCCTTTATTTCTGGTTTTTGGTTTCTCGACTGCAGTGGGTTCGTTATATCCCGGGCCGTGGGTTGCTCATGTGCTCTCCTCAAACTGTGTATTGCACTGAGAGAATTTCTATTCTAAGCTTTCGAGTTTCTTCATTGTTCAAACGCGAAATGCTTGTCAGATATTTCAATTGAATAATAGGAAGATCACAACGTACTATAGCAATAATAGTAATAATAAATAAAAATATAATAATAAATATAAATATAATACTAATAATAATACTGTCGCCCGAACATCGGAATTTCCGATAGGACCAGCTGGCAGGTAGGGCCCAGCCGGGAAGAATTCACCCACGCCTACCCATTTATCTTGTAGCGCTAACGAGGGGATGTTTGGAAAAACATCACTAGCTATCTGTTCCCCCCCTGATGTCTGGAACCTTCGGGATAATTCACTGAACCGCGAGACTGCAAGAAACGGTGATCTTCCTATAAAAAGGGGCTGCAGTTGGCGAGTGAGTTCAGTTGTTGGCGAGCAGTGATAGGAGCGCCGTGCTTGTGAACGGACTGGAAGACCGTGTACGTGTATCAGAGGAGTTGTACGTAATTGTGAGAGTAGAGTGGACCTGTGACAGACGAACTGGCGAATTGTAATTGTGTGCGCAAAGTAATTCTATGTCATCGGCAAGTGTTCCAATTGTAATGTGGAAATAAAGAACATTTTGAGTTTCTGCAATTGAACTTTCAATTTCACGAACGCACAAAGTCACATTACTGATAATAATACTAATAAAATACTTATAATAATACTAATACTAGCAACAAGGACAAGGACAAGGACAAGGACAAGGACGACGACCACGACCACGACGACGACGACCACGACAACGACCACGACGACGACCACGACCACAACAAGTATAACAACACCAAGACCACCAACACCAACAACAACAACAACAACAACAACAACAACAACAACAACAACAACAACAATAATAATAATAATAATAATAATAATAATAATAATAATAATAATAATAATAATAATAATAATAATAATAATAATAATAATAATAATAATAATAATAATAATAATAATAATAATAATAATAATAATAATAATAATAATAATAATAATAATAATAATAATAATAATAATAATAATAATAATAATAATAATAATAATAATAATAATAATAATAATAATAATAATAATAATAATAATAATAATAATAATAATAATAATAATAATAATAATAATAATAATAATAATAATAATAATAATAATAATAATAATAATAATAATAATAATAATAATAATAATAATAATAATAATAATAATAATAATAATAATAATAATAATAATAATAATAATAATAATAATAATAATAATAATAATAATAATAATAATAATAATAATAATAATAATAATAATAATAATAATAATAATAATAATAATAATAATAATAATAATAATAATAATAATAATAATAATAATAATAATAATAATAATAATAATAATAATAATAATAATAATAATAATAATAATAATAATAATAATAATAATAATAATAATAATAATAATAATAATAATAATAATAATAATAATAATAATAATAATAATAATAATAATAATAATAATAATAATAATAATAATAATAATAATAATAATAATAATAATAATAATAATAATAATAATAATAATAATAATAATAATAATAATAATAATAATAATAATAATAATAATAATAATAATAATAATAATAATAATAATAATAATAATAATAATAATAATAATAATAATAATAATAATAATAATAATAATAATAATAATAATAATAATAATAATAATAATAATAATAATACACAGATAAAAAACTTTCACCTTTGAGATGCACAGTGAGTATACCGCAAGAACAGGATACAGAGATCAGTCAGTCACAGTGCACAGCACAAAAATATAGTGGTAACCACCATATGCGAGGGATCAGAAGAGCGATTGGGTTCCAAGTCCTCATTGTTATTATTTACAGTGTTTTATAGAATGTGTAGAGAATATCATGTGAATTTAACACATCCAATTTTTAAACATCTGAATGTTACTTCAGCCACCTTTACCTACAAAAAGTGTATAAGGAAACCATTTTAAGAAACGCTCAACATCTTAACTAGCATAAAGTGGATAGAAAAATAAGAAGAGTTTAAAGAGGGGATATAAAATAAACAACAGAAGAGAAGAGAGAGTGCAATACTCTCAAAGGAGATGATAAATGCTGGAGCATATAATGAATATTGCATGGTGATTCGGATATTGTTTTTTTTTTTTTTTCTGGAGCTTTGTGCGTTACAAACGGTTTATCAAAGCTGCCAGAACCACGAGAAGCAAATTAAAATTGATGCGTTGCATTTTTATTACCTTGTTTGAAAAATGTTGGTAAGTGCCAGTATATTCGTTTTGGTTACTGAAATTTTCAATTAAAAGCTTATTTACACGAGGAAATGGGTTCGCAACGTTTTTCTATTCCACTTTTTTCTGTTTACACAAATAATGTTTGTTTTTATTTTTCTTTCTTTATGACTTGCAGAGCAGGTATTTTGGCATCGATTGATTGCCTTTTATTTCCCATGCATCGGACACTCATTTACACGTTTATAATATCTGTAAATATTTTTATTCCATAAGACCTGAAGCTTTCCTGGCGACAGAAAATGCTCACTTTATTCTCGGGCAACCAGCCAGGTGAAAAGACGACTAGATATCAACGTTTCGGGAATGTACATCTCTCCCATCATCAGGATATTTATAAAATGTTATAACCACAAATGAAATACTGGGTATAACACAACTATGAACTAATACAAAACACTGTCAATACTTGCATCACTCTAAAAAGACTGTTTTAAGTAAATTAAATACCAGGTCAGAAGATGGCGTGAGTATAGAAAACTGTGTAAAAGGAACGTAACTACCTAACTTGGTTATCAAGCTATATTGATCTTTGCTTCATAGATCAACGGATTTCCATTTTAGGGCCTGTTTCCAAAAGGAGCTGAAATGAAATCCAGCATCACGACTAAGCCTGCTCCTTTCAGAGGAAATGGCAAAGCTTCCTTAATTTTCCGCTCCCAATAAATATTGCATATTGCCAAGATGGTCGTCTCCCGAAAATTGGCTCTATGGTCGTTATCAAAACAATGCTCTGCCAGCCCAGACTTCTCAGGTTGCATTAAACGAATGCTCCGTTCATGTTCGTTTATTCTGGTAGCGATGGTCCTTCCCGTTTGTCCTATATACGGTGTTCCACATTCACAGGAAATGCGCTACACTCCAGGAACTTGGAAGTCCAGTTTGTCTTTCACTGATATCAACAGATGTTTAATATTCTGAGGTACCTTTTGGATGGTCCTGATGTATTTGGCGAGAATTCTGCTGATTCTGAGGGGTCGATTGCCGGTAAACTGGATGCAGGCTGTAGCGTTAGGCTTATCTGACTGTTGCTGTATTACAGGTTTCCCTGTCCTAGCTTTCGTTTTTTTTTTTTTTTTGTAATGTACGTCCTCCAACGTTAAGTCATATCGGACGGTGAATGATTTGGGTGAAATGATGTTCAAATGAGTCCAGGGCCCATGGAGCTTATAGTTACCCGACATTCGTCTTGAAGGATAAGGCAAAACCCCGGAAAATCTTATCCAGGTAACTCACCCTGACCGAGATTCGAACTCGGGACCACTTGAACGTGAGGCAGACACGCTACCATCTACGCTATCTAGGCGGGCCCTAGCTATGGTGATCGAGGCTTCAACGTCATATTCGGAGTAGCTGTTTTGACGGAGAGTGAGTCTCAGTAGCTGTGAGTAGTCAAAACGGCTACTCCGAATATGACGATGAAAGCTCAATCACCAAAGCTAGGAAAGGGAAACCTGTAATAAAACAAGCATCAGATAAGCCTACCGCTAGAGCCTGCATCCCGTTTACCGGCAATCTATCCGGCAGAAGCAGCAAGTTCTCGCCAAATACAACATCAGGACCATCCACAAGCAACCTCCGAAGATTAAACATCTGTTGAGTCCAGTGAAAGCAAACTGGACTTTCAAGTCCGGGAGTGTACCGCATTCCCTGTAAATGTGGGGCACCGTAGATTAGACAAACCGGATGAACCAACGCTACCAGAATAAACGAATATGAATGGAGCTTTCATTTATTGCATCCTGAGAAGTCTGGACTGGCAGAGCATTGTTTTGATAACGATCATAGAGCCAATTTTTGGGAGACGACCATCTTGGCAAAACGCAACACTTGCTGGGAGCGGAGAATTAAGGAGGCTTTGGCGATTTCCTCTGAAAGGAGCACGCTTAATCGTGAGGCTGGATTTCAGTTTAGCTCCTTTTGGAAACCGGCCTTAAAATGGAATTCCGTCGACTTAAGAAGCACATATCAATTCAGCTTGATAATCAAATAGTTACGTTTCTTTGACACCATTTTCTATACCCACGCTATCTCCTGGCCTGGCATTTAATTTACTGAAAACAGTCTTTTGTTCATTAATGCGAATTTTGATAGTGTTTTGTCTTTGTTTATATTTGAGTTTCATTTGTGGTTATAACATTTTATAAATGTCCTGATGATGGGAAGGATGCACACTCCCGGAAAGTCGATATCTAATCGTCCTTTCACCTGGCTTGCTGCCCGAGAAATAAATGAGTAATTTTATTCCATGCTTGTATCTTGTAGCTGAGAGGTGCCATAGTCTAAATTGCCCGCCTCGGTATCGTGGATGGTAGCGTGTCTGTCTCACGTTCAAAAGGTCCCGAGTTCGAATCTCGCTCAGTGTGAGTTACCTGGATAAGTGTTTTTTCTTCGGATTTTTCCATTGTCCTGAAAGATGAATGTCGGGTTAGTCTAAGCTCTATCGACCCAGGGCTCATTTGAGCATCATTTCACCCATTCCACTCATCGTGCGATATGACTTAACGTTGGAGGACGTAGGTTCCCTTTGCAGCATTTTTGTGTGCCCAAATGCTTGTCAACTTGTATAACAATTTGCTTCATGATGCGGTATTTAACGGTTATTGGTTGGTAAGGCCTGAAGGATATTCTGTTGCGGTTAGTTCAGGTGATAACATGTTTCAGAGGAATATGAAAGGAACTTCTGTTGCGATTAGTTTAGGTGATAAAGTGCTCGGAGGAATGAACACTTCCGTCTAAGAACGTGTGGAAGGGAAGATTTCCCTTTATCTGCTCCACACAAATTAAATTTCCTCGTTCTGTAGGTATACGCCAAGTCGATTCTACATACGCGCAGTTCTGGAACGCTACATTTAAAATAATTCTGTAGCTTAGCTACCTTGATCGGATTTGCCAACAAACGTCCCCTCGTATCACAAATTCCTCCCTTTTCCATTTGTGGGACTCTAATCCCATTACACTAATATGCAAAAGTTTACTTTTGTGCCTTTTTTATTTTAATATGTCATTATGCCTAATTTGAGTCAGCTGAATCAGAATATGAACTTAGTTTTTCTCCATCACGGACCAATCCTTCACAATTATTAAAATGTGACTTTTTATACTCACCTCTATCGAATTTACGGGGGAAGGCCTTGTAATTTGTACCACTTAACTCAAAGTGTTAATATCTGTACAGTTTAACTTCGATAGGGTCCACAAATTGCTTTAATGCATTAATAAGAGAAAGTTAAGCCATTGTGGGAATGTACAGATTCTAGTCGCAACAGCATAATTTGCAAATTTCAATTATAATATTTTTCTAAAGGCGTGTATTTTGGACCAGGGGTGTGGAATATGATCTGATAAGGTGTGTAAATTGGACCGCTATATAATACATTTATAACCCACTCATGTGATTTAACATTAGATTTTATTGACTGAAATGCACTGTAAAAGTTGATTTAGCACTTGAATGATCATTATGTAAACTGCTAATATTGATCAGAATATCAAAGTGAAGTAAATTAATTTTAACAACTCAATATAAAAATGCAATACACACTACTGGTGTCTCTAAAGTCACCATCCATTTTAATGAAAACGCAATATTTTATTTCTTTTCTCGTCATATACTGGTATCTTAGTGCAAGATGTTTAGCACAGAAGAACGGATTGCCATTGTTTTTGCACGCGTACGTGGATTGTCATATGAAGACGCCAGAGCGGAATTTACACGTAAATTCCACAAACCAGCCCCATCAAGGACACACATTTGTCTATTTATTAACAACTTTAAGCCTACCGGCAGTGTGTGTGATGAGAAACGTCCTGGACGACCACATATCTTGGCAGAAACATTGCAGCAGGTTCAAATTTCTAGTGATAGGAGTCCGAAGACATCAATTCGACGCCTCAGTAGGGAATTGAACGTCCCTCACGACACAGTGTAGAAAAGTCTACGTTTCACTCTACGAAACCGTCCGTAAAACATTCAAGTTCTGCACCATCTTGAGGACGAGGATTTAGCCTGTCGTCGGGCAATGTGTTATGACCTCCTGGAATGTGTAGAGAGTGAGAATTTAATGAACAACACTTTATTCTCCGATGAAGCCACTTTCCATGTTTGTGGGAAAGTGCACAGACACAACAGCCGAATATGGGCATATGAAGATCCACATGAAGTATCGGAGTGAGAACGTGATACACCGAAAGTGAATGTTTGATTGGGTATGACAAACTCAAAACTGTATGACCTAATTTTCTTTGCCGAAAGGTGAATAACAGTTAACAGCTGCTACAACATGTTAGAACTGTTCCTTGAACGGCAACTTCAAGAGGATGGCATACTGGATACAGTTGTGTTTCAGCAAGATGGTGCGCCTCCACATTTTGCAAACATTGTCCATGATTCCCTGAACAGAACCTTTCCAGGGAGATGGATAGGCAGAGGTTCACCTTGGCTGTGGGCATCCCGTTCACCGGACCTTACTCCTTTAGACTTTTTGAATGGGGGTACATCAAATCTAAAGTGTACACTAGCAAGGTGAGTTACGGAATCGTATCAGAGAAGCAGCAGGTTGAATTACGGTTGACTTATTACAGTCTACATTTCGATCCACTACTTAAAGATGACTATATGTTTTGAGCTAGATGGAGGTCATGTAGAAGGGCACTAGAATAAGTATAACACTTCAAAGTAATATTGATTTTTCAATTACTGTCTTCCTTCATTGAAATGGATAGTGACTTTAGAGACACCCTGTATTATTATTTTCAATTTCGTTGTCCTAATTTAAAGTGAGCTTCACTGCTTGCTCCAAAATGCACCTCTCACAAAAGTAATAAAGAGAATAATTTATATCGGCATACTCTTCATGAGCCCATCCTTTGCATTTATCGCATTGTATCCAATCTTACTCGCGAGATTCCTCGCATAATATACATCAGGTATTTTCAGAACTTTTGGTTCTCTCTGTTCCAAAATTAATCTTCTTTTTGCCCTTGACTCCAGATGTATTAGAAGGCATCTCAAGCGTTTCTTTATGAGGTGTGCCTGTCAGGACCACATCTGGAGGCCTTAGATTGCCGAGCTTCTCGTGTTTTCTTCTGAAATGTTACACAATTTGCATGGTATGCAACAGAAGTAGTTGTAGAATGATCATTTACTGCAATAATTTAAGAACTCTTCTTCATAATTACTGTTCATTTGAAATGTATTACCTAACTTACTTAATCCGTGTAATTTTGTTCGGACCAAATTACAGTTTATCTTCGGCCCAGATTACACGACACGACAGAGGTTTATGAATATCACATATCTTATTAACCTAAATTTTATTAACAACGTAAATCTACGCCACACTTACTTTGACGTATTGGAGTGTTCTGTATTGTAGATTTGTTCCCAAAGAAAGCTTCTAGGTGAAGGAGAACACTAATAAAAGCGGGGCAAAATTACATAAAAAATGACAACCTTCCTTCGAGGTCAAGTGGAATGCCAAAAAGTGGGAAGGGCGTTTGCAACAAGAACAGCTTAAGATAGCCGTCTGATTGGTACTGTCATGTGTCCATTCTCCTAAACTGACCGTGGACCAAAAATACAAGCTGGTCCAAATTACATGGTCTTCCCATATGTCACATTATTAAACAAATGTTAATAAATCTGCAAATGTCAACACAAAACTCTTCATAATAAACTACTACTTCATATTTGTCCTAAATAATCACATACATTTAAACATTACGCCGTATTTTCACACTTTGCCTTGAAATGAACGTCTTTCCATTTACTTTATGTCAGGGTGAAATCGTTCACCTTGTTGACACAGTCAAGATTTTCTGGGAAAAGAAAGTGCAAATGAGACTGCAGGAAAGGTACTTTCACACTCATATTGCAACCCAGGTTTTGAAACTTCTTAAGCCTATATTCTATAGTATTTTTGTAATTTGGATCAATGTAATTTCTCAGACAGCTTACGATGACGTTCTTAATACCAATCTATGCCCGTTTTTTCAGTATCTGTCATAAGTTGTGGCCCAAGTATGTAATATTTCCTCTTTAGTTTACCTTCAGATACTTCAGGGAACTTCTTGCAGATTTATTTGCAGCAGTTCTCATTCTTATTTAAAGTCTTAATAAATTGCTCCGCTAAGCCTAGTTTAATGTGTAAATATAATCAGATAAAGTTTTTGGAGTCCACAAGTTACTCATGAAGATTATTCATTCCTGGCACGAACCAACCAATTTTATGATAGGAAGCTTGTATCGTATAAAGTTTTATCAACTTTGATAAACAAATATTTTTATACAGAAAGTTGTTACGATGGCTATGTATATTTATTTTGTAGTCCATAGTTGTATGTAACGGCCATGTACGAAACCAGGTCATTAGTGTAGGTATAACTGCGGTAACTATGACAACATAAAAATTTCATTTTAACTTTACCACATTCATTACCGCACCGAGTGCAGAAAAGTAGGTCAATACCGCACTGAGTGCAATAAAATAGGCCGTTATGATACTTGTTTCGAGTTTATAATCTTCCACTTTACACAATTAAAGTAGATAAAATCTGTTTGTATGGTTATTTAAGTTCCGCGCCCTCCAAAGATGCCTTAAGAAATTTATCAAGAGAATTCATCCAGCCCAAAGTAGCCAAAGTAAAATATTGATAATATTTGTTACTTTTGTTTTTCTCAAAACCGACACTAAACTTTTGATTAAAACTCCACATGCTTACGATATGTGTATGTTCAATAAGCTATGCTGTCGCAGAGACATTGTTGTACCGCTAGCGCAAGCTGCGGGCCACGCGTAGGCGAGCACTGGGCGCTTGCAGACAGAGACAGAGTGATGTCTGGATAATTCTTTTCTTCTCTTGCCACCGTGATAAACCTAGAAACGTCGGCGGCTTTCTAGAAACAATGGCTGGAGTGTAAAAAGCCTCGAAAGTTGTGAGTAAGTCAGCAGTTAGTTGACTGTGCAGCTTTGTGGACATTTGTGAGAGTACCGCAGTATTTTATCTCGTTTTTTACGTATGACAGACGACCTTGAAGACTGCGTTTGCGTATGTGTCGTCATTTCGCTGTTGTAAGGGGTGCACAAAGTGTCTTTTTACCGAAATAAAATGCATTTTAAATTTCTGCCAACAAAATTAATTTTACGAGCACACAAAGACACAATACGTATAGCTATCCTCAGTAATATAGACATAGCCTGTGAGATCCTCCTTATTCTGAATGCCTTTTGTGAAATTGGTAAACCTTAATAAACGGACACAATCTTATTAAAATATTTGTACCTCATTTTATCTCATGGTTATACAGAGAGCTTGAAGTTAGAAGCGAATTTCTTTTTAAAAATCTGATTATACTTTTAACCTATCTTCTTCTGAAATGTAAGGTAATGCATGGCATAACGGCCCGCAAGCGGGTCAGAGATTGCCAACTCGACTGCCGGCCTCACGCCCATATACGCAAGGCGAGGTAGACAATCATCCAACCGACACGGGAAAGAGATGTGCTTAGCTTAGGGTTCTGTACCTAGCGTAGCTCCTCAATTTCCGCATGATACTGAATACCACATTCTCTGGCAGGGAATCAACTCGCAATGCTGCCGTCTCGGTAGTGTAGATGGTAGCGTGTCTGCCTGAATTTAAGGGGTCCCGAGTTCGAATCTCGGTAAGGGCGAGTTACCTGGTTAAGATTTTTACGGGATTTTCCCTTATAATGAAAGAGGAATGTCGGGTAAGTTTACGCCCTATAGATCCTGGGCCCACTCGAGCATCATTTCACCCATTCCATTCATCATCCGCTATGACAACGGTGGAGGACGTAAAATTTCAAAGGAATAAAAAACGGCGCCGAACAATCTTCTTCTAAATATAATAAAGTGTAAATTAAGACCCAAGCTTTCCTGGCGAAGAATATGCTCAATTTCTTCCCGGGCAGCAAACCAGATGCAGAGACAATTAGATATCGATGTTTCGGCAGTTGCATCACTCCCATCATCAGGATATTTATTAAATGTTATAACCATAAATGAAACACTGGATATAACAAAAATATAAACCCATATACCGCAAGCCTACACACATCGATCTCTATCTCAACGCTCATAGTTTCCATCATAAGTCTCAACGACTGGGAGTTCTTAATACACTGGCCCACAGAGCTTTGTCTATCTCTGATCCCAGCCGCTTGAAACAAGAATCCCAGCACCTGAGACTCACTTTCCGTCAAAACGGCTACTCCGAATATGACGTTGAAGCCTCGATCACCAAAGCTAGGAAAGGGAAACCTGTAACACAGCAAGCGTCGGATAAGCCTACCGCTACAGCCTGCATCCCGTCTACCGGCAATCTATCCGGCAGAATCAGAAGAATTCTCGCCAAATACATCAGGACTATCCACAAGCCACCTCCGAAGATTAAACATCTGTTGAGACCAGTGAAAGACAAACTATACTTCGAAGATCCGGGAGTGTACCGCATTCCCTGTGAATGCGGGAAATCGTATATAGGACAAACTGGAAGGACCATCACTACCGGAATAATCGAACATGAACGGAGAATTCGTTTAATGCAACCTGAGAAGTCTGGGCTGGCAGAGCGTTGTTTTGATAATGATCGTAGAGCCAATTTTCGGGAGACGACCATCTTGGCAATATGCAACAGTTACTGGGAGCGCAGAACTAAGGAGGATTTAGCCATTTCCTCTGAGAAGAGCACGCTTAATCATGATGTTTTATTTCAGTTTAGCTCCTCTTTGAAACCGGCCTTAAAAATGAAATCCGTTGACCTAAGAAGCACAGGTCAATGCAGCTTGATAATCAACTTAAGTAGTTGCGGTTCTTTGGTACAATTAGCTTTTTACACTCACGCCATCTCCTGACCTGGCATTTAATTTACTGAAAAGAGTCTTTTGTTCAGTAATGGGAATTTTGATAGTGTTTTGTCTTTGTTTATATTCCTGTTATATCCAGTGATTCATTTGTAGTATTAACATTTTATAAATATCCTGATGATGGGGGAGATGCACACTCCTGAAACGTCGATTTCTAATCCTCTTTTCACCTGACTTGCTGCCGGAGAAGAAATTGGATATGCAATAAAGTGTATAACTAGAAGTAGAGAGAAAAAGCTCTAACGGGTTCCACTTACAAGATGTTATCTACCATTGTAAAAACTATTCTTAAAAACGCTTCTTCCCCTATCTGATTTACGTTAATGGGATATCATTCTTTATACTTTGTTTTGTTACATACATCCTTGTGGATACAATGGAACTAGGTACAGTAATACTACACTCACACACATACACCGATTTACACAGATATTTGAGTAAATATCCTTTTGATTTATTGGATATGACAACATTATTTCCGATGAAGCATCAGTATTGAATTTTTTTGTGTAATTCAATGCTTCCACTACTTAATATGGCTACGTAATAGAGAAGGAGTTCGTAAGAATGATTTGCCAACAGGCAGGGACTTTACTACCGATTTTGTAAACATTATGACACATAAGTGTAAAGAGGAGAAAGTTGGGGATGGTAGAAGGTGAAAGAGTGCACTTTGCTTATCGTTATGATGCGGGCCGAACACACCTAAATGGTACCAAAGAGAAAGCTATTTGTGGAATTTCAGTTCAGAGATAAATTCGAAAAGGATTTGTTCAGTCGAGAGAAAACCCGATTAACGGTCCCGTTATTTACAGACGTTATTTTTAGGTTAGTAGATATCTGGCTTACCCAGCAAACACGCTGCCAGAATTAAAGAGAGGGAATCTGCTTTTAAAGGATTTGCCAGTGGAACATTAAGTCGGTACCTGCTAATGTTATTGCTTTCTTCACTTACAGATAAGTAAGGTAAATAAAAGCACAGCGTCTAGGCGTTCAAGCATTGTGTATTTGTTAACAAATTATTCTACAAAATATGCGAGAAGAAGATATAAGAGGGGATGATGTGAAGTGTTATAATAACCCGGTAGCTTTTATGCCAGAATGATGAAAGTCTTTTAGTGTCATTATTGATTTCTCAGGACATATTGTTGGTAGCTTCAGTGCTTTGAGTCCTTTTGTTTTTTTACATTGAGTGTCAGATGGAGAAAATTGAGGCTCATTGTGTGATCAAGTTCCTACATCTGAAGGGCAAAACTGCCAGAGAAATCCATGATGAGATGATAGCTGTTTATGGAAATTATTTTCCATCGTATGACACTATTGTGAGGTGCAAAAGGAATTCTTAAACTGGTCACATGTCCCTGACAGATGAGCCAAGACCTGGTAGACCGTCAGCTGTCACACTGAAGAAAGACTGGAAGACAGACTAGCAACCATACAAATGATCATGAATGAGACACATCTTAGTTACGGCAGTGTGTGGAAAATTATTCATGACGAACAGCACATGTCTAAGGTGTCTGCACGGTGGGTTCCATGTTTGCCAACCCCTTTCCAAAAGCACACACGGCGTCACCTTTCAAGACAGATCTTGATGCCGTTGGAACAGGATGAAGATTATTTTCTTGATCGTCTGATAACCATGGAGGAATCCTGGATTTATCAGTATGATCAGAGACAAAAACCATGAGCATGGAATGGAAACATGCCGATTCCCGCCTCCCAAAAAGGCAAAATTGTATAAGTCAGCTGGGAAGGTCATGCTTTCTGTTTTCTGGGAACTGTCGTGGAGTCATCCTTACAGATTATGTTGCCAAGGGTCAAACCATCACTGGCAGATACTACTGCAATCTTCTGGACAAGTTACGAGCAGCTCTGCTTAGGAAACGAGGCGATATGCTCTCCAAAGTTTTTCGTTTTCTGGCTGACAATGTACCAGCTCATTCATCTCAAGTTGCAGTTGACAAAACAAGAAAATGTGGCTTTGAGGCCTTACAACATCCGCCTTATTCGCCCGATCTCGCACCAAGTGACTTTCTTGTTCCCGTAAAAGAAGAATCCATTGCGTGGTCGCCGATTTGACAGTACAAATGACGTCATTAATGAAGTGGAAGAGTTATTTAAAGCGAATTCTGCACACTTCCACAATCAAGGTAATCTGGTGTCAAGAAACGCTAGGAAAATTGTGTAAATCAGGATGCTGACTACACAGAGAAGGGCTAATAAGCACATATCAACACAAACTCTCTATCACATTTTTAAAGGGTGATAATTAAAACTTTAAAACACTCCCTGGTATATGAGGGCTGGCCTCGTAGCTCATTCGGTAGAAATGAAATGTGAAGTGTTTAACGCCCGCTTTTACTACATACGGCACCGCAGGCGATGACACTGATGATGCGTGAGATGAAGATGGATCACCGAAGGAATGAGATGGCGGGGGAAACCGGAAATCCCGGAGAAACCCCGCCCCAGCGCCGTGTTGTCCACCACTAGTCTCACTTTGCGGTCGCCTGGTATCAAACCCGCGCCGCCTTGGTGAGAACCAAGCGGTCTAACCACTGAGCCACGGCGCGGCCCATTCGGTAGAGCACTTACCTGCCGTGCTAGAGGTCCCGGGTTAGATTCCGGGCAGTGGAATTGGGGTTTTCTCCGACCAAGATTCTTCCCTAGAGTCTGGAAGTGTAATTGAGAGTGGGAATGTGTGCATGATTTAATGACTAAAACCCAAAGAATACGAGTTAACACCTTCGAATGTTTCAAAAGACATCGGCCGCCGATATGACCATTGGAGTTAAAGGCGGTGTATAAATAGGACAAGTTAAAAACAAAGGAAACATATATGTGAAATGATAAAGTAACAAACATTTTAGATAAATTATGTTTATAAATCATCAAGCATTAGATGAGAAATTAGATTTCAGTGGATGCACAAAAATTGCAAAACGAAAAGTAAGAAAATTAAACACGCGTGTCTGGGTAACTATGTGGAAGATAATATAACATTATACAATATTAATAGAGCATTATTTATTTAGAGGACAGAATTATTCGTATGAGGCAATCAGGTGGCGGCTCGTCCTTACGTGCTGAAGTGCTGCAGCACGCTCTTTTCTGTTTTATATATCACAATGTAGAAATTTTAAAACACCATGTAAGTAACAATACATTATTATAGGTGAAAGAAATCGAGTACGGCCAATAATAAACTTTTAATGCATGGAAAACACCTTCGTAACTAATGGAACACATCCGTGACGTCAACGTGCTGAGAGCCAGCAAGCTCGGTAATCAGTATTGCGCATGCGTACAACCTCCCCTTCTTGCCTCACTGATGTCCTAAGCTCCCATGACTTTCGCACAAATCCGTGCTGCATCTGCGCGGTGAAGCAGGGTCACCAACACTCATTGTTATAGCTGTAGAACTTGAATATGCATTAAAAATCATTTAACAATCTATCATTGCTTTATATTTTAGTTCTAGAAACAAATTCCATTCTTCTTACGTAACCAGATCCAATACCTAACCGCCGGAATTATATACTACAGCACAAAGACTGTACTTTCTCCAGAAAGTGGATACAACATTGGGTTACTACCGTCGGACTAGATGCCCCACTAGATGTTTGACGGATTCCAACAACCCTAGACTATATGCGAAGCTATGTGCATGACCAAAGTTATCTTCTGACCGCAACTGACTACACCTCGAAGGAAATCTATGAGCTATTGATGCTTCCCTGTAAGGCTCATGCTATGCGCATATCCAGGATTTGGAGAGCGGACACTCACTATTCAGCTATGTTCTCTAACATCTCATCGAAACATCTGTCGGCAAGACTCCGATCCCTATGTTTTATGGTGGTACATGATATCCTGACCACCCGCAGTCGTTTACATAGGATACGGCTCTCAGATTCAAGTAAGTGTATAAAGTGTGATGGGGAGGATACCATACAGCATAGACTTTATCAATGCGCAGTTGTGGCGCCGATTAAGGGACGCCTTGTGAAGTATTTACAGCAACTCCGTTTGACCCGATATGACTGGTGTACCCCACACATTCTTCTCGAACCGAACTTTGTGATCACTCCGCCTGCCAGACATCGGTTTTGTGTGGTTACTACCTCATACAATGCACTATGTACTGCAATATTCGGAGTATGTAAATCCTTTTGAATATGTGAGTTATCTGAAAACAGAGCATGCTAAGCTCTTTGGAGTTAGAAAATCTGCCAAGTTTTATAAGGCATATCAATTCTTTTTAGAAGGAAGATAATTATTTCTGTAGTTATTTAGTGTTTAGTAAATTTCGCCAAACAAGTTTCTTCTCTCATTTTTTCTTGTCCAAAATGTAAATATCAGGATGTGAAATAAATGTATTAAAAAAATAAACATGAAAATTTTCACTCCAACTATGCTTTACGTGGAAACTTATTCTTAATTTTCTCAAAAATGTTTCTCAATGTGTTGATTAAACCACACATTTTCATATATTTGTACGAATTATAAAATGATATATTACATTGTTTTAAAAAACGGTTATAAATCGCAGGGCAGATTATGATGCACCTATCATGTTGGCACGATACTCCATTCCCGCCACCATAACGACAATCCCTTATAACAACTGAATGTAGTTCACACGCTCGCATTGTATCTAAGTATGTTGTGTGACGCTATTTAGTGGCTATATCAGTATTTTTTATTTTGTGTGTGAGTGTGAAACCTGTTATAAGTTCATTTTATTCAGTGTATGAGTAATTTAATACTACGAAACATTTAACCAATATATAATGAATACGTTTGACGAGCTTCTGAAAACTCCCTTTTCAAGGAGAGATTTAGAAGAAAGGATTGGTATAAAAATGTTAGCGAGACCAACATCCAATCTAAAATTTAGCAAAAGGCGAAAGGAAGTAGAAATTCTGTTTATACCATGAAGATCATTCGGAATATGGACTTCATTTTTCGAAACAAGGTGAGTTGCATGGAATTTTTCCCGCAGCATGCTGTCATTTACCGGTACCACCCGCCTCTGGTAGAAATCAAACATTTATTTAAAGACCGGAAAATACTTAAAGCAAAAACAAATCCCATTTATATAAAAAGTAGTGTTACACAAAGCTCTGTACACACGAAAATGAAAAAAATATATCTATAAAATATATACAAATATAACAATTTATAACTTAAAACTTCACTTATCTTATAAGAAATGATACTTTTCTTATAAACTGTCCAGCATCGCTATATCATGTAAACTTTTAGACATCCTCAGCCGGAAACAAAGCTGTCGTCATCGTTGCAAACGCTAGATGTTAATATGTTCTTGTTAGTACTACCAAAATCGGAAAATAAAACAAATTGAAAAACAGAATCCACTGCCGGTATTTCAAAATTCATTACGGGATGTTTGTTTTCTAAAATATATATATATTTTCCCAAACCATTATATCTATCGGACCATTTAGCTGTTTTAATAATTTAACTTCTGGATTTATTTCATGGTTAAATGACCAAAAATGATCTGTTACGGACGTTGTATCAGTCTGTTTATACTTAATTTTATGAAACTGTTATAAGAAAAATATCACCATTTCTTATAGGTGAAGTTTTAAGTTACAAATCATTGTTTATATTTGTATATATCTTTTTGCTTTACTGTTAATATCTTCGTATTTTACGTATCTATAACATAACACTGGGCAACAATGAAAATGTTTTGGGCCTAAAAATAGTTAATTTATATGTATTTACATCTGCTAATTAAAAAGTCAGCATAAAATGATAGATTAGCGCTTGTTTTGAAGATAAAGTTACATTTCAGGTTTTAGAGTGAAGATTTTAAATTTGGGAGAATATGTGGGGGGAGTTGGCACACCTGTCAAATAGCAAAATACAATCAGAGAGAAATTTTGGAAATTAAGTGATGCAAAAGTTAAGGGAGGCATTTTTGTGGGACCACAAATAAGAGAACTTGTAAAGGATCCTGCATTTGACCAAATTTTGGAGGGGAAAAGGAAAGGAAGCTTGGAAAGCATTCAAGGGTGTTGTTCATGGACTTTAAGGCAAAAGAAAGAGATGACAACTACAAGCATTTGGTGACAGTGCTCCTGCAGAAATACCGTAACCTTGGATTCAACATGTCCCTTAAGATCCATTTTCTCCACTCTCACCTAGAACTTTTCCCTCCTAGTTGTGGAGCTGTTAGTAATGAACATGGGGAGAGATTCCATCGGGACATTTCTGTTATGGAACAAAGATATCAGGGCCGTTGGAATGAAGTAATGCTTGCGGATTACTGTTTGTCTTTGTATAGGGATTCTTCGGAAGTCCATCACAAGAGGCAAGCTAAAAGACGACGAAGTCAATAGGCCACCACATGATTCTCTTCAGACACGACTATCTGCGAAGTATTTTTCAAGCAATTTAGAACTCTAAGCATTTAATTACCAGTTTAAAAAAATCAAATGCACTTTCATTGTTGTTAGCATGTATGTAATTAAAATGTATCCTCTTCTCTCAATCTAAATTAGTAAGAATTGCCCCATGAAGTGCTCGAAACATTCAAAAATTATTTTTGTTGCCCAGTTAATTGAACTTTCACTTATAAATGCAATTGGTATGGCAGAATTCGAATTAGTGCTGAAAGAAAGCAAAAATTAATTTTAAAAAGCTTCAATGTTAATGGTTTAAATACGGAGCTTATAAAACACAGCTATCATAAATTTAAAGAGATTCCTAAAATTATTAAATAATTGCTGGTGTAAGAGGTAGATGACAAAAAAGTGGTACCTAGTACTCTATATTCGAACTGTATTATATCCAATTTAAGAAGAGGTCACCACAGGTGTTGACCCCGAGCTGTCACTAAACATAATAAATATAATTGTGTTAATTGCTCAGTAAACGCCGTCTTGGGTGTTAGGATCGACATGACATTCTCGTCAAGGGCTTTCAACACCGTCTGTATTCCAGAAACGCGCATTACATTTAATGGATGTGATGGGGCATCATATGGCAGCAAGGTATTACGTTCAGTTTGCATTGGATTACCAGTAATAATCTTCATTATGCAATCCACTTTGCTCCACACAGAGGCTTCGGATGAATTATCACTCCACTTTCCCCAAAGCGCTGCTCCGGTCATCATTATTACCCCTGGAGTGTGCTCATGCTTCTGTTATTCAAACTTACCTGGTGTAAATACTCTCACTTCATTTCGCCACCTCTGGCTTTCGACCCTAAATGCCTGGCTTTCTAAATTACTTTGTCGATGTAATTAATTTTATTTACCTCTGCCCAGCTTCACGTCTCCCTTCTATCCCTTATTATTTTAATTTTGAAACCACAAATATTGACATTATTAATTTTATTAAGGACTTACAGTGAGAATTAAAATTGTGTAATTATAGCAATAATTATGAATCACAATTTGTCAAGTAATAAGAAGTCATTAGCAAGGGCAGCTATGTGTTAAACAGAGCAATTAGTTTTACCACTTTCTAACTAAGGCAGTCAGAGTTTCGTGGAACTGAGCCAACAAGGCAATAAATGAATTCCAGAAATTCAGTAAAGAATGGAGAATAAAAATAAACATAAATAAGTCGAAATATATGGTCTTCAACAAGGGAGTTAAACTAAAAAAAGATGAAAAGTGGGTAATAATGGCAAAATGGTAGAAGTGGTCAATGAATTTGAATACTTAGGAGTAAGAATGAATAACATATGAAATTGGAGATCACACAGGAGAAAAATTGAAGCAAAGGGAAGGGCGGCAATGAATGGAATAAGAATACGCAAATATAAGCTAGAAATGACAACCAAATGGTTAGAAGGAATGTATGAAGCACTAGTTGAATCCAAAATACTGTATGCAGTGTAGATATGGGAGAGGGGCACAGAGGTAAACAAAACGGTGGACCAAAAGTACAGAAGGTTTTGTAAAGAGCTACTAGGCTTACCAAGATCAGCACCTAAGGAAGTAGCTATAGTAGAATTAGGAAAGACAAGAAGAAATGGAATAATAATGGAAAGAATAATAAAATTTTCGTATAGGTGTTTGGCCAAAGAAGAAGGGGAAATTATGAAATTATATATGAGACAGCGAAAGATATTAGAGAACTCAAATAGTTGGTGGGCAGAGATAGGAGAAATTATGGAAAAAAATAGATATGGGAAATATATGGAGATTAGAGGAAAGGAATACAAACGATGTGGGTAAATTGGTGAAATGCAGAACAGAAGATATAGAAAAACAGGAAATATGGGGAAGTCAAGAAGATATGAAATCATTACAATTTTACAAGCAACTAAAAAGAAACTGGGACGAGAATCATATGTAGATTATTGCAATAGGCAAGAGAGAGAGAGAGAGAGAGAGAGAGAGAGAGAGAGAGAGAGAGAGAGAGAGAGAGAGAGAGAGAGAGAGAGAGAGAGAGAGAGAGAGAGAGAGAGAGAGAGAGAGAGAGAGAGAGAGAGAGAGAGAGAGAGAGAGAGAGAGAGAGAGAGAGAGAGAGAGAGAGAGAGAGAGAGAGAGAGAGAGAGAGAGAGAGAGAGAGAGAGAGAGAGAGAGAGAGAGAGAGAAGGGTTAGCTTGGATGAGAACAGGAACATTATTTCTATGAGGGATAACAGATAGGGAAAAGGGAATTTGTGAATTACGCAGGGGAAAATAAAGCATAGAACACTATGAATCGGAATGCAAGGAGGTTGCAATGTGGAGCAAATAGGTCCGGGAAGAAGAATAGGAGAAAGTAGAGAAGAGGGTAGTAGCTATAAAAATGCTAACGAGGAAAAGAAGTCAAGAAGTATTGGTGAGTTCTTGCAGAAATTAAATGAAAATTGGGCCGAAATTGGAAAGAATATAAGAAAGGAAGATGAGGGAGAAGAAAGGGACTAATTAAGTAACAAGGAGGCATGGAGGTTAAGAGCTACCTGGCAGAGCAGAAGACCAGGATGCCATGTAAGCCAAGGTAGCAGCAAGGTAAAGACAAATAAATGTAGCCAAAACTTTAAATTATAAAATTTTTTAATATGCACAGTAAATATATCAATATATCATGAAAAGCAACCATTAAACAACTTTAAGAATGTACTTTCGCGCTGTCTAAAAGCAGCGGAGGTGTCCGCAAAAGTTAACAAACAATATACAGAATGCACCAGCTACCAAACGAACGAAAATAACTGTTAGTTAGCCACTGTTCTACGGTGTTTGGAATTGAGGGCCCATGACTGGTGTCAGAAAGAGAGTACAACAGATGGCAGCATAACCGTTTTATATGTTTCGTTTCAAAAAGTAACCAATATGTTGCAATTTATGTCAGAAAAGCTAAATTATGCACCACAGCTGCATTAAAGTTTAATGATTCGATATATTAATAGACATAAAAATGAAACCTTGTCTATTTTACAGGAATAATGGGCAAAAGAATCAATCTGTAGCAGCGTTAAAGTCATGTCTGGAATTATAAAATTAGACGTTTTCGTATCTTCATTCCAGTTTCAATAACCTTATCCGAGGTCTCGGGGAATATGATCTTGATCCAGGAGAAAGATACAAGCGTCCCAGACTTATCCTAGGAAATCAATAACTCAAGTCATTTTCCCATTAATCAAACATCCCTAATCTTACACCTATCTCAACTTCAATCGCCACCATCTAACCACCATCCCTGTTAAACACCCATCACCATGCCAGTAAGGGACCTAGTCCCGGTATGGCAAGAGTCGAAGGGCCCTCCTTTGCGGAGGAGGATAACCCTTCAACGACCCCACAGCGTGTCTCTTCATCATATTTCGTTTATGATTGAGTTGCGAAGAACGTATTAGAAACATGTCTAGTAAATAATATTTATAACTCTCATATTTTACCAAGAGCTAGGCAAATACCCAACGAGAACATAAGTGATTGCCTTGTAACCAATCAGAAGTAGCCTGTGACAGAACTGGACAACCGAAGTGTTCCCCACAGCCAATCCAGAGGAATAGTGTACAAATACCTCGTTGGCAAGACGTAACAACTGACGCTTGTCAAGTGGGTATGCTGTACAAAGCGAAAGCTTGTGATTTCGACACATACTTATTTATTACTTCGCAAAATATTGACTATGTGCGAGAATGGCAAGTTTTCTATTGCGCAAAAGCTTGTGAAGATACTCGGTTTGAGGAAATGCTGTGACCGAACTAAGGCAATAATCTTACAATAATGCATTCCATGAGAAGCCAGTGCGACATTAAAACCATACCAGGTCGGCTTGTTGGCAAAGGTTGTCACTCTGGTTTCCTCTCAGAGAGCAAAGTAATTTTTCGCTCTAAATCTAAGGCCGCAACTGATTATCAAGCAGAGATGCATGTTGGTATGTTTAAATACTCCTTTTGGAACAAGGTATTGCCGTTTTTAACAAATAAATCCGATATTTAGCTTGACTATCCAACAGGACCCATCAGAATTAAGAGAAGAGTTGTGCAGGTTGTTAAATTAAAGCGCAAAAGTGTTATGAATTGTACATACACCAAGAGACTTACACAATGTCTCCACTCACTCTTCTAAAATTTCTTGTTACGAAAGCTTACTCTTGTATATAGTCATCAGCATTATTTTGTTTTTAATCCATTCTAATTTGCTACACTCGCATCAGATTACAATTTACATGCCTTTCTTTATCCACTGTAATCTAGTTTCAATATTTACTCTTAAGAAGTTTGTTAATGGTGTTAATGTTTGCACGTTTTTTTGTAGTTGTACAACACGATAGTAATAGCTTATTGCCTGTTTGGAGGATTACACAAGAAACTGGATATGAACCAACAAAAATATAGGCCACTTTATGTCGGAGGTACCTCATTGTGAGCCTCATCGCACATGAGCAGTTACGGTGCAGCACCACACCCACCCGTCGACGACACTTTCGACCCTGTAGATGGTGAGGGAAGTATTGCTGAACACCCTGATAGGACAAAGAGACACGAGGACTTAGCAGCCGCATCCGTCTCCTCATTGCCAATAATGCCCACATGGCTTGTGGTCCAACTGGCATCTGCGACAGAGCAAATGAGAAGAGTGGCTGAATCTTCACAATCGATACGGAAGAGCCGGGGCCTGAAGGCGCTCTGAGAATCGGACAGTGCAGGAGCAAATGTGGAGTTAAAACGTAAGAAATAACATGTAGCAATAAGCTCGGTGGTAAACACTGAACTGGTATGCAGAAGACAATACTCGTTATCATCACTGTTGTAGACAAGAACGCAATCTGGGGACCATCATCAGATACAGGAGTGTAGTACCAATAACAGCTCAGAAGTTCGCGATGTTGAACCGGACATACTCAAATGTGAAAAAAAAACCTTAATATTTCGCAACGTGTAAGATAGGGGTAGTCATGAAGTAGCTGGAATTTATGTTGATACATATTTTATAGTAACATACTGTTTTTCTCTATAATACTACGAATACTAGGGTTAAGTGTGCAACAAACAGACACCAACAATCACAATATTCATTAAATTTTGCATATTTAGAGTAAAATGGTTAAATGTAAATAAATGCATGTAGTATTGTGGTGCAATGGAGCACGTGCTAAATGTTAATAAAAGAATAGTTTGCACTACAAAACAGATTTCTTAAATGGATTGCAGGAAATAGCCCAAAGGCAGTTCCCGCGTAGCATTTCAATGACTCACGGTAACTGACAGTTTAGGATATATCCAGAACTTGGAAGAATGCACGCCTCAGTGGGGTAGAATGTCTGCCTTAAGTTCAAGAGTTCCCCAGTTCGAATCTTGGTCAGGTTGAGTTACCTGGATAAAGCTAATGTGGGTAACTCTAAGCTCCATGTACATTGGGCGTATTTGAGCGTCATTTCGCCCGTTTTATGCATCGTCCGATATGACTTAACGTTGGAGGACGTAAATTCCAAAAAGGAAGAAAAAAGTACACTGACGTAAAGTGAATTTCCGTTTACTTAACCCTTAAATTGCCTTGCTAAATACTTCTTCTTGACAAATATTGCAACTCTTCCTTGTTATTGCAACGATTTGAACACATGAAACATGAATTGCAATAATTTGTCTATCTTCCTCTCATTTCTTTATACAATTATTAATCATATTACCAATAATTGTGATATTACTGTCACCCGAACGTCGGAACTCCCGATAGAACTGGCCGGCAGTAGGGTCAGACGTGAAGCATTCTGACCACGCTAACCATTTGTCTCCTGCCACTAACTGAAGGGATGATTACGAGAGGAATCGCGGGCCACTAGGCCGTCTCTTTCCCCTTCCCCTGAGTTCTCGAACATACATAATATTTCATCTAATCCGGAACCTTCTAGATTGGCCAGTTGGTCCTATATAAGCAACGCGCCGGGCTGGAGGAAAGTTCAGTTCTTGGCGAGCAGCGTGAGGAGCGCCCGATGAGGGAACGGACTGTGTACGTGAATCGGAGGAGTGTACGTAACTGCGTGCAGTGGACCTGTGACAGACGCACTGGTGAATTGTAATTGTGTGCATTACGTAATTCTGTGTAATCAGCAAGTGTTCCGATTGTAATTCGGTGGAAATAAAGAACATTTTTGAGTGGTGCAATTGGACTTTGAATTTCACGAACCCACAAAGTTACATTAGTTAGAAGGATCAATCAGTGGTCTCTAAGCTATACATGGAGAATTTTTGGTTAGTTCTGTCTCAAAATTGTTTAAGAATTCGTATCTAGTTAGCTTATATTATGAGATATAAGCATGATGTATTATTTGAAAATAATCTGCCAGGTTCTATTTATTTTGAATGTACTTTGTATAGTTATGTAAAGCAGTAAACGACAAGAGGCGAGACAGATACTTATTACAAAAATACAGAAATTTGTTCTTTTTTTCAAAATAGGCAATTTAAGTCAAATACTATCAATGCTGGCTTCCTCTATATTGACTTGAAATTTACAAAACGTTTGCGGCAATTTCGAAACCAGCATATACCCATTAGTATTTTAAATATTCAGACTCCTGTATACATCTTGCACCTACAACAAAATGTATATTGAAACCGCTTCTGCAAAATTTACCTCAAATATGATGAATTAAAACAAAAACTAAGCGTTTGTAGACAGAGCTTGCAGAGCAAATACTAAAGAATGGCGGTCGAAAAAAGTCATATGACTAACAAATGTAGATTTTTAATATAAAATCTTTCATCCGCGTATTATGCTTTGAAACCACGTTGCAATATGATATTTGTGACTTTGTAGAAATACTGCGGCATTATTGGAGAAGTTCAGTAATGAAGTAGATTAATCCCCAATTTAATCCCCTATATCCCGACTGGGAACACCACATTTTACCAGGAAACCATGTCGGTCGCTACACAAAGCCATAAGAGCGTCCTATGTCGTAAAAGTTCTCCTCTCCTGAATTTCTTATGATTAACCGTAAATTTAATAACTATTTTGCACTAAAACTAAATTTAATATATCATTATAAGTACTTTTATAATACAAAAAGGAGTGGCATTTTGCATTTAAATTATTTTGGAGGCAGAAGAATATGTATGTGTCCCAAACTTCCATCTTCCCTGCCATTTTTTTAAGCTTTCGATACTGTATGGCACACTGGTTTACTGGTAAAACTACATAGAATTGGACTCCCAGATTTTCTGATCAGAATAATTGACATTTTAGTCTCACAGCGCCAATTTGTAATGCGAATAGACAGTTACAAATCCGATCTTCGACCAATAGCAGCAGAAGTTCCACAAGGATCAATTCTGGCCCCACTGTTATTCAACATATTCATGCACGAACTTCTAAATACAAATCACATATCCACAGCTATGTATACCGATGACACCGTTATTTTCTAATCGCATCCAGACTTAAGTACTGCAATCAACAGGCTATAAATATCATTAAATATGTTATGTAAGTGGTTCAAAATATGGCAAGTAGTGTTAAATACTAATAAAACGGAAACGAAAATATTCTCCTCAAGATCTTATTGAAATCCACCCTCAATGGATCTGCAGGGAAAACAACTAACATGGAAGCCCCCAGACACCAGTCAAATATTTAGGCGTAATGCTTGACACTAAATTAACCTGGAATTCTCATATATCTGACATTTCCACAATAGTCACTTCTAGAATTAAAAAGCTGTATCCATTGTTACAGAAGAAATCACAGCTTGGTCTGGAGTGCTCAATATTGATCTACAAATCTTTATACGCCCCATAATTTCTTACGCTGCTCCTGTATGTGGTGTACATTCATCGACTTCAGGTTATACAAAACAAATTTCTCCGCAGTATTACAAAAGCTCCATGATTCATTAGAAATGGTCGACTCCATCAGCAACTTGGTATTCTTCCCATACATCTGTACTTCAAATTGATATCAAAGACATTTTTCGTTAGATTATCCGAAGTACCAAGCGCTGTAACCTATGACATTGGACGACGAAACTTCGAAAGGACCAGATTGAAAAGAAAACTGCCTCAAGACATCCTGCTCACTGATTCACAAGATAGCGACTTTTCTCACTAATTCAAAGTATATCCTCTATTAATCTCATAATCTAGCCTCGCACATCTAACCTCGCTTTTCATTCGTTATCCATCTCATTTAATGTTATTGTATGTGTTAGTTATCATGTTATATACTTTATCTTTTATTATCTTTCATTCAAATGTGTTCTTAATTGTTTCCTGTTTGTTTATATTATAAATTTATCACCTAATGTATATGTTAGACGACAGTAATTCCTCAGTTGTTAATTTGTGTGTAATACTTATGTAATATATCAATGGCTTGTATAGAAATACTGCTGATCAGCTAAATAATAAATTTTTAAAGAAACTTTCATCTCATTTATTACAGGGGTGCCCAATCCTAGAACATGCTATTTCCCTTACACCAGAGATTAAGAGAACGAGAGTCAGGCCTACTAGTCAGAGGCAGATGGATGTGCACACCTTTCGCATCTTGTACCTAAGAATGACGCCGCAGTACCATCACTGGAACTCAGTAACCACACATAAATGAATCGTTCTGCTGCCTGCGGCTAAAAGGAGGCGATTTCACCTACCTCTTTCTTGCTTGAATGGAGCACCACTGCGTTAATAAAATCCACAGAGTATAGCAATTAAGAAATAGGCTTTATAATCCCGGGGGGTTAAGGTCTCCTTTCCTGTCTGTACCAATATTTTGGAGTCGCATCAGTCCTTGTAGTCCAAATTGGAGGTTTGGATCATCTGTGGCCAAAGTTTCTGTTTCGTGCGCCCATCCTCATGACGTGACTTACTTCCATTTGGTGTGAATTTGTGGTTCGCGTTTCTCATGGGAGGCATAATGGCTGAGGCGATTATTTCAGGCTTTGTTGAGTTGGACTGCGTTTTTGTTTGGGTGGCACTTATGTGCTCATCCGACTTAAAGTTTTTCCTGCTTTTCTATTTTCCGTTTATCTGCAGTTTCTGGTATAGCACTTCGTAAGCTCGTTCTCTTTCTCCCTTAGCCTGCTTGGATTTTTCTCTCTTGTTTTGCCATTTCGTCATGAATAAGACATTCATGGCCTGAGAGTTTGCATTTGTACATTATCTTTAATTTGTGCTCCAATGTTTTGGCTAGAGCCAGCTCCAGAACTACGCAGTGGGCATTGTAGCATGCAATTCGTATTATTGTTTTATAGCCGTCTGTGAAAAATAGCGTGCCTGCCTCACATTCAACAGGTCTTAAGTTTGAATCTGTGTTAAGCTGAGTTATACTAAAAGGTTCTTTCCAGGGTTTCCAAACTGTTGGTTAGATTTAAATTCTATGGACTTCTAACTCCTTTGAGCATACTTTCGTATATTCATCGTGCCATTTTACATACCAGGTTACCATACCAGCTACATACCACTGCATTTTTGGCTGGGAAAGTGATGGTGACTGTCTTTTGGGATGGTCGTGGAGTTATTTTAATCGATTATCTTTAAAAATGAAAAACCATTACAGGAGCATACTACGCATCATTACTTGACAAGCTGAAGGCAGAAATTGCGGAACAACGGCAACATTTGCAGAAAAGGAAGATCCTAGCTCACCATGACAACGCTCCGTCTCACACCTCAGCTGTTGTGATGGTGCAAATCCCGGAATAAGGCTTGAACTGCTTGATTATCCGCCTTACTCACCAGATCTAGCCCTAAGCGATTTATTTTTGTTCCCTCCTCTGAAAATTGCGTTCGGTGAACAGAGATTTTCGTTCAATGAAGAGGAAATCACCTTCGTGAACAATTATTTTGCTGAGAAAAACGCCGAGTACTATTTGGACCGGTTACAGAGATGGGAACCTCGCTGGGAGAAGTGTGTAGTGTTACAAGGAGACTATGTTGAAAAAGGCCGAGTACTATTTGGATAGGTTACAGAGATGGGAGCATCGCGGGGAGAAGTGTGTAGAGTTACAAGGAGACTATGTTGGAAAATAAAAAAGTAAAAAAGCTCTGAAGAAAAGTCTTGTATCTTTATTAAGTCGGAAACTTTTCAGACCACCCTCGTATTCTCATACACTCATTTCGTAGTAAACAATCCACTACCAGAGCAGATAAACAGTTCAAACCGCTCTTCCTCTTGATGCCCCGCTTGCCTTCTTGTGGGGGGTTGACAGTACTTAATTGAAATACAAAGCATGGTATGTATTGGAGCTTTTAATTTTGAGCTAAACTGTCCACCCAAACATAAAATCGGTATAAAAAGTTAAACAGACAAGATAAAGTCATCCACTACAACCAGTACAATACAGAATCGAGAAAACATATCCTATTGCACAAATTTATTACTCAAAGGAAAAATGCCTATTTTTTGATTACGGAATAAAAATATAAAAGGATCTCTGTGTGTGTTAAATATGGAAATTAGCTTCCAAAGTCGCGACAAAAAATTTCAAGAAATCTCTCAAATCCTTAAATAGAAAGCTTTGATTTCCTCAGAAGAGCCCATGATAAATTTGATTAAAAATGCTACCTCCTTATCATAATTTTCCATTAACAATAAACCGTTACAGATGCACAAAATCTTAGTAATAAAAAAAAATATATATATATATATTGTTAAAGCATTCATTACACATATTTAAGACCAATAAATTATTTCTGTAGGTTTGAATATTCAAAATTTAGGATTTCATTACGGAGGGATTCGGTATTAGGCCCCTATGCTGAGCCCATTGTTCTTATGCCCCCAAGTGGGGCACCGTCGTGAGGAAGGATGAGTTTAAGGAGACAGAGGGCTGCCGACCCAAGGAGCCACGATTTCAAAATATTTCCTTTTATTGATTTGTATTTTCCAAACTTTCTCGAAGTCGTGACCCCCTCGTGTTCTTGCGAAGAGGACGCAGTTAGTGACCAGCTGTTGAAATATTTGATTACGTTTAGGTACTGTATATCACAATAACAATTGTACCTACATACAAGGCAATATGTAAATAAACCCTTTCTACAAATGTGAAGTAGATAGAAGCAAACAGGCAAAGCTTGTTGAGAACGGGTAGAAAAATCCATGTCAATGTATCACATCAGCCTTGCTTTTGTCAATGTCTAAGCTTAGAGTTTTTTTAAACCTATCCTACGGAAGAATCTATGCTGTGGTCCTTGCTCAAGAGCTGACATTAAATGAAACATAACACAGAAGACGTCACTTCCGGCCATCCGTCATTGTTGAATTTCCTTTCTCGCCCTTAGAGCAGATACGTGTATAGATTTCCAAAGCTTTGCTAAGAAATATCGAGAGAATTCCCAATAAGGTTGGCTCTGCTCTAGCTACAAAGTGAATTCCTTGATAATGAATTTGCTGCTCTTGCATTCTAAACCTTGGCACCATTTTGGGCACAAATTCATTGAGATTCAGAACTTGAACAGCCGTTTATCATGGGAATCATCTCAGCCCAGCAAGGTGTAAGGGGCTTACCAAGAGATTTATGTTCTAAGACAAGCTTTAGTGGCAGTTTAAGGGTTCCTTGTTTATCTGTTGCCATGCAGTCACTAAATAATGTCGGTGCAAAGCCCCCCATAGTCTGTGTTATGTAGCATTTTATTGGCAGTTTTATCAGCACCGGCATTCAATACATACTGCACAATTTATATTAGAGGAGAGAAGCGGTGAGAATAGGAGCAAAGAAACGGGGGGAGGAGAGTAGAAAGGAGAGAAACGGAGGGGTGAGAATAGGAAAAAGGAGAAGGGGAGAGGAGAAAGCAGGAAGTAAGGGAAGAGAAGAGTAGAAAGGAGAGAAGTGCAGAGGTGAGAATAGGGCAAGGAAGAGGGGAGAGGAGAAAATGGAAATAAGGGAAGTGGAGAGTAGAAAGAAGAGGAGCGGAGGGGTGAGAATAGGGGCAAGGAAAAAGGAGAGAAGAGAAAGCAGGAGATAAGGTGAGAGAAGAGCAGGAAGGAGAGCAGAAAGGAGAGCAGTAGGAGAGAAGAGCAGCGGAAGGGTCAGAATAGGAGCCAGGAAAAGAGCAGAGGAGAAGAAGGAGCTACGGGGAGAAGAGAATAGAAAGGAGAAGTGCAGTGGGGTGAGAATAAGAGTAAGTAAATGGAGAGAGGAAAAATAAGGTGATAGGGCGAGGGGAAAGTAAAAAGGAGGAGATAAGTTTAGCGGAAAGAACTAAAGAGGAAATAAGTAGAGAAAAGAGAAGAGAAGAGGAACGGTGAGATGAGCAAAGAGAAGAGAGGAGAAAGGAGGAGATAAGGGGAGAGGACAGAAGAAAAGACAAAATAAGCGAGGGTAGAGGAAAGAAAAGGAGTTAAGGAGAGAAAAGAGAAGAGGAGAGAAGAGGAAATAAGCAGAGAGAAAGGAGAAGATAAACAAAGATATAGGGGGAGAGGAGAGAGGAGCAGGTAAGGAGAGAGCCGAGACGAGATGAGGAGTTAAGGAGAGAGGAGAGGAGAGAAGAGGAGAGGTGGGAAGAGAAGGGGGGAGAAAATATAAGAGGAAAGGAGAACAAAGGAGATGATCGGTGAGAAGAAAAGCGAAAAAGAGAGGAAAAAGTGATGACATAAGGCGAGGGGAGAGAGAAGAAGTCTTATATAGTTCAATGCTTTTCTCTCATTTTCAGGAAGGAATGTTTGTCTAAAAGCCACGAATGCGAAGTAATTTGGAACCTTATAATAAATATTAAGGAATTAACATTTATGTTATGAAAAATCCAGTAGATGTAATTCGTGTTCAAGCAGATGTGCATGACTTATGCAACTAGTAGTTGTGAACCTCATGCAATTCCGGCTTGGAAAAACTAATTAATTACATGAATGAACGTGGCCCTTAAAGGAAAGAGAGCATTTAAATTGATAGTGACATGTCTAGCTCCGTTTTCTCCAAGCCTCCCCTTTCCTATAATTATAGCAACTAGGTTAACAAGTTCCTTACGTCATCCCCAACGATGGAAAGGGTAAATGCTGCCAAGGTGGGTGAGTGTACGTTATCTCAATAATCACTCAAATGGGTTTAATAATTCCTTCACTATTTTTTCCACTAGTGGACATGGGGCTATAAAACTACTAATCTCAATTTATAAATTACTAGGAGATAATAGGGACTTTTAATCTTAAGAACGAAGTTTAAAAACTGCATGCAATGAAACATGTAGTGGAAGTTTTTACTTCATCGCTAACATTAGAAATTAGTGGACCTATGTTTCACAAAGAGTATTCCAAAATTAAGGTGCGGTGAACAATATGTCGCAGATGATAGGCCTGAATAACGTTTCGCGCCTACAGCGCCGTCTGCCAGCTCTTGGGGAACATAGATCAGTGTTGATGTGCCGCAGTAGGCGCTTGCCTGTCGCTGAGAGCAGATCGAAATGGCGGCGTCAGCCGTAGCTCCCCCAATTGTGAAGTACGTGGTGTGATTAGATAGTTGCTGGCAAAAGGATCGTCATCTGCTGACATACATCGTGAGCTATGTCTAGTGTATGAACCAGACAAAATTAGCGACAAACAAGTTCGACACTGGTGTCGAGAATTTCGAAATGACCGCACAAATTTGCAAAGTGGACAACGGAGTGGCAAGCCTAATATTGGATCGACGACAGCTTTGGTCAAGTGAACCAAAAACTTTGAAGTGATCGCGTTTAACGATTAGTGGTCTGATTATCGAATTCTTAAATGTTCCTCGAACCTCAGTTTACAGAACTATCGCTGAAGAGCTTGGATATCGGAAACTTTGTGCGAGGTGGGTACCAAAACTGCTCACTGGTCAGCACAAAAAGCAACCAATGCATAGCTCACGATGGTTTTTGGAGCGCTGTAGACAAATGGTTTGTTCGCTTACATTGTTACGGGCGACGAGACATGGATAGCGTACACCAACGCAGAATCAAAAGTGGCCCCATTCCGGTTGAACCAAACCAAAAGAGTGTCAGCAATCGCCGTACACGAATCGCAAAATGAAGACCACCGTGTTCTGGGACAGAAAGGACGTTCTTTTGATCGATTTCATGGACCCTGGGGCAACCATTACAGCTGACGCGTACTGTGCAACGCTTACCTCACTGAGACGTGCGATCCAAAATCGACACTGCAGGATATTGTCGTCTGCACAACAAAGCACGCCCGCATACCGCTGCCAGCACCAAAAAGAAGATTCAAGAGCTCATTAAGCACCCTCCGTAAAGACCCGATCTTGCACTAAGTAACTATTTCCTCCACCTGCATTTCAAACGGTGGTTTGCTGGACAACGAATTGAAACCGACGATGAACTCAAGCCGAGCGTTACCAACTGGTTCATATCCCAGGAGGCAGATTTCTATGCCGAGGGGTTAAATGATGATGATGATGATGATGATGATGATGATGATGATGATGATGATGATGATGATGATGATGATGATGATGATGATGATGATGATGATGATGATGTGTATAGGGGTGCTCAACTGCAGAGGTTGTCGGCGCCCTTTAAATAATTATTCATGGCAAAAGCCAGATATAAATGTTTCTGAAACTGTATAAAAGTGTGAATAAACTTACAAAAATACATACACATAAAAATACTAAAACAAAATATAAATAAATATAAATATAAACTGCAAAAAATTCTCTTCACTAAATCCTAAAATCGAACCTAGAAAAGACCCTAAAAACCTTTTCCACTACTTTGTTATCATCTGCTAGCATTTCTGCATAGGTGGCCGGCAGCTGCAGAGACGTCCTAAGGTATGCTAGGCACAAACACTCTAGCAGCACGTGTCGGACAGATAACGCCTCGATGGAAAGCGTACAGACAGGAGCAGGCTCCCTTCCAAACAGAAAATTATGCGTAAAAGAGCAGTGCCCAATGCGCAACCGAGCAAAACTCACCTCCTCACGACGAGATGAACGATAGGAGTTAACCCAGGCAATCGGAAATTCTTTCACACATCTAAGTTCATTGCTGCGGAGAGTGGACCACTCTTCCTGCAAGCAGGTTTGTACAGCTCTCCGCAATTCGGCCCTAAAATCTTCCGATGTCACAGATGGTACTCCAACCCTGGGCTTCATTGTAGCCGTCTTGGCTGCTGAATCCCCAATTTCATTCCCCCGTAAGCCTACGTAACCAGGGATCCACGCACACACCGCACTTACGTCGGAAGCGTGTAAAACGTGGAGGGCATCCTGGATACGCTGCACAACAGGGTGGTAGTTGTACAGCTGCCGTAGGCTTTGAAGTGCACCGAGGGAATCACTCAGGATTAAGCGAGAGGTTAAAGAGCTGGTGCAGCGTTACAGAAAGTGTAGTAGATATGAACGGCAACTATGTGGAAAAGTTAGTTAGAAATGAAGTCACCTATTACCCTCAATAAAAACCTTGTCGCGTGAGGGATAGTTGTCGCGTGAGGGATAGTTTATTATCACCAAATGGACCTTGGTTTTCAAATGCACGTCGTATATCGGCCATGTAGATTATCCTTCTCTATTATGAGAAAGAATGTAGACCTTTGCTATAAAATATCTAAGAATAGAAAAAGGAAGTACAGAATTTTAGCTTCTACCTACCATAATTTTCTAGAGGCTGGCCCCACAGCTCAGTTGGTAAAGCCCCTGGTTGCCGTGCTAGGGATCCCGGGTTCCATTACCGGCGGTGGGGGTGGGGGTTTCTCTCTGACCAAGATAATTCCTCATCTTCCCCAAAGTCTGACACTAATGAGGGTACGAATATGTGCGTGATCTAATGTTTAAAACCCATCAAATGCGAGTTATCAGCTTCTATATGTTCCAAAGGCCAACGGCCGCCGATATGATCATTGTAGTTAAGGATATGTATGACTGAAATATCATGTACCTTTTCAGAAAATCACCTTTTACTCTTTTTAGTCTATAAAATAGTGTAAGCTTTCCTGAATACAAAGAATGCTTACATAGCAACCGCTAGCCATTTTTAAATACTCTAATCTAGTTTGAAAGATACGCAAATGCTAGTGTTGGATATAAATTCCAATTCTTTATCCTTCCCATATTATTAAAAATTTTCAGCATTTTTCATCATTTAAGATGCTCAGTGAGTCGCAGTTTTAGTTTTACAGTAATGAAACTTGCTATCCACGTTCACAGATACACAATGAATAGAAATTGTCCTGGATTTTATTGTGAGATACATTTAAGGTCACTGGGAGGTTATTTTTACCCTGACAAGGCTAATTTTTAGCAGTATTAAAATTTGAATAAATGGAAAACTAAACATTATCATAAATTGAAATTCCGTATGAGTACTACATAAGGATGTGTGCATTTAACTACTGTACAATATTTAAATTACGTTCACATAGGTCCATGCAAAAGTGGCATAAATCACACGGCGTGTCCTGAAAAAAATATTGCACCCTATCCTTCAGATGCACTTTACTTGTAGGAATTTAAAGCTACATGCACCAAGTTTTATCCCAAATAACCTAAGATAAGGCTTTATGACATCGACTTAATAAAAATCACATATAGTTTATACTATGCACATGAAAAATTAATTAGTTTTGAGTAAAACAAAAGATAATATTTTCAAGGACTAAATATTTATTTTCATCAATTTTATAAATCACATGAATATAAATGTTAACTGAATGTGTTCAAGGAATATTGACAAATAACCGCTACAAATTTTGTGTCAATATCTTTTATAGTTTTTGAGAAACGTGCACCTAAATTATGAAAAATCAAGGTTCCGGGAAATCACGATCAAAGATTAAGCACCATTCTCAGGAAGTGGGCGTATCTGTACGCCACCATGTTTAAATTGACGAATTAAAGGGCTTTAATACCAGATGACAACCTATGTTAGCTATCATTTTAAAGCTGAAGAATTATATAATTTTTTAACATTAAAAAAACAAAATGGATTCTTTGAAAGCTATAGAGCTCCCAATTCCCTTAAGTACACTTTCTTTACGTCAAAACACAAAAATGTAAAATTTTGGTCAAAAAAGCCATATTCATATATTTAAAAACTTCTGGAGCCTAAAGTTATTACGACACAGTGAAATCTACGGCGGATTAAAACACTGGATGTATTGGGAACCTGTTGTTAAAATATTAGACTAACATTTAAGTTATTTTGTCGCAAGGAACCTTTTAGGTGACGTAACCAAAAATAAATTTGTCCATATTTTCCAAATTATCAAAGTAAAATTTTTAAAATTTTGGGTTGTATTATATTTGTGCTAAGTTACATCTATAGTATAAATCTTAAAAAGCTAGCGTTATTAGTTCAAGATTTCATGTTTTCAGTTGTAGGTTTCCTTAAAGGCACGGTTTAAATGCAAAAGAATATCTAGAAATTACTAGACCATTTACACCGGATGGGTGGTAAGAAAGTCAGAATGGATGTTCCGCATCCTGTTATCTGTGTATAAGGGGATTTTTCATCCATAGTTTGGAATGGTCTGTACTGTTCGAAATTATACTGTCAGGCAATTATCGGAAGGCACGACCAACTGGAGCTGGGTAGGGGACATGAAACATTTAGGTCACGCCTATCCATTTATCTTGTGGCGCTCACTGAGGGGATGGTTAGAAAAGTAGCACGAGCCACTGTACCATCTCTTTCCCTTCCCCCTGACGTCTGGAACAATCGGGATGGTTGTCCCGAGCCGCGAAGCTTCGAGATGCAGCGATATGCCTATATAAGCGTCGCTTTGGACTACTCAGGAAGTTCTCAGTTCTGAGTTTTTGGTCAACTCTATAGAGAGTTGCCGAGAAGTGAGTGTTACGTAACTGTGTGTGATACGTATACCAACTGTAATTCGGTGGAAATAAAGAAAATTTAATTTGTACAACTGGAATTTTAATCTCACGAGCCCACAAAGTCACAATACTTATAAAATATACAGGAAATAATTTGTGGTAAACACATTTAGATAGTTCCGCAATGGCTTAAAAAACGTGAGAAGTAAACAAAATTAAATTATTTTAGCAGCGTAGATCACAGAATGATCATGCAAAGTCGGATGAGCTAGCTACTCTACAATAACATCGTAAGTTCTGATAGCATTCGATAATTTAATTAAGGGAAACGAATGTTTATGTTCAAAATAGCCATTTTATTACAAGGAACGACATTAAACTCTTTAAGGAAACTCTAGCACAAGTGAAGTTCGATTAGATAGTTTCACAACAATTGCATATAAGTCAGTACTATACATTTATATAGAGCCTAGATTGTATAACCAAAACGCAGGCTACTTGCTGAAAATTCAACGTATTGTGACTTTGTGGGTTCGTAGAATTAAAAGTGCAGTTGCAAAAACACAAAATGTTATTTATTTCCACCGAATTACACTTGGTTTACTTACAAATTACAGCAGAATCAAGTATCACACACAATTACGTAACACTCCAATTACGCAACACTCACAGTTACGTACAACTCTCCCTAGAGCTGATTGACAACTCCTCTGATATACGTACGCAGTGTTCCATTCCGTTTTCTAGCACTGTGCTCTTCACGGCTGCTCGCCAAGAACTGAAAAGACTCGTCCACTGCAGCCCTTATATAGGCCGATCGCTGTATCTGGAGGCTTCGTGGCTCGGAGCAATCACCCCGATTGTTCCAGACGTCAGGGGGAGGGGAAAGAGACGGTACAGTGGCTCGTGATGCTCTTCTAACCATCCCCTCCGTGAGCGCTACACACATAAATGGGTAGGCGTGCTCTAAATGCTTCCCACCTGGCGCCTACCTGCCAGCTGGTTCTCTCTGCAATTCCGATGTTCGGGTGACGGTATTAGTACTTTTCGGTAAAGTATCATATACAGACGGTAGTTTAAGCAAAAGTTTTCAGAGATCTGCTACAGAGAGGGAGAGAGAGAGAGAGAGAGAGAACATATACCTACAGTTCGTATGCTACAAAACGTGGCCGGCAGGTGCACAGCCCTTATAGCCTTTACTGTTTTTTTTTTTTTTTTTTGTAATTTACGTCCTCCAACGTTAAGTGTTATCGTACGATAAATGAAATGGGTGAAATGATGCTCAAATGAGCCCAGGGTACATGGAGCTTAGAGTTATTCGACATTCAACCTTCAGGATATATGAAGAAAACGGAAAAAAAGCCTTATCCAGGTAATTCACCCTGACCGAGATTCGAACTCGTGAGGCAGACATGCTATCATGTACGCTACCGAGGCGGGCTACTACATTTCTCTGCTCCAAGGTCCTACATCCGTTCTAGTTGTCACACGTCCGTCAGTGTTAATTGTTTTGGTTCTGTCCACAACAGAATAATACTGGGAGTATTTTAATTCGCTTGAATTATTTTGAAATTGCTTCGTTCGCAGTATACACGACAACAAAAAGCTTTTAAGTACGATACGTACTAACGCATTTTATAGTGAAGTTGTAAGGCAATTTGAAAGTAAATTTCCAGGCGTGGGTGTTCGGAGTAGAGAGACCGTTTGTTTGTAAATAAATTCAGGAAAAGAAATCAACTCGTGACAGGAAAATAAAGGTAAAAAGGCGTGTGTTTACAAAGCGTGTGTTTAAATGAAATCGGAGGAAGGCTAGAACAATCACTTCGAAAACTCAGGCGCCTTTCACTAGAAACGCGCATTTCGGAACTTCAGCATGGAAAGCAACAAAACCTTTGAAACTCAAACTATACAAGGCTACATGACCAGGAATTGCTACTACGTGATCACCAGAATTGAGTTAATTTATGTAATTGGATTTTAAGGAATGTTAATGATGGAACAATCGATCCACAATTAATTCTATTCAGTGACGAAGCGTGGGTTCATTTACATGGCCATGTGTCATTCCAATACAACCGATATTACGCTGCAGACAAAACCGTATTTCATTCATGAATTCCATTGCTTGATAACAATTTCGGGGTACGGTACGCAATAAATGGATACAAAATACTACAGCCTATTTTTATAAGTGTTTTAAGGTGAGAAGATACTGCACTGGGGTTTTTATTTTTACATTCTATTATTATGTAATCCTTCTAGATTACAAATATATAGTTATAAACTTCATTGGTGCAATATTTTTTACATAGTTTGCTAATTATATTAGTGAGTGTTAAGTTTTTGCCACGCCCCTTTTCGTAAGCTCTCAGAAAATCCATCATAACTTCTGTAACACTGAGCAGGTGTTTCTGAACTAAGTCTTGTTTTGTAAGCTTTCTGCTGTTACCACTGTAACTCCAATGATGCTAGTTTTTCTTTTGTGTTTGGCTGTGTATGTGAACAGTTATTTGTTTTGAATAATATTTTGTACTAGTTATTGTTGAATATGATATGGGTAGGCGAAAAACATTTGGAAAGAGAAAGCTTATAGGCAATCGATTTACTAAACATAGAAAAGTAAATGTAGAAAATATAAATAGAATATACAATGAAAGCACATGTAATATTGAGGTTAGTAGGCCCAGTTAACCCAACACATGTGCTAATCATGATATTAGTCATATAAAGAAATTGATGAGCTGCGAGCCCGGAAAGCAGATAAAATGAACAACTGGCCAAGAAGGCAAGAAAAATGAAGAGGAACTTGAAAAGAACAAGTGAGAATACAGAGGGTCTAGACTAAGCAGCATAAATGTTCTGACTCATGTGAGAAGTCAGTAATCAATATATCAAATTTAAAACTGCTTTTCTCAGTTTCAAAATTTTTCAGGTTCCGGTACATGTTTTTAAAAAAAACTAATCAACCAAAAAATATGTATTTTTGTGTGTATTAAGCAGACTAATAAGAACCCTAAGCTCCATGGACCCGGGCTCATTTAAGCATCATTTGACCCATTCCATTCATCGTCCGATATGACTTAACGTTGGAGGACGTAAATTACAAAAAAAAAAAAAAAAAAAAAAAAAAAAAAATCAAAATAATGCCGCGGCTCTGGGCATAAACGTTTCGGCTCAATTAGATAATAGACGGCAGATAATGCTTCACGAGCTTGCATGAGCAGTTAACGATAACGCGGAGAATGATCACAAACGTGGCAAACAATGTTATCTCAGATAAAGGACTTGCCGCCACAGGTAGGATTTCATGTCTGGAATTCTCTAGAGATATCTCGATTGAGGAAGGATGGTTGTTTTTTCTCGTTTGGGCGAGAATGTTCTCGACTTATGAATGGACATATAAAAAGGTTTGTGACACGCCAGTAGGATAGTTGTGTCAACAAGAGTAAGTTGTAGTTGTGAAACAGTTGTTGTGAAAACAGACAGCTGGAAGTGTTATTGTAACGAGAGCTAATGATGTGTCACTGTTTGTTATTGTCATCGACCTTGGTAGACAGATGGGGTACGTAACGTAATGCTGCTGTGATCTATAAGAGTATTTCTACGAAAATAAAGGAGATTTTTAATTTCTGCAGCTCGGCCTTTTAATTCTATGAACCCACAAAGCCACAGTAAGAAAGGGATTTTTCTCTGAGCTTCATAATACTTGTTTAAATAATCAAATTATCTTAAATGTCAGTGATTTTTTGTACAAAAACTAAAACAATTATAACAAATAATATGTGTTACTAAAGATAAAGCTTTTAAAAACGTACCTGGAAATTTTTATGCACATATTAATAATACTTTCTTAGTAATGGGCACCCAAAGGTCATGGAAATAGCATTGTGGGGATAGGCAGTATCTTCTCATCTTAAGGTGAAATACTGCAAGTTCCTAGTCCTCAAACACTGAATAGCTGCAGCAGATGCCATCCTAAAAAGTTATATTACAATTTTTGTTCACACTTTGTATTGGTTATGATGTAAACGTGTACAAGGAATACGAGCTGAAGCTTACCTGGCGGTGTGAATATTCCAAGTTTTCTCGGGCTTCAAGCCAGGTGTAGATCTGGTGATGTACCGACGTTTCGTGAGCATACATTGTAGCCGTTTTCAGGATACACAGAATGAGTTCAAACCATTCACCTGGCTTGAAACACGAGAAAACTTGGTATATTTGTACAAGAAAAAGTTACATAAATTTTAAACGTTTGTCAATAAAGATTCAACGCCATTTCCATTGTTGTGGTAAAAGTACCCCAAAAAACACCACTATAATGGCAATAGACATATTTATCAACACAACTTTTACTATTTCAACACATCGCAGACGCTAGTTCCGACGCACTGAGAACCAAAAAAGTGAGTAAAAATAAATGAAGGACGACTGCTTACCTTTTGTTGTTTTTCTCAAAGTTATGTGCAAGAGGGGTGAGTACCGTGCATACGAGTTATGTCTAGAAAGTATCCGACCTATGATGAGGAAAACTAGATTATTAAAATGATGGGATTGAGACACCATGCTGGGTAGGCTAATTACATTCCCCCGAATTCTTGTCCCTTCATTTCATCTCCATTATTGTGTCACATCATCTCTCAACTGGTGGTCTCTTTCAGGATAGAAGTTGTAGGGGGCCACACACATGTCATCTGCGTCGTCTTCAGGTCATAGAGAATCGCTTCATGCGCATTGCTGCCAACGCTCCATGGTTCATCTGTAATCAGCAGCTCCATCATGAACTAGGACTGTTACCTCTTCACGATTACATTCGCAGGATCGCTCGTCGTTTCTTTTCCACGAATCAAGAAGTTCCAGGAGCTGTGCATTATAACATCGACGTCCGCACGCGCCAGCCCTCACGCTTGAAGAGGAGACTACCACAGGACCTGCTTCTAAGTGATAATCTGATTTGAGTGATTCTAGTGCTTGCTGTCTGTCTTACATCTTCAATATTGACATAATTTCTCAGAGAGTATTATATGAGTCTAACTTAATGTAGTTAGGGGGCGGCCTGTTAGCCTACCCCTGAGTGTTATTGTTCTTATTGTACTGTTACCTTTTTTTCACTCTGATCTGTAAAGCATTGTACTGCTGATCGATCAATAAAAAATTATATAAAAAATAAAAAAGGATAGAAGTATCGGCGGGTGCCTCGGTGCTGTACGGCAGGATGATATGCTCCTGGTAAACACTTTCTAATTCTTTGGGACGGTCTCCGGGCCTGCCTGCTGGGACGTTTCACGCTGGGTGGGAGGCAGACTGTGCTGGCCTGCCGGGGAGTTTCCGACTGATCAATTATAGGAACCCTGCCCTCTGCACTGTCGTGCCCTTTAGGACGGCCAACCTCTGTCTCATCCTTCCTCCCGGCATTATCCTGCTTGGGGCATAGGTACAATAGACCAGGTTTGCACTTCCGTACCTATCCCCTCCCTAGCACAGTCCAGTCCAGTTCAGTCCATTTCATGTTAATCCTTGGATGATCCTGAACATTAACACCAATTTTGGTATCTATTTGATATTTATGTTATGCTGTCCACACACATACACACGGGTATGAGCATTTTTATAAAAATGTCAATTTTGAAATACAGGAAGTACTTAGGGTCAATTGGGAGCAGGACAGATCCAAGTCAATGAAAATCCACGTTGTCCGTAAAATGACGGAAAAATGATAAAAGAGCATGTACAGCATCACCAAAATATTTTTAATAGAGTTTATAAATTACTATCAGCACACTTTCACCTAAACAACAATGTATGTTCCGTAATAGCTATGTATCTGTACTTTTCACAATAGAGATACAAACTAGACGGTAGTAAGAAAGGCAGAAAACTTCTGCTGTCTTAGTTTCGTGTAGCACCAAGAGCAGCGTTATCTTGCATCTGCTTTAACATTAGAAGTTCATTTGGTAATATTTCGGCTTGACTCTCGAAATAAAGCATCAATTTCTCCATCTTTGCTACTGCTTGTCATAACCGCGTTGGGTGTTCAACATTAAATCTGTATAATCTTGATTTAAACGTCATTAACACTACATGGTGCAATAATGCCTTCCTCTGTAATCGGCTTATAACCTCCATCATTCTCAGGGTCTTCATCAACATCGGAACAGTTATCCATATCTTTAAAGCTGTCTATAAAATATTCCTTCACAATTTCTTCTTCTTTTTCAATCTTATTTGTGGTCAGTCACACACCCCAGGCCAGAATATTTTCCATTACTTTATGAAATTTTCTCTTTCAGCCAGCTCCCAGGCAAGTGGAGCAGGTAAAATGAATTCGCCCGCTGACAAGAGAATTCGAATAATGTTGCTACTGGGAATAGCAATTTATCGTTTGTAAAATGAGTCCTTATTTATTACACTAAACATAACTTTTTTCAAAACTAGTGAGGGCTATGCGGACATTCGTTTATTCGTTATTTCCCGCCTTCCGATTGAGTAAGAATGACGTCCTTGTTGACTGTTGAGTCTATCTAGAAATCATAGCGCCCTCTGTGGAGGAGAAGCGGTAATTTTTTGCGGAACAGTACGCAAATGACAGCGCTCTTAGTGTGGCTGCTCTATTAACTAAACCAACCAGCTTCCCCTGGATATGAACACAGAACATCGTCTTCAAGGTTGAATGCTACTTTCATACTGACATTAAAATTGCTGCGACATATAAATACAATTTAAACTGCTGCATAGAGGAGTTCATGCAACGTTATGCAGCATTCAGTTAAGTACCTCGGAGCGTAATGTTGTCAGAAGTGTCCAGGTAACGTCAAATTGACATACTTTTGTTTGCAACATAAACGTCTTACGTTTTATCAGTATTGGTGCGAAAAATTATGGTGGCGCTCAGTTCCACCTTGACGCTACAGTTTGTAACGAATAATATGGGTAGCTCAGGGTTGAACAATGTGGTTTCTTTCAGTTTATGTGTGGATATGTATGAGTAAGGATGGTTCTAATGACACTGGAATGCAAGTTTCAAACTGATTTAATGACTGCTTCCTTTTATCATCACATCAATCTCAAAGTTGCCGACCAAGGGTTACCAATATATCACTGTTTAGTGTCACTGTAGGTAGAATGCTTATTACCTGATAATACTTAATTAGCTACGTATGAACCGACTGATCTTCCCACCGGTTCTGATCTGCCTTCGACCAAGACAGAAGAAGAGGACTGCCTTAACCGGCTTCACACCGCGGACTGTCTGTTCTCACACTATACACAGCTGTGCGTGGGTGTGTAACTTTTACTTTCTCGAAACCTTTTATTCAACCAAAAATCCTTTATGACTATTTTGTCCATTGTGATTATTAGTCTCTGTCATGCAATTATTAAGGGTCCGAAGAAGACCTATTCAAACGGAGTAGTGTCATTCATTTAGGTTTTCTTGCTAAGAAAACCTCTTTCTCCCGTGTCATTTGTTACACAACTCAAGCAACTGCCCCTACACGTGTTGTAGCAGAGATCCAACATTCCTTTGAAATCCATCACGATTCTTTACTTATTAAATTCCTTTAATTTCGGTATCTGTATACGATATAAACTTTTTGTCATTCTCACGCTTAATTAAAAGGCCTATGAATGTTGGTATCCCTATGCATTTTAAAACTAATAGGTGCATCAAACATTTCCAAGATACAGGATAAGTTACTCGCAAAAAGAGAGATACTAGACGTTACAAAGTCACTGGTGCAAATCTAGAAGCAGTAAATAATGTTATGACAGAAAGGCCTCAAGCATACCTCCTTACAGTACAGGCAGTGTTTAAGGGCAATAGAGAAAGGAAATATAAGAAAATGGACACATAAGGCTATGTACTAGAGATACCTTCTCGTTTAGACTTGGATAAAAGCTTTTGTACATATTATAACACTAATTTATTTTTCATTCCTAGAACATGTTCCGCTAATTTTCTGGTTTTTAATAAAGTTACATTGTTAGGAAACTGTTGGTGATAGAAAAACTTTGAGATCAAATTGAAATATTCCTATTTTATGTGACAGGTTTACCATATGCATATATGTCTACTGTAACAGAGAAACAGATATTCATTGTGAAAAAAGTGTTCATTGACTTATTATTTCATATATTCTTCATGGTATACTTCTATGGCTGGATAATTAGCTTTGCAGTGCATTGCACTGCAGTATGCAGTTTTATAAACAGTTGTATCTACATACCAGGCGAAATTACGACCTTTATATCACGTGGGAAAGACCCACCTTTCAAATAGTCTATTTAGCTGCCGGTACAAGGAGGCCTCAAAGCTGTTGTCAAGACATCAATTACGATCACAAGCTGCTAGGGAAATCGTGTATAAACTCGCTCTTTCAGCAATGTTATCGATGACGTCAAATTTTGCGCGGTAAAATTACAGATAAAAATGAACAGCGTGTAAGTCGAAAGTTATGGTCTTCAAGAAGGGAGTTGAAGTAAAAAAAAAAACGAAAAGTGGGTAATAAATGGCAAAAGGGTAGAAGTGGTCAATGAATTTGAATACTTAGGAGTGAGTTTGAATAACAATGGAAAGTGGGGAGCACACAGGAGGAAAACTGAAACAAAAGGAAGGGCGGCAAAGGATCTACGGAGGGGGGGGGGGGGCACAGAGGTAAACAAAACGGTGGACCAAAACTACAGAAGGTTTAGTAAAGAGCTACTAGGCTTACCAAGATCAGCACCTAATGAAGTAGCTTTAGTAGAATTAGGAAAGACAAGAAGAAATGGAATAATAATGGAAATCACATTACAATTTGGGTATAGGTGTTTGGCCAAAGAAGAAGAAGAAGGGGAAGTTATGAAACAGCATGAGACAGCAAAAAAGATAAGTGAATTTTTATAGTTGCCGAGCAGAGATAGCAGGAATTATGGGAAAAATAGGAATGGAAGGTATATGGCGATTAGAGGAAAGGGATACAAGCGATGTGGGTGAATTGGTAAAATGCAGAAAGGCAGGGAATATGGGGAAGTCTAGAAAATATGAAATCATTACAATATTGACAAGCAAACAAAAAGAAATTGGGTCGAGAAGCATATGTAGATTACTGCAATAGACAAGAGAGAGAAGGGTTAGCATGGATGAGAACAGGAATAATACTTCCAAGTGGGTTAAGAGGTAGGGAAAAGGGAATTTGTGAATTGTGTTGGGGAAAAGGAGGCATAGAACTCTATGTAGCAGAATGCGGGGATGTTGCAGTATGGAGAAAAAAGGTTTGGAAGGAAAAATGGGAGAAAATAGAGAAGAGGATAGTAGCTATAGAGTGATAACAGGAGGAAAAGAACGTAAGAAGTATTGGTGAGTTCCTGCAGAAAGTAAAAGAAAAATGAGGCAGAACTGTAAAGAATATAAGAAAGAAGGAAGAGGGGATGGAAAGGGGCTAGTTAAGTAATATGGAGACATGGAGGTTAAGAGCTACCTGGCGGAGCAGAAGACCGGGGTTTCATGTAAGCTAAGGTATCAAGGAGGTAAAGAAAAATAAATGTGCCTAGAGTTGTAAATTGTAAAATTTTGGAATAAAATCTAAAAGCAAAACCACTACTAGTTCTCATATTTATGTCACATTTGAGCCATGCCGCAAGACCTCGTTTCCAAGTTTTAATAGATGGCCAATACTGCTGTAGAGTAATTAATATAGCGGTTTGGGAAACTTGTAGTGAAAAGAATTTACACAGGCAGTAACTCGAGTCGCCATTTTGTCTGATCCCATTGGACGAGGATAAACAAGCGAACGCTCATTAAGAGACTCGCAAGTTAAGAGACTAATCCACTACGCTAAAGTTGCCAGCTTTTTATAGGATCCTTTACATTAATTTGGAGAGATTAGCTTGTGTACGGTACAGCTCTAATAACGTGGTCTGCCTTAGGGCCGTGTTCCGCTACATGCACGTCACTTCTCTCCCTTCTATCTGCAACAGGTACTTCCTGGCTTTCACGCGATGAGGGTGTACAGTTACGACCAGAAAAAGTGGCTCACTCTGCCTTCAACATCATGCTGTTTGTTAAACGAGGCAGGGACAGAAATAACTTCGCTTAGGTCCTGTGCTATCAATGTGGTTTAAACCTAGGTTAGGTTCATACCATAGTTTTAAGTATGCATGGGTCGATACCAATTTTCCGCGATACTCGATACAATTTCCTCAGGAAGAAAATCAGTTTTTTTTTCCTTACACAGGCAAGGCAAGCAGAGTTTCAGAACTATTGCATAGCAACATGCTCTTAAAACATTTGATTCCCACCTAAGGCCACTGAGCCATGCTATTCTCATTGTACCTACAAGAAAGTCTTTAAAAAAACATTTCTACAAACCTTCATCTCGATTAACTCGAAGTACTTAAAGGAATAAGCTTTTCCAAGAATAGTTTTTTAAAGAATAAGTGGAAAGGGTCATATGAAGGTAGCTCATACAATATATTGTCAGAATGTTTATGTATTCAGTTACATTTTTCTTAATTTTAAATAATTTCTTCTCCTATTTTACAGATATATTCCTTTGGCCTCAAGATTTCGAGTTTATCCATGTGGCACATGGGCGTCCAGCTCTTCTTTCACCTTTAGGTTGGTACTGAAGTAAATACCTGAGGTAAAACATTTTTTGGAATCCTTGCTATGTGTTCTAACCAGTTACTTCTTAATTGTTATTTCTCACTGACCGTGTGTAGGCTAAGTATGGGAAGATAAAGCCAGACTGAAAAATTCATTGTCATAGCCGGAATTTGAACCACAGATTTTCTTGTTTGCCGTCCAGCCTCTCTAACCCTTGAGGTACTATAGCCAATGTGCCGACATGACATTAAATTAATTCTCACGAGTCAGTTGGAGAATTTAATGTCATGTCGGTACGTTGGCCATAGTAGCTCCTGGGTTAGAGCGACTGGACGGCAAACCAGAAGATCTGTGGTTCAAATCCCGGCTATGGCATTGAATTTTTCATGTTGACTCTATCTATACAACAGTTTATATTATGAGGAGTAAAAGTAACTGCTCCTTTTGTATTTAACAGTTTAAACCTAAGATCAAGTGGACCTTCGTAAGCGTGATGATTTTTAGAAATACAGTGTTTTCGTTGGACGGAGTCAACATGAAAAATTCAATGCCAGGGGCAGGATTTGAACCACTAATCTCCTGTTGTCCGTCCAGTCACTCTAACCCATTGAGCTACCATGGCCAACTTGCCGTCATGACATTAAATTCTCCATTTGACTCGTATATTTTCCCGGTAGACCACTAGGGGCTGTCGCATTTCAGATAAACCATTTGTGGCGACTTAATATCGTAAGTACTTGAGTCCCAGGCTTCATCATTTAACTCTTATAATTTTAGTTAATTAATGGAAATTAATCATTTCTTCACACTAGCCGTATCTAGGCTAAGGATTTTGATAGATGGAGTCAACCTGAAAAGTTCAATGCCATGGCCGGGATTTGAACCACGGATCTCCTGGTTTCCGTCCAGTCGCTCTAACCCATTGAGTGGACTCTATGCATGTTTAATGCTGTTCTAACACCTTCATGTTTTTTTATCTAAAATTGCATATCCCGCTACAGAACGGAAGAATTTTACTTCGGCTGATTCTATCTTTCTTCTATCTGATTTTATAAATGCGCAATTCTCACAGGCGTTAGTTAACATGAGAAATGCAATAGTTTAATAGTATTTTATTTGAGTTTCTTTTAACGATTTATTTCTCAATTTGGTAATTTTTATGTTATTATCATTCTTTCGGCAGTAAGATACGATAAATCCTAGATAGTTTAATTTATTTACCTGTTCTATTACTTTATTTCTTTTTAATATTTTACATCTAAAGTGGTTTGTCCCTTGGAACATCATCAATTTTGGTTTCCTCTCTGAAATTCTCATATCGTTTTCAGTGGCTATTTCCTTTCTAATTTGTGTGCTGCCATTTGAAGTTCCTATCTATATTGCTAAACACTACTTGATCATCGGCAAAAGGCACGGTGTTTAAGACCTTGTTATTGTTTTAAAACTTACATTTAAGTGTTCTTGCCATAGTCGTATGACCTCGTCTATGTATACACTAAACAATGCCGGGGACTTTGGCCAGCTGTGTTTCACATCTTGGTTTAGTTTAGTTTGCTTTTCAGTATTATATATACAGCATGTTTCGAAATGCCACCGAACGAATATAGATGTTTCGTAGTTTATAACTTCACGAACTCAAATTTCCTTGTCACAGCTTCGAAATTCTGTCAGGTATAATTTTATTCAGCATTAAATATTACATTATTTTGTTAGCAGGCAGCGCAGGAACCACAGGTGTGCGAACCTCAGGTTGGTATTGGGACGCACCGATCACGAAAACAAAAGTATAGCTCCTTGCTCTTTATCAGTGATCCTAGTCTCGTTTTCAGGTAATGGAGCAGAGGGCAGTTACTTGTGGACAGTGTCTGAGAGTTCCAAGATTACTCATTTTGCTATGATCTTAATTCTACAGTGCTTTCAACCAGTTACTGTAAAATCAACAGCTCCCTTTTAAGTCACAAATGTTCTACTTGGTATTATTAAACACGTTGTCTCATTGCATATGGCATTTAGTTTTGTTTAGCTTTATCTACAATTCTTTGATGGCGTTTTTGTTTCGTTTATACCTCGCCTGTAACTCCAATGGTCCTATTGCCATATCGGCAAACGTTCTCCTTTGGAACATATCGAAGGCATTAACTTTTATAGGTTGGGTTTTAATCATTAAATCACACATACATTCACATTCTCACTTCCAGACTCTGGGGAAGATTAGGAATTATCTTGGTCGGAGAAAAATCCCCACCTCCACCACCGGGAATCGAAACCGGTTAAAGAGAGACGGAACTGAAGGTAGTAAGCTAGGCGCCCTCTTCTAGCGTGGCCCGAATAAGGAAGGAAAGGACTTATGACGGTGAATCTAGGCTGCCTTTCCCTAGTGGTGACTGTATGCGGAACGTAGTGTATGGTCATCGCCCAAACTGAAGGAAGCAGGAATTGACGGAAATATTATAGTTGTGCTCCTTGCTATTAGATCAGAGCATTCTCGCGGCCCCCTGTCTCACGATACGGTCAAATGCGACGAACTGTTACGTTTAAGCGCTTAACTCACTAGAGTCCGAATGAATGGTGATATCTCGAACTGCTCAGAATGGCGGTATCCCGCACATTGTCTGGTAGTTGAGTGTTGAGATGTTGAATTAATTGGAGACGTAATATCTTCCACAGAAGGTATATATAACAGAACCCGGGGTCCCCTAGCACGGCAACCAGGTTCTCTGTCGACTGAGCTACGGGGCCCAGCCAAATTCTTCGATATTCTCTGTTCTTTTTATCATTTAATGCTTCCATCCTCTATCTCACTAACATTAACTTACCTCTAAGATGTTTAAGCTGCATATGTCCACCAACATATTTGCTGGCATCAACCACTATAACGGAATGTTGGAACACTTTAAACACTATTAAACAAATAACTAAAGGATAGCTTCTTTATTGCGGTTTCATAAGGCAAAGAAATTACTAATAGTGGCAAGCTACCGTGGAGTATGTCGGTATGTTTCCAATCAGCTACAACACACGACACGGAGTGTAATCCACACTAATTCTGGAGCGTTTTTATGCGACTCTACTGACGGTAAAAAACTATTTATATATGTCACATAGAAGGTGAACAAGTACTTCTTTATATACCTTCGATGTTGTTTTGAAACATCCTGTATATATATATACGTTTAAATTATTTATAGTTAGAAATCAGGGCTCAAAAATACTAGTGGTGTAGCAGATATTTAATTGATGATATTTGAATTTGGGCATTCTGGAGATTAGAAGGGAAAACTGATGATGAGAAACTTCTCTGGCATGAGGATGTTCCCTCAATACACATTTTGGGTACTGCTAGTGATTGATTGTGGCTTTTTTTTAAATCAGTGGGAGCCTTTGGCGTTTTGCAAAACTTCAATAAACATGGACAAAGCAGATGACAGATTGATACGGGAAAGAAACTCTTTTCTCTTCATCTGACACCGGTTTGCGTATCGAACTTATCTCCCGCGGGCAACAGAGCTCTTTCATTTTCTTACCATTTTCCATATCCGGCTCTTTTCTTTTGTGTTACACGCTATCAACATCATCGCCGTTATGCAAGCTTATTAAACTTCTCACAGAGGGGTCGAAGAAAGAAGCGTATTCCTGCCTCTCTTCTGTTTCTCATAAATAATTCCTATCTAAACATCAGCTTTTGACAGGTTGGTACTTACTTTCACTTCAAAGTGAAATTCATCTTTTAATTAAACACCTCGTTGTTGATGTTTAACACCTCGTTGATTGTATACTGTTCTTGTATGACTTTCTCTACACACTTCTCTTGCAAACGCTTCTTCTATCTACTACAGCCAATCGAGATAAACAGTTTTAGAAATAAAGATATACAATGAAACTAAATTGAGAACACTGGGACAAATACATAGCAGATCTAAAACATAACCTACATGGCCGCCAAGATAAAGTTTATAAATTTATTAGAAACCTAAATTCAATGGAAAAAGACAAAGCAAATATAAAAAACATTAAAGATGAAGAATTAGAGGAATATTATAAAATCTCTGGAACACAGGAGATAAACAAAATAGGGAAATAGAGCAGAAGTAGACCGGTTAGAAGTAGAAGAATTAATAGAAAGTATAGCCAAAAGCAGAAATAGGAAAGCCTGCGGAATAGAAAATATTAATTTAGAATTAATTAAATATGCTCCTAAAGAATTACATGACAGACTACTCTATCCTCTATCTATATAACAATTGTTGGGAAACAAAAGAAATACCGCAAGAATGGAAGATAGCTGAAGTGATATCAAGAACAAGACCTGAAAATTATAGAGAGATTAGTTTATTGTGCTGCCTACAAAATATATGCCAAAATAATAAGTACTCGTTAAACAAAATAAAAGATGCGCTACTCCTAGAAGAACAAACTGGTTTTAGAAAAGGAAGAAGCACCATTGACAATGTTTTTACTCCTAAACAAATAGTAGTAAAACGACGAGAATAACATTTAGAGACGTACTTACTATTTATTGACTATTGTAAAGCTTTTGACAAAGTATCACAAATGATACTGTAGAAAATTTTAAATAATAGAGGATACCTTGACAACTAATTGAAGCTATAAAAATATGTACATTGACCCAAAAATAAATAAAAGAGAACCAGTAATAGTTAACGGTGGCGTAAGACAAAGTTTTCCTTTATCAAACGCACTTTTTAATTTATATGTTGACGAAATAGTAAGGATTTGGTCGAATAAAGTCAATGGAGGCTTTAATGTATCAGGAGCTAAATTGATAACTGTGTTGTATGCAGATGATCACATAATAATGGACACAAATGAAGATGACCTGCAGAAAATGCTGTATTGTCTAGATAAAATTGCTACACAATATGAAATGAAAATATCAGCAAATAAAACCAAAACCATTGCACTTAAAGGAATTAATCCAGTAATATCATAAATAGTGTTGGATAACATAATAATTGAGCAGAAATCACACTTTAAGTATTCAGGATGTAATGTCTAGTACCAAGGGGAAGCTGATATAATAGAGAAAATAAATAAATTTAATTATATAACAGGCATAATAAAAAGAACATTAAAAAATAAAGCAAGAAAGACTATATAATAAAACTATACAAAACAATGGCAATAGCAACTCTGCTCTATGGATCAGAAATATGGACACTAACAAAAAATAGTACGAGAATATGGTCATTAGAAATGAAATTCATAAGAGCAATTGCTGGATATACCAAAATTGATAAAAAAAAAAACCATAGTCAGGATATTAGGACAGAATTAAAAGTAGAAGAAATAAACCATACTATTGAAAGAAAGAACATGTTGAGAGGATGAATAATAACAGAATACAAAAATAGCCTTAAACTATAAACCTATAGGAAGAGGAAACCACTGAAGACCGAATAAAAGATGGGCAGACCAATTTGGAGCCGGAACGGGTTAAACAATCCAAAGCCGTGAGGTAGAAGAAGAAGAAGAAGTAGAAGAAGAAGTAGAAGAAGAAGAAGAAGAAGAAGATGAAGACGAAGAAGAAGAAGAAGAAGAAGAAGAAGAAGAAGAAGAAGAAGAAGAAGAAGAAGAAGAAGAAGAAGAAGAAGAAGAAGAAGAAGAAGAAGAAGAAGAAGAAGAAGAAGAAGAAGAAGAAGAAGAAGAAGAAGAAGAAGAAGAAGAAGAAGAAGAAGAAGAAGAAGAAGAAGAAGAAGAAGAAGAAGAAGAAGAAGAAGAAGAAGAAGAAGAAGAAGAAGAAGAAGAAGAAGAAGAAGAAGAAGAAGAAGAAGAAGAAGAAGAAGAAGAAGAAGAAGAAGAAGAAGAAGAAGAAGAAGAAGAAGAAGAAGAAGAAGAAGAAGAAGAAGAAGAAGAAGAAGAAGAAGAAGAAGAAGAAGAAGAAGAAGAAGAAGAAGAAGAAGAAGAAGAAGAAGAAGAAGAAGAAGAAGAAGAAGAAGAAGAAGAAGAAGAAGAAGAAGAAGAAGAAGAAGAAGAAGAAGAAGAAGAAGAAGAAGAAGAAGAAGAAGAAGAAGAAGAAGAAGAAGAAGAAGAAGAAGAAATAGTGTGTTACATATTGTGACTTCGTGGTTTACGTAGAGTCAAAAGTCTATTTTGTATAAATATTGTCACAAGTGACTGTTTTAACTAATACGAAAAATAGTTCATCTGACTTCAGTAGTACGTGTGACGTCACTCCCCCATTCCATCACCCGTTGGATAATAAGTTGGTGTAAGTCGGTTGCTTGCTCTTTCTTGGACCATCCTTGGGCCTGATCTGATGGATTTGTCCGCAGTCTCTTTAGGCAGGTAACCGGCCGCTGTGGCCACCCATGTATTGTATTTGATTGTAGTAAATATTCTTATTGAGTGAATTGTAGTTCTTTTGTAACCTAATAGAAAATTCCAACCTTCCGAAAAGCATGCATTTCCTACTATTGAGCTACTCTTCCCCGGGCACGATCAGACCATGTGGTCTTAATGCAATAACATCCATTGTTAGCCCGTCAAAATATAGAACACTTTAGTGCAGTGAAAAGACGTGAAATTGAGAATCAGGTGTCTTGAAGGCGGACTTGGTGCTCCGCCGCTCGTAAACAAACCAAAGAAATCACTGTGGTACACTTCAAACGTCTACTGTCACCATAGCCATCACACAACTCCACAACACACTTCGATAATCACACAAGTGCAGCTCTATCACCTTGCGTGTATCCTAGTCATTGTTTCTAGAATGCCGTAGATCTTCTGAGAACAATCGCGGCGGCAAGAGAAAATCGGAACATTCCAGAGACTCTATCTGTCTGTTTCTTTCTCTTGGCAAGCATCCAGCTCTCCTCCCCACGCGCCCGTCTGCGGCTTGTGGCAGCGGCACAACAATGCCCTTGGTGACAATATTGTCACCCGATCGTCGAAGTAACGGAAAGCCAGCTGGCAGGAAAGAAAGAGACAGATAGCGACCATTCCACGCCCACACGTGTGACTGGTTGGTACTGTATGAGGGAGAGGATGAGAAGGGGAGACAGAGTTATATCTGGACAACTCTTTTCCTTCCCTCGCCACCCAAAAAGATCGTGTTTGCTGTAATTTTAGAAAAACCGGCAGCTCGTGTATAAATAAGGGACACGGGCAGCTGAGGAGAGAGTGAATGAAGTTGATATCGAGCATTGTGCAGAGAGCCTGGAAGATTGCTTTCGTGTGTGTTTACTTCATTCTGCTGATATCAGAGTTGTACAAGTGCCTTTGTACGGAAATAAAGAGCATTTTGAACTTCTGCAAATTGTACTTTTAATTTTGGAACCCACAAGGTCACAATATTTACCTGTAGCTTCATCGGGAATAGACGATATATAGCAAGTTAATGAAAATCGTTGAGCCAGTTTTACAAAATGAAAATATTTGACACATGCCCCATGTAAACAACAGCTTGGAATGGAAACATCCTTTGAAAAATAGACTTGTCAACTCCTTGGAACACGTAAGTTTGATATTTAAATCGGATTATATCTTTGAGCTCTCTTACTTAAAAATGGGACAATTTGGGAGGCGAAGTAGTAATTAGAAAAAAATTGTCAGAAAAAGGGGAAAATAACAGGAGAAATATAGGAAATTATTTACAGAAAGCTAGAGAGGTGGCTGAGAGGAATTAAGAGAAAAAAGGTAGAGTAGGATAGGTGAAATGGCAAAAGTGTAAAAAGGAGTAGAGGGCCCCCAATACACAAAAACCTATGGTTAGGTGTATGGGGACCGAATTATTATTCATTGGCAAGCAACATGATAGGATCTTCAGGATTTACGAATATACAGCGTTTTACAGTATGGATTTTATAATTGTGTTCTTGATATTTTATTTCGATTTGATGATGTAAAAGGCAGGATGAAAAATAAGCTACAAATTAATTAATCATAGAAAGACACATACACACAGACGTTTATCTAAAGAGCTTTTTTTAGCTTCTGAAACTTTCAAGCAGGTATTTCCAGTAAAACATCTATGTCCCACTTTTACATGGATGCAATAATTCCTCTGCTTGCGATAGTAAAGTAGTACAGATACAATACACACACACACACACACACACACACACACACACACACACACACACATATATATATATATATATATATATATATATATATATATATATATATATATATATTATTTACTTCCTCCAACGTTGTCATATCGGACGATGAATGGAATGGGTGAAATGATGCTCAAATGAGCCCGGGGTCCATAGAGCTTAGAGCTCCTCGACATTCGTCTTTCAGGATAAGGGAAAACCCTGGGAAAAAACTTGTCAAGATAACTCACCCTGACCGAGATTCAAATTCGGGACCTCTTGAACGTGAGGTAGACACGCTCCCACCACGCTACAGAGGCAGGCAATATACATTTATATTTTGTAGTTTTTTGCCATAATCTCAGTTCCTAGTTGTAGACTGGAATTAATAGCTGAGAAGATATCCCGCGGCACAGAACCCTGGGAGGAAAGCTATGGGCTGGAAGTTCTCTAGTTTTAGAGACACCACCCAGCGTGAGGTGCAGATTACCTTGGTTTATGCTTGCAGCCTCCAGCTGTAAGTGTTACGACATCTCAGGACCTACCTTCAGCAGGACAGACGACTACAACACCGCACGTAGGCTGCATCAGTTCCTGATCTCTATAAAGGCTACATCTGAGCCTTATTTCTATTTAGCCATTACACACTTCGCAACAGGATGGAAAGGCTTATTACAGGGTAGGGTGTGTAATTATTCACCACAGCAAACGCAGAGGATTGCCAATTGTAATTACCGCTCTGCATTTCCGATTGAGAGGGCACTTCTTTCAGATCGCAGCATCAAAGAGGAGCAGTGCGTTATTTGTCTCATATCAAATTTGACTGCACTTCTACAACTGGAACGTAAGCGTCAGTGATAATCACTTTTTCTGCCCAGTATTCATTTTCTAATTAATATAAAATACGCCACAGAGACTTTTAAACAGCTTATTTTAAATTCCCACAACTATAAAGTCTGTTTATGGATTATGGCTTCACGGGTGATCAGCCGAGTCAAATTGATGAAGATCGAGCTTTCGGCCAATGTGAACTCTATGGCCTTCATCAGGAACAAAAGTCGAGGGGCCAGCCTGGAATGGAGCTTTCGGCCAATGTAAACTCTATGGCCTTCATCAGGAACAAAAGTCGAGGGGCCAGCCTGGAATGAGCGAAAGAGCTACATAATAGATGAGGGTGAAATGAACGATAGGAAAGAGGAATTATGGAGGAATTTGTGGAACAATGGCGGTGAAACCGGAGGACCCGGAGGAAACCCGCCTCAACACCGTGTTGTCCACCGCAAATCTCAATAATTATTTAGAGGCCGCGCTCAAACCATCCCCAACCGGCTCTCTTTGTAGGGAAAAACAGTTCCTCCCCCTAACCACAATGTCATAAACATCTTAGAGTCTGTGAGGTTTAACTTGGCGTATTCTCTACTGTCCTTGTATAAGATAGAATGCTGTCCTTGTCTAGCACACGTGGGCGGAACAGCAACCCCGCTTTGTCGTGATTCGTGGAATGTAGACGGTCCCAACCCCCACTCCGTTGTGTGTTGATTAAAAGGTTGTCAGTGGCGTATGAGCTATAGAACTGTGAATTTATTGTTTTGTGGATTTACACGTTACACAAAATGTTTTCAGTGTTGCAACATATGGATATAATGTTGAATTATTTTCTTGTAGTTTTGGTTGTGTTTGTGTTGTTTCAAGTTGGATCTCGACGGAAAGTTCTAAAATCAGATTCTAGGGAAATTGTAATCAAAGTTCACAGTTTCTTCAGTGATGAATGTGAAGCTTTAAAATGTGGAAAGCCAACTATTTCAGTAACAAGCATCGTTGAGAGAACTGCTGCTGCTACAGGTATTTCTTCTCCTTCTGTCCAACGAATTTTAAAAGAACACAAAAATGCAGAAGCTAGCGGCGGTAGACTGCAAACACCAGGCAAAAAGCGCCCTAATAGAAGACCGCGAAAAACAGAAATTGATTCATTTACAGTTGCTGCTATTAAGCGAACAATCTATTCGCTGTATCGTACGGACTTTCTGCCTAGTTTGCTGGACATATATGAGGCTTTAAGAGCTAAAGACTTACTTAAAAGAAGCGTGTGGTCCTTCTTAAAAAGCTTAATTTCACTTACAGTAAAAATTCGCAAGGAAGACGCTTTTTAATGGAACGAATGGATATTTTTTCTAAAAGATTTAAATTTTTAAGACGAATGAAAGAACTCAGATCTACAGGTAGGCCTATAGTGTACTTTGACGAAACGTGGTAAATATAAAACATGAGAAATAAGGTGTGGAAGTGTATCGCTGATGAAAATGTAAGTGATTTACCTCTTAAAACACCAATCGGCAAGGGGCAGCGATTTGTAGTTGAACATGCTGGATATTCAGCAGGATTTATTCCTAATACCTTGCTGGCTTTTAAGTCAAATTCAACCAAAGACTCCATAAAGAAATGGATAGTAACATTTTCAAGGATTGGTTTGTTAATACATTACTACCTAACATCCCGTCTAATAGTGTCATCATTATGGACAATGCCCCTTATCATTCCATAGAAATTAATAAAGCACACACTTCATCTTCACTCAAATCCCATATGCAGGAATGGCTTCGTTATAGGAATATTGAGTTTGATCCACGAGCAACAAAGCCGGTGCTATACGAATTAATTAAACTGAAAAAATATAATTTCAAGGAGTATGAAATAGACAGTCTCGCAGAGGTACACGGTCATACCGTAGTACGATTGCCACCCTATTATTGCGATTTTAATGCTATAAAACTTATATGGGCGCAAGTGAAGAATGATGTTGCCAAACATAATATTTCATTTAAAAGTGTCGATGTAAGAGCCTTGTTTCATAGTGCGATTACAAAAGTTACCCCAGAAAACTGGAAAAGGGCGTGTGAGCATGTACAAAACACTGAACAGTTTTACTGGGAGAAAGACGGTCTGATAGATGAAATTACAGACAGGTTAGTTATAAATTTAGAAGACTCGGACTCGGAAGAAGAAAACGAAGATTCGTTTGAAATTTCTGACTGTGATTCGGGAGATGAGGAACAATCGGAGCAAGAGGAGAAGGGGCGCTCCGCCACTGATGCATGCTTGGCTGGGGTGTCTGCTTTGCCTGTCATAGAGTGAGGCGGTGAGTATTCCTTTCTCTTTCTAAAAGGCACACGACTAGTTAAACCTCACAGACCCATAGGAAACACCAACCGGGGTCAGAGGTGAAGAATTTTAGGCAGGTGTTTACAGCTGAGAATACCCAGGGTTGCCGCTGTTTAAAATAACGTTTAGAGGCAAAATATTAATAAATAAATAAATAAATAAATAAATAAATAAATAAATAAATAAATAAATAAATAAATAAATAAATAAATAAATAAATAAATAAATAAATAAATAAATAAATAAATAAATAAATAAATAAATAAATAAAGCAGAATTCACTGTAAGAAGTAGTCGTTGATCTGTTCAAATACATTTTAAATGATTAATGTTTCCTATAATAATACATAGTGTTGCAACCCTTTATAACAAAACTGAAAAAAGATATATTACCTATGCTGTTATGACATAGTACTTATATTACCTACAAGAACTAAATGCGTATTATTAACACAATATCCAAGGAAAGCTTATTAAAACATCATTGCAATTTTAAAAGGGTTAAATTGCATCAGTGTGCATGAATTTGCGAGGGATATTTACTTGCAAATCAAAGAAGCACTTTGGATATTCTGGTAGTTAATAATAATTTATAAGCAAAGATTGCACGTTAGAACTTTGTTTATTGCAATCGTGAGCCGATTTATCCTAAAACATTCTCCTTTATTCTATGGCAGCTACAGGTGGTGAATTTCTGTTGACTTAACAAAGCAATAAATACTCCAAAAGTAAAAAACAAAAAAAAGAACCAAGGATTTAAAGAAAAACTAGTAAGGAGACTCTATTACTCTTTAAATTTTCGAAGAGTTTTACAAGGTTGAATAAAGTTAAGCAGTTATTTTTTTTGGGGGGGGGGGGCCTTGTGCTAAACGCAATTTAAATAAATAATCACGTAATTCCGCATAATAATTAAATGTCATAAACGCTTTAGAACTCGAGAAATTTTAGATATACTGTTAGGTATATATTACAAGTATGAATGGAAATCCATGTTAGCATATCCATATTAGGTTCGACTCCCAGAGTCTCCACATCTTAATTAAATTACGCAAGTGCTAAACGCCAATAACTATTAAACACTAATGAATTCATAAAACTATGCTAAGTAAAACACTATGTAACTTCTATGAATATAAGCTTAATTAACACACATGGAAGCACGTTTGCACACTCTAAGCTAATTTCTGAGGACTCAAGAAAAATATTGCAACAGCGCTCTAACTTGCTGAACGTATTAAGGACTACCCCATATGTTTAGGGGCGGAAAACCCTTATAATTGCTTACATGTGAGGAGGCGTGGTCAGAAGGGAAAGCTTTAACTCCATCTGGGATACAAAGGACGAGGATACTACAATAATATTCGGTTATACTAACACATCACTAGAAATATTTGAAAATGTCGGGCCGCCTATACGTATCAGTAAACAACATAACAAAGAACCGTGCCCGCCTCAGTGGCGTAGTTGGTAGTATGTCTGCTTCAGTTCTAGAGGTCCCTAGCTCGAATCTCGGTTAGGGTGAGTTATCTGGATAAGGTTTTTTCGGGTGTTCTTCCGTATCCTGAAAGACGAACGTCGGGTAACTAAGTTCCACGGAACCTGAGCTCATTTGAGCCTCATTTCACCCATTTCAGTCATCGTTCGATATGACTTAACGTTGGAAGGCGTAAAAAAAGGAAACCGTAGCCAGACGAAGATTAAAATTCATATTTAAGCTCAGCATCTGTCACTAAGCGACACAAATATTTTCAATAGGCCATAATTTTTGAACGAATAACAGAACACACGTACAACTTCGGGAGAATGTAACATACAATTGGGAGATCTCATTACACTATTTATATCTCAGAGAAAATGTTGGAAGTGTCCTCCACCAGAATCTATACCTGCATGTACTCGTCTCAACATATTTTCTGAAGCTTTACGGAGATGATATCAAATTGAGAGATGGTTATATCCAGAAAGATGGAGCAACATGCCATAGATCTATTGACACTATGGAACTTGTAACCAGTTTCCTTCATAATCGAATAATCCTAAAAGGTCAAAAGGTCTGAAACAACGATATATGAGACGAGCAAAGAGACCCACGTTGGGGCTACAATTTGAAACGATTATTGTTGGTAAGGATTCCACGTTATGTCGACAATTTGAAGCGAAAATGTTTGGCGAACGAAGAGTTCTACGTTGACGCGACAATTTGAAACAAATAGTGTTTAGCTTAGGGTGAAGCAAAGAGGTTTCTCACAGGGTATGCGTGGATATGTGTGAGAAGGATAGCTTAATGACACTGGAATGCCCGTTTCAAACTGATTTATTGACTGCTTCTTTTTCTCAGAACATCGAACTTGAAATTGCCGACCAAGGGATACTAATAGATCACTGTTCAGAGAGACTGAAGGTGGAATGCTTATTACTCGATAAACTTAATTCGTTCTTCACGTACATATGAACCGAACAATATCATCTCTCACCTCTTCTGGTCTATCCTCAACCAAGACAGAAGAAGTGGACCACCCTAATCGGCCTCACGCCGTGGACTGTCTTATTGGCTTGCCAGCCACGAACTGCCCTAATCGGCCTGACGCCGAAGACCGTCCTCCACATCTGCGTGTATGTGTCACTTTCACTTTCTGAAAGCCCTCTTCATTCAACCAAAGATTCCCTTTTGTGGCTATTTTGTTATGCCATTAAGAATGGTCCTAAGAATACCCTGTTCAAAGTCAAGTGACACTCTTTAGAAATCTGTTAAGGAGAATGTTTCTTACGTTTCTTTTGTTAAAACAACTTATTCACCCAAACTGCTATTCGACTCAATTGCCCTTGCACGTGTTGTAACAAAGAACCAACATTCCTTTGAAATCCATCATGATTCTTTACTTGTTGCAATCCTTTAATTTCGGTATCACCCCCCCCCCCCCAGATCCCCTGATCTAACCTCCTGGTTTTTTTTTCTTGTTGGGGTATCTAAAAATAAGAGTGTACAAGAATACGCCACAGAAAATTGATGTTAAGGAATCCATTCTAACCGAAATAAGTAACATTGGCGAGGATACCCTTAGTAAAACTTCAGAGAATATGGTGAGACGAGTGCAGACATGTATAGATGCAGGTGGAGGCCACTTCCAACATTTTCTCTGAAATATAAATAAATGTTATCTCCCAATTGTGCGTTATATTCTCCAAAAGTTATTATTGGTTCAAAATTCATGGCCTATTGAAGTGGTTCAGATTTATATGGATTACACTATTGTATTCTAGCAGTTTTCATTAAAATTTATGCTAACATTACGAAGGTTAAATTGTGTTTGTATACTACATTAATTTTGATAATTTTTGACACTTAAGGAACCCAAGTAGTTCAGACCATAGTGGTACATCTATGAAGCATCTTATACTTTAATCTTATAAATTCCTAAGATATTAAAAATTATTTACCAAATCCCTGTACTTAAATACAAACAAATTGGGGTTATAAAAGAACAGTTTGTACAAAAAGGAGACTTTCGCCCTTATTTCAGAATAATAGAGGGTATAAATTGTCTTAGGAAACGCCGTTCTTCATTTCGAAATCCTCTAGATAAGTATGTGGTCCTTTATTAAATTGAAAGGGAATCCTGTCATTATTGCAAATAAAGGCAATTTTTCTGTTTTTTTGAAAAATATATTAATAAGTGTAAAACCTTGCTGTTAGTAGTCGATTGGATATTCTCGTAATAAACTTTAAGTCGACATTTAGCAGCCAAACCAATTTCCTTTCGCTCCTCAGTAAATAAGTTTAAATTAAGAAGCTTAACCGAAGTTTACAAGATGCTGAAGCGTCCGCTACCCTTACTGCGAGGAAATACGATAAGTGCAGGGCTATTGTCAGCGTCTGTGTAGTATAAAACGAAGCGCAGTGAACAAGAATAAACTGGAACAAAAGCAGCATTAAAGTCTCCGCAGAGAATACTATATAAATGTTTAAGGACCGAAACTTTGCCCCTTTTCTCTATATCCCCTATCATACATTCCCTTTTCTCTTTTTTTCCCCTTCAAAGGCCGCACTACTAATAGCTCTTGTAAATCTGTGTTCACTTCTGAGGGAATGTTGTTATAAAGAAATATCTACAAGAGAAACGGTTAAACACAGCAGTACGAGCGGTTATACAGGGTGTCAAATATTTTGGGGACGGCCTCCCAGTAGAAGAAAAAGGGTGGGTCTGATTCACACCAATAATTAGTTGAATTAAATTGTGGTCCCTTGATTGTAGAGCAAGAGATTATTATCTGAATAAGTTACATAGCTGGCTGTTGAATGTATGCAAGTTTTTTCGTTTTGATTCTGTTTTGTTTTGACAAACTATAGAAGACAGAACCAAATATATTCTGTAAGTGTACAGACGAATACATGTCATATGCATGGCCTTGCAGATGTTAATGCCTCACGAGAAGAGACAAGCGGTTACTTTGTTCAAGAACAATCTCACGAATTTACCAAAGGTTGAAAGACATGCTCATTTAAGTGGAGAGATTCATATGTTGGAAGACCTAGAGAGAGACGAAACATTGACCGTTCTTTATGTGAACACATCTGACATTGCATAAGGGAAGACGTTTTTCACTTGCCTCTTTGGACAATTTTGAATGTACATCTTTTTTTTTTAAACAAATATTATTCATCCATCAGCAAGTATGCTTTACAGATGTATTAAACATAGTTACGGAACATATAACAACTGAGGTAGAAGTGAACGGCTCCTCTAACTAAATATGGCAGGATAACTGCAACACAGATAATATTGAGTAGTTAAGCAAATATGTCTGATGGTAGTAACCACTTGTCTGGGTCGTCTGTGTTGGAGAGGTCACTCAGGAGGAGTTCGTTTGGCAGTCTGCGCTTGAGGCGAGTTGGTTGGCGAGTGGGAGCTCCGAGATTGTAGGTAACAGCTCCAGGTACCTCGTTGAGATGGTAAAAGAAAGGTCGTGCCAGCCGACGGATATACTGGTGGACGGGAATAAGTCCAAACTCGTGATGTAATTGTTGGTTTCTGACGAACCATGGAGCATTTGTAACTGTACGAAGCACCCGGATTTGTAGTACCTGCAGTCGGTGGAGATAAGTCTTGCTGGTGGAACCACAAACTGGAGCTCCATAGGAAAAAAATATGAACATCATCTACATCCATATCATCCACAACGGGTGTGGGGGTTAAATATGGTGGAATTGCTGCCATTCCTACCATACAGATTTATACTATGTTTATAAAATTGTCATCATGCACCCTCTTGACCAAAGGACTAGATTTATTCACGACAGCACCTTCAATTTTCGTAACACCTACAACTATGAAAACCCCAATGTAATAAGATAGGACAGATATCAACAAGGTTTTGTCAAAACGTTTTGGGCAGAATCATTTGTTATCGCCTTATGAGTTCCCTCAGTGCCTGAAAGCATAGAAGTATATACAGTTTCTCAGTAGTTGCATCATACTGTAATTGATTATATACCTCTGGACGTCACCAAAATAATGCGGCTTTCCCATGACGGTATGCCAGTTATTTTCAGTCCAGTGGTGAGTACTTAAATGATCAATGTCTCTGTAATTTGGTTGGTCGAGTGGGGTTAATTTGCGGCCGTAACCTTTTCACCGCCTTACGCTGCACGTACCTGGACTCGACGTTGGGAGTCCTTCCTCGTCCTCCGCCGTCGCTGTTCCGCTGTCTGCTTTGCCCTTGCCTCCGGCTGCTGTAAACTGCGTCTCCTGCATGGAATCTGAGTTCTCAGGTGTAGGATCGAGACAACAAAACATGCGATATTTGCCGAACACTTTAATTCAATCGTTTATCTACACTTGTGAATCCTGGGCACCTTCAGATATTAGCACTCTCAAATGTCAGTGACTGAGATGCGGGCGCTGCGGACCCTTAGCACTCGTGGTACCTCTGACGTTACTAGAGGAACCTCGGGTGGAACTTCCAAGCCCCTCCCGTCGGGGAGCTGTTCGGATTGGGTTGGACTCGAGGGGGCAGTGTGTTCTCGACACCCACGGGGAATTGGGTACCTCCGGCCAGGCTATGGCCGCCCGGAGGGGGTAGAGGGTTGCCTAATAAGTCCCGGGTACTAGCCTGCAGAGCTAGTAGAAGGTGTGCTAGATCACCGGGTGGCCCCACCGAGGTTTTCGGTAGTCTTCCCTGCGGGGTTGACGCACGTAAGTGGCGTATCCACTTCCACCCGTCTTGACGTAGTAGTCGATGGGGGGGGGGGGGTTAGACTCAATATATTGCCATATGGAAAGAGCCCCGGAGTATCCATCGCTCCAGGGTAGAAGGAGGCCTCGGTCCACGGTCCTATGGGTCCAGGACTAATGGGAGTAGAACCTCTGCACTTAACAACAACAACAACAACATCTACCCCCTTACATACTGAACCACGGAAAAACTAGCAGTGTATTGACCTGTCTTAACGGTATACCTCAATAAATGACATACCATGTATTGTCCTGTTGTCCGCCCGAGTGCAACGTCTTTCTTACATATATCTGTCCAACATTTTAATAGAAATATACACTTTCATTTTTACAAACAGATAAACTATACCCCTTTTCAGTTCTCAAATGCATACGATTATTAAACATATTTAACTGAATAATTATTCTATAGGACCAAAAGTTCCTGTTTCAAATTTTATGGCCTCTTCGATCTCCATTAGGGATATTAAAGTGCCTAGTTTTTGTGACCAAACATAAAGCACCCCAGGAATGTGCACTAAGTATGCAATTGCATGAAACGCAGGTTTAGGACATGCATCGAAGAAGCCATTTCCAGAAATGTTATAACGTTCATCTTTGTCTTGTGTGTTTATGTGAACACTTCTTGCTGTATTCAGTTTTGGATGGTACCCTAGGAATATTTGCCGCTATTGTGAACGTGACGGCCGAAGCATAAACACACCGGCATGCCACCACCTGCAAACAATGACTCACATATTGCAAACTACACAACGTCACTATCACATTCGTCTGATTTGAACTGTTTCTTGACTCAAAGCTTTGGTTTTTCAAATAAAGTGTAAACTTTCTCGTAGTTCTTTTACGCAGCCTTACAGAAGCTGTGAGGAATGGAAATTTAAATTACCTTGGTTTAGTGCTACTCCATGTTTGGAGAGTTCTTCAGGCAGCATTATTGGAAAGAACTTTGTTGTTTTAACTTTAGCTGTAATTAAGAAGATAAGGGATAATTTGTACAACTCTGAAGCAAAATGCGTATCTAGTTCTAGCTGCACGATGGTAAATATTGATTACTGTTCCAATTTGCAGTGCACCAGCCCTTTTTGTACAACTTAACGCACACATCTGCTGCCCCATGGGACTGTGTCAGATACTAATTTGCGCACATAAATACTATCCTTTAAAGCTAATTATATTGGTGAGCAAATAGTTCCACTTTTACGGGACAGTTTGAAACAAATAGTGTTTAGCTCAGGATAAAGTAATGAGGTTAATCACAGGCTATGCGTGGATATGTGTGAGAAGGATGGTTTTATTGACACTAGAATGCCCGTTTCAAATTTATTTATTGGCTGCTTCTTTTATCCAAACATCAAACTTGAAGTTGCCGACCAAGGGTTACCACTATCCCTGTTTAGAGTTACTGAAGGCGGAATGTTTATTACTCGATAAAATTTATTCGTTTTATCACGTATATATGAACCGACAAATATCTTCTCTCATTTCTGGTATGCCTGGCCCAAGACAGAACAAGAGGACTACCCTAATCGCCCTCACGCCTCGGACCGTCTTTATGGCTTACCAGCCACGAACTGCTCTAATCGGCCTGACGCCGAAGACCGTCCTCCACATCTGCGCGTGGGTGTATTTGTCACTTTCACTTTCTGAAAGCCCTCTTCATTCAACCAAAGATTCCCTTTGTAACAATTTTGTACTTTTGACTATTTTGTCATGCCATTATTAAGCGTCCGAAGACAAGCCCATTCAACAAGTCAAGTGCTATCCTTTAGAAATCTGCTAAGGACGCTGTTTCTGACGTTTCTCTTGTTAAAACAATTTATTCACCCAAACTTCTATTCGATTCAACTGCCCTTTCACGTGTTGTAACAAAGAACGCACATTCCTTTGAAATCCATCATGATTCTTTACTTATTTCAATCCTTTAATTTCGGTATCACCTTTTATCCTCGAAACCCGATTTAAAATGCTGAATTTTCTCTGTAACGTCTGAAACAGGCCATTGTTATTAACTTCCGGTATTGTACAGGGGATTTAAACTATATTTTTAAGTATTACCTCGCATTTTATTCGAACTTCAGCACTCGTCCTGCATTGTAATACAGTTATATACCATGTTGCAAGATAACAGATACCGGCGAGGTCTTTGAGATACTTCTGAGTGATGAAGTTATTGAAGGTTTCTGGAAAACTGGAACATTCTTAAATAAACCTTATCACTTTCAGATGTAGAATGACCACGAGCAGATCCGAACACAGATCGATGTCAGTTTTCGAGAATTGAAAACAATAATGAGAATATTTCGGAAATGGTATACTAACAAAAATATATCTTAGACAGATTTTGTACTTTAGTGTGACCTACACTTTCTGTGTAGTAAAATGTTGTACACTTCTTACGGTTTAAAAGTTATGTAAATATTCATCTCTAGAACGCAGAAGACTTCTGAGGACATCGCAGTAAATACAAGGTATGCCTTTCGGTTGTCATGAAAGTATAGTAAACATAATCATTATATTTTAATTAAAATCGTTAGAGCTATTGAGAATATAGAATAATTACCATGTAATGGGTAATTACAGATATGGAACTTTTTAAACCTTTCTGCCGCATCCTTTGGAAGACTTTAATATTCAAACTAGTGTTCAACAGACTTTTAGTTTATGAATACAAACAAGTCACGAAGTTTCGAAAATTTACTTCTGGTGAAATATATATCGAATTTTGGGCGAAATACTTTACTTAGAGTAATCGAGCGCTGGGACATCATTGGTTCCATTTCGATAGCGAAACTTGGTATCGCCGGCTCATTAGGCGAATGCTGTGAAGGTTGCCTGTATCTCCTATCCCTCCACTAAACATTTCAACTAGCTTCTAAATTCACCCTGCTCTGCTGTTTAAGGGTTGTAAGTGTCGAGGGGAGAGTCACCGTTCTGGGGATCTCCAAGTGTCCATTTACGAGTGTAGCTGCCACCGGGAAATTTTAATCTGTAAACTCTTGTCTCCCTCCGTTATAACTGTGTAGAAGAGAACGTAAAACTGAAATGTAAGATAAACCACAAAATTGGTAATTAAATTCTGCATCTTCCAAAAGTGGCTCCATTGTAATCTATCTTTGTATAAAACATTTTCATTATTTTGTAGTTATTCAAATGTATTGGAATGGTTTCGATTAAAATAACATTGATGGAAATTAATCATATCTTCACTAGCCGTATATAGACCAACGTTTTCGCTAGATAGAGTCAACATGAAGAATTCAGTGTCATGGCCGGGATTTGAACCACGGATCTCCTGGTTTCCGTCCAGTCGCTTTTACCCACTGAGCTACCATGGCCAACGTGCTGTCTGATATTATGAGTCAAATGGAGAATTGAGTATATGACTCAATTGGAGAATTTAATGTCACGACGGCACGCTGCTCATGGTAGCTCAATGGGTAAGAGCGACTGGACGGAAACCAGGAGATCCGTGGTTCAAATGCCGACCATAGTATTGAAATTTTCAGGTTAACTATCTATATTTTAAGTATATGCACAAAAATAAAATGTGTATCTTCAATTATCTATAAAGTCTTCGTTTAGAATTAAATTAAGTATTGGCAAATCCTGATAGATGGAAACGGTGGGGAACACACGTGTAGATTTACTCTTGCTAACACTGCCCAAGAGGAACGAATGAAGGACACAGGTCACAGAGACGCCCGGAAGACCATGATATTTACAAGCAGATGACGCGTGTCACTGCTGCAGCTGGCACCTAATGTCCGAGAGGAGTACTCTTTACATCCGCGCCATCTGTCCAGCACCAAGAAACTACTAGCACATCTAAAGAGGAGGAAGAACTGGAATTCGCCTAAGTGACAAGGAGAGATCACGCAGAAACCCAATCAGGATGTGCGTCAATCCTGGATCTCCTAAAGGCCCGCCTTGGTAGCGTAGATTGTAGCGTGTCTGCCTTACGTTCAAGAGGTCCCGAGTTCGAATCTCGGTCAGGGCGGGTTACCTGTATAAGGTTTTTCCACGGTTTTCCCTTATCCTTCAAGACGAATGTCAGGTGACTAAGCTCCATGGAGCCTCGACTAATTTGAGCATCATTTCACTCAGCTCATTCACCGTCCGATAGGACTTAAGGTTGGAGGACGTAAATTACAAAAAACAACCTCCTAAAGGCAAGTCCTAGATGTTACCACCTCACTTGATGATACTCGATTGTTTCTCGTGGTCATCCATACAGTAGTCTATTGGTTAAGTGCGTTGTTGGTAGAGAAGGTAGTGTATATCGCCCAGCATTTCGATGCCTAGATTTTACGGATGTGCACGTTTTGAGGTTCCTTGATAAGGTGCATTTGTGTCTCAAAACTAATAAAAATGAAAGGTCCAAAACTACATTTTAAATGGAAATTAATTGGAAGAAATTGATTTTCTCAAAAATAGATTGCAAGATTTTGACTGAAATGTCATCTATTTAAGACGTTTTCATCACAGATGAAATGTATTAACTTTTAAATTCATCTTTATTCTGAGCTACTTTTGCATAAGTGATAGCCCAAATCTTGCTACATAAAAATTATATCTCACTAAAGCCCAAAATGTATGTTAAGTAGGTAGCTTTTTCGTAGCCTTGGCTATGTCCGAGACAATTGTTCTTATTTCAATTTTGACATACATATACATTCGCCAAATACGTCAATTCGTTCCGATTCGCCAGAGCGATCCCTATCTATGTTCTTTGGAAGAAGTGTACTGTTTAATGGTAAAAGAATCCTCAAATTAAGTTTACTATTTTCCAAGATTATCCACATAAAACACGCACGCGTTCCATACTTGCAATATTAGTATAGAAATATAGCTTTAAACTAGACTTTAATATAATTTCACGATGTGGTGAAAAGAGCAAAGCAAGGAAAGTAAAACCGGGGGGAAAACGTGTGCAGAAGCGAAATGAAACGGCTTAGCTATAAAACACTCGTCTGGCATGCAATGGAAGTAGAAAAAATAATAATTTTGTTCAGCTTTAAACGCAAGTGGAGTGTCTTCTCTCGGAGAATGCACAAGAGGTGATAAACCGGTGTTTGTGGCAGTCATCTAAAATACAGCGCAAGCCCGGAATATAGATTGCAGCATTACATCGATAAAGAATATTGAGGGAGGTATAAATATGAAATGGAACAGAAATACCTCGGCCGCATGAGCCTGACGCGCTTCGCTTGTTTTAGCGGTCGGATAGACTAGGAAGCGACCGAACTTACGTGGTTCACCGCGTTGCTTTTTTCCCTGTTCTTATCAAATTCATTTTGTTCCCAGCAATTGTTTATGCTCGCGCTCTTTGTACCTTCTTTAAAACTAGCCCATGGACAGGAGACATATTTCTTAATAAAAAAGTATACAATATCGCAATTTCAAGGAAATAACTTCTTGAAACAACCTGAGCATAAAAAGAGGAAGGGAAAAGGCGTGTGGATGCCTGGGATATAAGTGCAAAAAATAACGAAACTTTATTTTCTAACCACTGTTACAATATAGCTGTTACTAGAAATAACCATAGCTACATAGAATTAGGAGGCATGTACGTCCGAAACGTTTTTTGTAGCAAGTAGGTGTTGCTACCGAATGATCAACAAAGCTATTTTATAAATAGATTCAACATGAAACATTCAATGTCAGGGCTGGTAATTGAACAACGGATCTCCTGATTTCCGTGCAGTCGCTCTACGCCATTGAGCTACCATGGCCAACTTGCTGTCACGACATTAATTTGCCCATGTGACTCATATATTTCCCCGGTAGACCACTGATACCGAAATTAAAGGATTGGAATAAGTAAAGAATCATGATGGATTTCAAAGGAATGTTGGTTCTTTGTTAGAACGCGTGGAGGTGTAGTTGAGTCGAATAGCAGTTGGGATGAAGAGTTGCTTTAACAAAAGAAACGTAAGAAACAGTGTCCTTAGCAGAGTTCTAAAGGGCAGCACTTGACTGTTGGAATAGGCATTCTTCGGACCCCTAATAATGGCATGACAAAATAGTTACAAAGGGAATCTTTTTGTGAAAAGAGGGCTTCCAGAAAGTGAAAGTGACACACACACCCACGCGCAGCTGTGGTCAGACAGTCCACGGCGTGAAGTCGATTAGGGAAGTCCACTTCTTCTGTCTTGGTCGAGGGCTGACCAGAAGTGATGAGAGAAGATATTTGTCGGTTCATATGTAATTAACGTTTATCGAGTAATAAGCATTTCATAAATAGCAACTCTAAACAGTGATATTGGTAACCCTTGGTCGGCAACTTCAAGTTCGATGTTCTGATAAAAAGAAGCAGTCAATAAATCAGTTTGATAGGGGCATTCCAGCGTCATTAAAACCATCCTTCTCATACATATACACGCTTACCCGGAGATAAACCTCATTGCTTAACCCTGAGCTAAACATTATTGCATCAAACTGTAGCGTAAAGTAGAAATGTGTGCCACCGTTTGGTCGCCGCATTATAAACTGTATCATCACTAGGGCATCTCGCATTCGAGATACACTCTTTCTGGCGACTTACTATCGTAAGCACTTGAGTTTCAGACCATGGTAGATTGAATTTTTCATGTTGGCTTTATCTATCAAAAACCTTAGCCTATATACGGCTAATGTGGAGAAATGATTAATTTCCATCAATTAACTAAAATAATAAGAGTTAAATGATAAAGCCTGGGACTCAAGTACTTACGATGGTAAGTCGCTACAAATGGTGTATCTCGAATGCAAGAGCCCGTAGTCGTCTACCGGGGAAATATACGAGTCAAATTGAGAATTTAATGTCGTGACGGCGAGATGGCCATGACAGCTTAGTGCAACTGGACGAAACCCAGGAGATCCGTGGTTCAAATCTCGGCCATGGCATTGAATTTTTCATGTTGACTCTATCTTCCCGTAGGGGAGGGTATCCGTCCCCTTCAGCTGCCGTGGTGTGGGCCCTGCGTACCCATAGCACTCCTGGTATCTCTGACGTTACTAGGAACCTCCGGCTGAACTACCGAGCCCCTTTCGTAGGGGAGTTGTTTGGATTGGGTTGGACTCGAGGGGGCAGTGTGTTCCCGACACCCACGGGGAATTGGGTACCTCCGGCCAGGCTACGGCCGCCCGAAGGGTGTAGAGGTGTGCCTAATAAGTCCCGGTTGCTAGCCTGCAGAGCTAGTAGGTGTGCTAAATCACCAGGCGGCCCCACCGAGGTTTTCGGTACTCTTCCCTCCGAGGTTGACGCGCGTAAGTGGCGTATCCACTTCCACCCGTCCTGACGTAGTAGTCGATGGGGGGGGGCTTTTTAGACTCAAGTTATTTCCCCAAGGAAAGACCCCCAGAGTTTTCCATCGCTCCCGGATAGAAGGTGGCCCGGGTCCTTGGTCCTACGAGTCCAGGACTAATGGGAGTAGATCCTCTGCCTTTAAACGTTGACTCTATCTATCAAAGGCCTTAGCCTGTATACAGCTAGTGTGAAGAACTTATTAATTTACATCAAATAGCTAAAATAAAGCTATTTTAATTTAACAATTTATTGAAAAAATTTACATGGAATATTTTCTTTCTAAAATGTGTCCTGTATTTCCTATCAGCAACAGGAGTTGCAAGTACGAGCCATTGGTTTAATTCTCAAACGCAGACATGCTATAAAGCCTCTCATTTCACCCTATACCAGGTGAGACAGCTGCCCTTTTTGCTCGAGTTTTATGCAATGTTCGTTTTATTCTCCAACATAAAAACATCGACCCCATTACTAGGTTCTACACACATACTTAACATGGATGTTAAAAACGCGATGAAATGAATACTAATACAGATGTCATCGCCTCGCTGTAATATCTAATGCTGATTAGACAGCTGATGTTTGCACGTCTTCAAATGTTCGCTGGAACCAGAGAGTACTGTAAGTTAAACGGGATGTTTATGTAACACGATACTAGATAGCTCAGTTTAAACAACCGCGAAACTCCGATGGCATTTGTCTACTGTCAAGGTAGTTCGTTACTTTTTTGTGTGTGTAATTTACGTCCTCCAACGTTAAGTCATATCGTTCTAAGGGACCCGAGTTCGATTCCCGGCTCTGGGGTTGGCGATTTTAAGTCGGCCCTATCCACGCCTTCACCTCTGTCTAGCACATGTGAAGTATCCCCTATGCCCAACGTGGTTCGGAGTCCACGGTAAAAACTGTAGGTCCTCTCACCTCACCGCCATCTTCACTATCACCCTATCATCGGAGGTAATGGACACCGCCCTCTGGGTGCCTCCACCTGAGAAATGTGTCCGGTCATCACTTGGTGGGGTGAGGTTACCCCGAAGGCCAAGGTTGGCATGTGGGGAGTGTTAGTAACTAACTAACTAACGTTAAGTCATATCGGACAACGAATGGAATAGATGCAATGATGCACAAATGAGCCCAGGGTCCATAGAGCTTAGAGTTACCCGACATTCGTCTTTCAGGATAAGAGAAAACACTGGAAAAAGCTTATCGAGATATCTCACCCTGTCCGAGATTCGAACTCGGGACCTCTTGAACGTGAGGCAGACATGCTACCACTACGCTACCTAGGCCGACGTGAAGGTGGTTCGAATCCCCTGTATAGGCACACTAATTTTTTACCACATAGAACTCACAATTTACAATTGTTTTTCTGATAATTGTTATTTTTATTTTTAATTGTTTTATTCATGTGTTATGGTACTTTTAGATGTTATTTCATTGGTGAAATGCAAGTGGGTAGTTGTTTAAACACATCTATAGGTAGTTGAAATTGAAATAAGACAACAAAAAACAAGGAAATTAAAGAACCAGAGTTTAACATAGACGTTAAATGCAATTTTGCACTCAGAGCTATTGTGCTATTAAAAATGTGATTGCAAATTGGTATTGTGACTTTGTGGGTTCGTATAATTAAAAGACCGAGTTGCAGACATTAAAAATTTCATTTTATTTTCGTAGAAATACTCTTATAGATTACAGCAGCATTACGTTACGTACACCATCAGTCTACCAAGGTCGATGACAATAACAGTGGCAGCAGATTACATCACTAGCTCTCGTTACAATAACACTTCCAGCTGTCTCTCGTTTCACAACACTTTCACAACTGACTAACTTTGCGAGCCATCACTTGCTTAAATACCTAATTCTAGATTCTATATATTTCCGGAAGAATAAAGAAACCTTTGTTTCGGTAAGTCTTTTATCTCAAGCGCTATGTTTATCTGCTTATGCAAGCTCGTTATCGGAAGCTTTATCCGCCGACTGTTTTTTATTTGTGCCGAAATTTTTATGCCTGTTGCCGTGACAGTATGTCTTGTGGTGTTGGAATGACCCTATTCCTATTCCTGGAGACACTACTCTAACGAAACAAGTGCTCGAACTGATGGCTTTGGGTAATACTAACCCTCAAGGACTTTATAATTAAAATATTTTGAATTCGATTTCCAAGTTTTGATGAACATAATAAAACAATTATATTGCTGAGATTCGAACCTGTGTCATTGGGTGTTAGGGCAAAGAAGACGTCATAATCCCATTGAACTATTTCCAGACTTGGCTGAAAGCACGTTTTGGGTTCAGTAGTATGACTTGTATGCCTGGCGCTATACCTTTACCACCTCACGAGCTCTCGTGCTTGATTTAGCCCGATAGGACAGCCTTAATCATTTGCTGGGCGTTTTAATATTATTACTTAAATGGCAAAAGCTGTTATGCGTGTTAATTGAGGTGCACGAGACTTAAGTTTACGCAAAAATGTAAATAAACTATATGTCCGTTTCGACTGTACGGTATGAGGCGTGTCTCTAATCTTTTTCCCTAATTTTTGAAAGCAAACTGCTGCTCTACGTACAAGAATCCGCCATTTTCTATTTAGCTGACGTTGTTAGTGTACTCATATGTAAGGTCCATTTTTTCCTAGGGGTTTACTGAATTAATTTAGCATGTACACTCTAATAAAAGGTTTGTAAAAATCGCCTGGTAACCGGAATGCCCTCTCAGTAAAGGAGTCGTATGCTTATGAGGTGTACTTTGGCGAACAGAACGTTTTGTCCCTTACATCGCTATTCCTCTGAATTTTGTGCCTTCCTCTCTCTAAGAAAGTCAAGCGGTACAGTTTAGTAAGCGCAAAACTGGACTAAGGTACACATGCCATTTGATGGGTGGTCTAACTCCGAAAAATGTAAGGCACTGCTGACTCACCTGGTATAGAAAAACAAGATGGCTGAAAAGGCAGGATTGCTCCAGTGGTTTTGTATAAGCAGATCTGCTACTGTCAGCTCAAGTTTTTAAGCAAATGCTCCAGCCAACTGATATCAGTTTTACGGACATTAATAGCTGTGTCAATGGATTATCCGGACTCTCCTTCAATTCTGGATTTTTTTTGTGTGTAATGTACGTCCTCCAACGTTAAGTCATATTGGACGATGAATGGGATTAATGAAATGATGCTTACATGTGTCCGCGGTCCATGGAGCATAGAGCTACCCGACATTCGTCTTTCAGGAAAAGGGAAAACCCCGGAGAAACCTTATTCAGGTAACTCGACCCTAACCGAGATTCGAACTCGGGACCTATTGAACGTGAGGCAGACACGCTGCCATTTACGCTACCAAGGCGGGCGGATTGAGTTTACGATTACTACGGAGAGGATTCAGCACAGAAGTCTGTGATTTATTTTACCGTATGCCCACAACAAGAAGGCAAGAGACGAATGGACGAGAGAGGAGCTTGAACCGCTTATCTGCTCCGGTAACGGATCTGTTTACTAGGAAATGAGTGTATGAGAGTACATATGAGTCACCCATGTTACCTGATCTAATGCTCGGTTCAGTAACTGCAGTGATAGGTATTATGTATGGGTGAGTTATGTGACAACATTTGTGTATTTTAAACGGACCTTGCATCCTTATTATACCAGGAAGGCAAGCATAAAGACCGTTGGGACAGCAACAGTGATTACGTTACACCTTCCTCTAGCTTGCCTTCTTCTTGTGGGTCTACAGTACCTAAGCCCCAAGTGGGGCATCCCTGAGAGTTAGGAAGAGGGACAGCGACCTGGGTGAGTGATTAGACCACTTGACTCTCATCAATTTGGCAAGGATTCGAACCCAGGTGACCACAAAGTGAGAGTTTTGGAAGACAACATGGCGCTGGGGCGGGTTTTCTCCGGGATCTCTGGTTTCCCCCGCCATCTCATTCCACCGTTGCTTCATGTTCATCTCATGTATCATTACTGTCACCACCTGCTGTGCCACATGTGGTAAAAGCGGGCGTTACACACACGGAAGAATGAGACTAGAGGAGGTAAAGAGCGGCCGAAGCAAGGCTGACCCTGAAAGAGACTACCAGATGAGAGATGATGTAAAATATAGGGACAGGAGATTCGGAGGAAGTACTCAAGTTGTTTTCGGGAAACAAGCTAGGTGAAAAGACGATTAGAAATTGACGTTTCGGTAGTGTGCATCTTTCCCATTATCAGAATACTTATTAAATGTTATAAACACAAATGAATCACTGGATATCACACATATGTCCAGACTAGTGGAAGACAAACTGGACTTCCAAGTTCCGGGAGTGTGCCGCATTCTCTGTGAATATAGAGCACCGTATATAAGACAAACCGGAAGGATCATCGCTACCAGTATAAACGAATATGAAGGGAGCATTCTTTTAATCCAACCTGAGAAGTCTGGACTGGCAGAGCATTGTTTTGATAACGACCGTGTGGTCAACTTTCGGGAGACGACCATCTTGGCAATATACAACAGTTACTGGGAGCGGAGAATTAAGGAGGCTTTGGCCATGTGCTCTGAGAAGAGCACGCTTAATCGTGATGCTGGATTTCAGTTCAGCTCCTCCTGAAAATCGGCCTTAAAATTTTAATCCGTTGATTTAAAAAGCAGAGATCAATACAGCTTAATAATCAAGTTAAGTAGTTACGTTTCTTTGACACAATTTTTTATACTCAGGCCATGTCCTGACCGGGCATTTAATTTACTGAAAACAGTCTTTTGTTCAGTAATGCGAATTTCGATAGTGTTTTGTCTTTGTTTATATTTCTGTTATATCCAGTGATTCATTTGTGGTTATAACACTTACTAAATATCCTGATGATGGGAGAGATGCACACTTCCGAAACGTCGATTTCAAATTGTCTTTTCACCTGTCTTGCTTCCCGAGAACAACTTAAGCATATTCGTCGTCAGGAAAGTTTCAGGTCTTATTTCGGGGGATGTAATTATACTACCTAGCATTTGGCTGGTGACCCAGGAAAAACCTCGAAAAACAATGGGTCAGGTAAATCGGCTACGGGAATCAAATCCGGGCCTACCGAATGCGGGCCACAACGAAACCGCCCGTTCGGTATCATCCTGGTAGAATTGTTACGAAAAATAAATCTCTCAAAGACTTTCATTGCTTATGGAAAAGCTGCTACAATTTAGAATGTACAGTCAGGTTACAGGGAGGGCTGTTCAATAAAGAATTATCACAATTTTTTTTTGACAACGTACCTTTACTCATCCTCATAATTGTGATAATCCGTCTCAAAATAGTCTCCCCTGAATGCGATGCACTTGTCCCAGCGTTTCTGCCACACTTCAAAGACATGCTGGAAACCATTTTGAGAAATCCTTCAAAATCGCCTTCGCAGCCTTCACCACTACTTCTGATGATGGATAATGCCTCCCACGAAGCCGTTTCAAGTTAGGGAATAGAAAACAGATGGGGCTTAATACAGACTATAGGGAGGGTGAGGGATGCAGTTCACGTTGATGTTTGAAGATATTCAGGAACAACATCGGTAGTATGCAGCCACACATTATCGTGGTACAGCATCCAGCCTGCTTCACGGAAATGTGGTCTTATGCACTTGATATGGAATTGCAATGCTTTCAGGACATCTCTGTAGTATTTTACAGTTACTGATGTGTGTGCAGTTACAACATGCTGATAAACCATTCCATGAATATCAAAGAATGAAATGACCATAACTTTCACAGCAGAAGCAACCTCTTTTGCTTATTTGAAGGTTGGTGATGAAGGAGATTTCCACACTGAGCTTTGCTGTTTGCTCTCAGGATCAAATGATGTAGCAAAGTTTCATCAGCAGTGATTACATTTGAAAGAAACTCCGGATTTTCCTCTAACATCAACTTTAACTGCATGCAGACTTTGTGGTGTTATTCCTCCACTCGCAGCAGATAGAAAGCACGCCGACTGTTTGGAAGATCCAAGTCGAAATTTGATTAAATAAGAGTCATGTTACCTTTTCTCAGGTTTGGATTTTCGGTGACAGAAATTAAACTTTTATGACTCCGATTTCGTAATATATCATTTAATTGTATAATCTGAATTACAATTCACTCGGTACTATTATGAATACCGAAAAACTCTTTTTGAAGGTTATTCACTTTCCGTTACAAAACGTTTATATTCACCGCGACATTTTTCCCTCGTCATGAAACAAGACTGAAGAACATATCTATCTCAAGATTATTGATTTTCTGTAACTATCGTTACTCCTCTTTTAATTTTGTGATTGTCCGATGTACTGCTACATAACCGCATTACGTAATACAATTATTACTACGGCCAATCACAAAATTACACATATATTTGTCTTTAATATGTCATTACATGGCCTTATAAGTCATATCAGAAAACGATATTCATATAAAAAGTTCTAACTGAAACATATCTTTAAAACCTCCATGCGAATGTCATTTTGTTCGGGATTCGACAGTTTTGGAACTCATCGCGCACAAACACGTCTCATGTGTAATGTTTCTGTCACCAACGTATGGGTGGCGCCCAATGAAATGTTAAATATTTCAGAAAGTGATCTTAGAGTAATTCGTCGATCCTCTCTCATAATGACAGCAGCAGTGTTGATGTTTTTCTGTTGATGTTTTCACCGGATCTAACTTTCTTTGAAATTGATTGCCTACCATCTTTAAACATTTTAAGCCACTTTCGAGCTGTGCTGTAGGGAGGAACAGATTCTCCATAGTTCTCCTGTCACATTGTATAGGCCTCAACTGAAAATTTGTTGAGACGAAAGCAGAATATCAAAGCCTCATATTGCTCCTCGCGTGTTACCTCCATTGCAGCGGTAGGCAATACTGAACATGTATGAATTTACCTGGTTCTCACAGGTGAGAACCAGGAGTACTAATAATGAAACTACTACGGCGTGTTTGTTTACATTAAGCTAACAGAATATAATAAGCTTCAATTTCAGTGTGAAAAATTATGACCGTAAAAAACTATAATCATTCTTTATTGAAGAGCCCTCGTGTATATCGCAATCTCCAGGCATTTTCAGAAGAGAACTTCATTGTTCCAGAACACACACGTAACCCAGAATACAATTACAGAACTATCTCTCCTTGTAAATTCTGTACAAAGTAATAACTGATGAATTCTAGAAAAATGAGCAGCTGCCTTGACTCACTAACAAAACGATCATCTTCACCCCAACCAGCAATATCTACACAGAAAAAGATCAACTTCATATTTCTCTTCAACATTTCGAGATTTGATTCCTAATCCAGCCAAAGGTTGAAGGAAGTCTTCCACGAGAAGATTGGCTCATGCTACAGTGCTCACTGATAATCCATACAAAAATAAAGTAGAGAATGTCAAGAAACAGCAAACAGAAAAAAGAGCAGAAAGGACTTCAGATTGATGTGCCAAGAAATACTGAAGACGGGAAATGCATTTTCTCTGGGGATCTTCTTCCCATAACAGGGTGAGCAGGTGCAATAGCAAAGCTGTCAGAAATGAGTTCACAGTGATGTTGCTAAATAACAGAAATGTTAGTTTTTTGCTTTTGTTTTAGGTAGAGAATGAAAGAAACTTTGACCACCTGAATATCAGCAACATTAGTGGCATTATCTTCTATTAAATGTACATGTCCACTTAGAATTTCTATCTGAAATTAAAAGAGACTATCCGTGCATTAAATTTATTCCTAATACTATAAAACACTGTTCATATGTTTCACCCATAGTTTTAATATCCGAACATCGAGAATCTATACTATTTATGCACACCAAAATTATTAATAAAAATAATCATCCTGCCACACTAGCCGTGTGAGGCTAACGTTTAAATGAATAGTGCCAGACTGAAAAATTCAATGCCATTGCCGGGATCTGAACCACGGATCTCCTGCTCTCCATGCGGTTGCTCTAAACCACTGAGCTACTACGGCCAACATGCCGACATGACATTAAATACTCCAACTGACTTTGTTATTCAAAACTTAGCCTACACACGGCTGGTGTAGAAGAAATGATTATTTCCATCAATTTACCTGAATAACATAGTGGTTTATAACTATGAAATCTTGGACTTAAGTACTTACAGCTCTGCCTGTAAGTTATACTGTGAGAATTGCCAACTTTCAGGCCTGGCACGATATCACCTATTATTCAGAAGTTTTATACTTGTAAATAGAATATGAAGACAAAATAAATTTAAAAAGCTGATGTGTTCCATTCACATGAATTTTACTACCCGTTCTTCGGCAAGCTATTCTTGACAAAAGTCATTCTTCTATTCACTTTCCGTTAATCGAGATAAACCGTTATAGAAATGAGTTTACCGCAAATTTACTTGTAAGTAGATGCAATAGAAATAGGAGAATACAGTGAAGCAAAATTATTGGCGAACAAAGGGTTCCATTTGGGGCGACGGTTTGAAGCACATGGTGTTTAGCTCAGGTAAAGCAATAAGGTTTATCTCCGGGTATGCGTGGATATGTATGAGAAGGGTAGTTTTAACAACACTGGAATGCCCGTTTAAAACTCGTTTAACGACTACTTCTTTTATTATTACATTAAACTCGAAGTTGCTGACCAAGGATTACCAATATCTAACTGTTCAGAGAGACTGAAGATGGAATGCTTATATTACTCGATAAACTTAATTCGTTCTACACGTACATATGAACCAACAAATATGTTCTCTGATCACTTCTGGTCTGTCCTCGACCAAGACAGAAGAAGTTGACTGCCCTAATCCTCTTCATGCCTCGGACTGTCCTCCACCGCTGCGCGTGGGTGACTAGCTTTCACTTTCTCGAAGCCCTTAATTCACACAAAGATTCCCTTTGTGACAATTGTACTCATTGTCATTATTAGGGGTCCGAAGAGTACCTTTACAATCAAAGTCAAGTGATATCCATTCAGGATTCTTACTAAGAAAACACTTTTTCTCCGGTGTCTTTTGTTAAACAACTCAACCAACGCCATTGCTATTCAACCCAACTGCAACTGCACGCGTTCCACACAAATATACATTACTTTGAAGTCCATTACGATACTTTATGCATCGCAACCCTTAATTTCGGTATCAACAGTAAGCTTAACTGATAGTCAGATGTTTTAATAGCTGTTTGTTAGCTCTGCAGTGATTTGGAAATCCCAATTTCATTCTACCAAGGTCGTTTTCCACAACAAAGAGCTCACTTTCCAAAAACAAAAGTTTCAATTTCAACTCTCGTTCCGCCTCTGTTTACGACTGTCCCTTGTCGAGTCGCGGCATCCTTATATACCACTACTCATATTGCTAGACATATCTGGAATATTCTGTAATAAACAAGAAATCGAATATTCACTAAAAAAAAATAACGTTCCAGACCTTTAACATTATCTGTTTTGGCAGACCTTTTATCTCCGGGCTATCTTTAGCTGTTTTTGCAGGCTCTTAATCTCCACACTGCGCTACCGGTCTGTTATCGTTCCGCGCCGAACCTTTTGTGCGAGTACGCCACCAGTCCTAATATTGGATTCGCGACTGTATAGTAAATTATATTTTCCAAATCAATATACGAGGCATGTTTTTAAGTCAGTACCGTTTTGCGATTCCGCCGCAGCGCTACGGTCGGCGTTCCGCGCATGCGAGCTGGTTAATTACATCTCTTGTCTACGCACTGACGCCATTACAGTCTGATTCTTCAATGTATACGTTGTTTACTGAGTGTTTAAGATGGCTCCGACAATCGTGAGTCCCGTCGATTGTGAAGTACGGGCTGTTATACGATTTCTTAGTGCTAAAGGCGTAAACCAATCGATATTCATCGTGAGATCTGTGAAGTTTACGGACAAAACATTATGAATGATGCAATGGTAAGGAAATGGGTGAGAGCATTTAAAGATGGCTGCAAAAATGTGCATGATGAAGAACGGAGTCGGTGTCCTTCGGTCGTTACTGATGATTTGGTGCAGAAAGTGGACGAAAAGGTGAGACAAAACAGACACTTTATAATTTCATCGTTGTGCGAAAATTTTCCTCAATATTCTCGTAGTGTTTTGTATCGCATTGTGACCGAGAACTTGAAGTACCGGAAATAGTGTTCACGTTGGGTTCCGAAAATGTTGACGGATGTGCACAAAACCCAACGTTTAAGCAGTGCATTCACTTTCCTTGAGCGGTACCACAATGAAGGTGAAGATATTTTAGACCAAATTGTTACTGGTGACAAAACATGGGTGGCCTACGTCACACCAGAATTGAAACAACAATCCATGGAATGTCGACATTCATCATCACCCACAAAAGTGAAGTTTAAGCAAACAATTTCTGCCCGGAAAATCATGTGCACCGTTTTTTGGGACACAAAAGGAGTATTGCTCCGGAGTTTCTACCTCGTAATGAGACAATCAATCCAGCGTCTTATTGGGAGACATTGAACAATCTGCGCCGTGCAATCCAGAAAAAAAGACGTGGCAAGTTCAGTAAGGGCATCGTTTTCCTGCATGACAATGCCCGTCCACATGTGGCTAATCGGACCAAAGATCTCATCAAATCTTTTCAATGGGAAACTCTAGATAATCCTCCATTAAGCCCTGATCTGGCGCCCAGCGACTACCATTTGTTCCTACACTTGAAGAAACATCTGGGCGGTCAGCGTCTTCAAGATGATAACGAAGTCAAAACAGTTGTGATACAGTGGTTAACACGTCAGGCGGCAGAATTTTATGAGGAGGGTATTCAAGAACTAGTGCCACGTTATGACCAGTGCCTCAATATTAACGGAAATTATGTAGAAAATTTGATTAAGGTACAGGCTCTCATGTAAAAATAAAAATATTGCGATATCTATGCATGTCTTCTTTTTAATTTAAAAACGGTACTGACTTAAAAACATGCCTTATATATAAAATTATATAAGTCTGCAGCTAAATAAATATTAATGTGCTCAAGAGTAAAATATCAAAGTTATAGCTTCCATTCACGTCTGGGGGGATGGAAATTCATGTTTAATCAGGATTATTCTTCATTCTCAAAGTCTGGAAGTGCAAGTAGTAGTGCAAACGTGTGTGCGAATTTAATGTTTATAAACAAAACACAGTTCAAGGAATTGTAAATAAGTGAACTCCTTTGCCGATGAATGATTGCTCCATAAAATGGGTAGCCAGTATTAAAGATGACATGTATAAATGAAAGAGGGAATTGGAAACAATATATAGAAAGAATTGGGACGAAGGGAACAGCTTAATTACTGACCCGAAGGGAGAAGAAACCCAAGACGAGATGGTTAGAACTAGAATATGGAGAGGCTGAGATAACCTATACCGTGCTAATCACACCCTAGAGATGGCCTTAAATTGTTAGACGTTTGGGCCACTTTTTTGGAACTAACGAGGTTCTTAGGCAACATCTGTGCTCTAATTGAAACTTGATCTACAAAGGATTCGAGTAACACTCCCAGTGGCGTTAATAGATATAGCATTAAGTAAATGCATGCTGAGCATGCGCACAATTCTTCTCGTTGCTGTTTCATTGTGTTATTGATTATCGGAAACAGCGACGCTCGCATTCCACTATTTTAAACTCCCAACACAACCAAAATAATTCTCTGATTTCACCATGATGGAAGACCCTGCACTTCGGTAACCTCTAAGTCACATATTATAATCTTGTTAGGTTAGGTACCAAGTCAGTTCCAGAAAAAAATGGGCGGGGGGGGGCGGAAGGACGGTTACATGGAAACTGTCCTAAAAACCACAAATTGTTGTGAATATGAAATATTTACTTTAAAATATTACTAGAACAATGCAGCAATAATAGCAATTTATTAGTAGCATTTCTGAATGCATGTAATATGTAAGTTACTAACATTTCTACCCCTGTGCTGCGTCCAATATTTTGATGATTCTGCTGCTAGGAATGAACATTGTTGTAGAGTATTCCTAGCTGGATGTCAGAATAGACAACACCATTTAACTTAACTAATACATTTAATGAATGCTAATAAATGAGCCTTTGGAAGTGAGTTGTGACTGTTTAAGGATGTGCAACAAATTGTTTTTGAATATTAGCAATGCTGATATATTATATCTACTAAAGCATTAAGAACTGTGCAGTTTAAAATAGCTATTTTCTTAATAACTACAAGAAACGTAAGTGGCCGCAAGTCACTGAAATTCTAACCGGTTAGTCCCCTCGCGGCTACCGACAAATATACATTACACCATACGCGGTGTAATAGCCTTACATATTGCCGATAACCAAACGAGGAAAAAATGTTTATGTAGTATATACGATTCCAAATAACGCAGTTTTGGAAATATACGCTGTTTTGTCAACGTAAATAGACCCGCCAAGGTTTCCACATGTCCTATCTACTGTGAAATTTGCTTCTGAAGTTAAACACTTTTGGGGACCTGATAAATTCTAAGTTCTACTACGCGTTTATAATACTCAGAACAGGCCTACATATTTGTGTTTTCATAGCAAAAGTAATACGGCATAATCTCAATTTAAGTTTTAAAAGGTTTTTACTCAAGTTTAATGTAGAACAAAGGATGCTACGTTTAAAGAAGTATTATAACAGGAAACAAATTGGTTTAATGTAATTATTAATAATAATGGTGATGAAAATAGTAATTTCTTCCACACTTGCCGTGTGTAGGCTTAGGTTTAAATGAGTAAAGCCAGACTGAAAAATTCAATGTCGTAGCCGGGATTTGAACCACGGTTCTCCCACTCTCCTTGCGGCTGCTCTAAGCAACTGACCTACTATAGCCAACATGCCGACATGACATTAAATTCTCCTACTGACTCATATGTTTCCCGGTAGACCACTAGGGGTTCCCATATACAATTAGACACGCACCTTATGTGGCGACTTACTATGTTGTAAGCACATAAGTCCCAGGATATGGCAATGAATTCTTTAGTCTGGCTCTACTCATTCAAACCTTGGCCTACACACGGCTAGCGTGGAAGAAATGATTATTTCCATCAATCTGTCTGAAAAACATAGTGGTTTAGCTATGAAGCCTGCTAGGCTAGTTAAGTACTTACAACATAGTAAAGTCGCCAATTAAGGTGCGTGTCTCATAGCATATGAGAACCCCTAGTGGTCTACCGGGAAACATATGAGTCAGTAGGAGAATTTAATGTCACGTCGGCAAGCTGGCCATAGTAGCTCAGATAGTTAGAGCAACCGCACAGAGAGCGGGAGTTCCGTGTTTCAATCTGGTTCTACTCATTCAAATTATGGTGATGATATTGATGATGATGATGGTAGTAGTAGTAGTAGTAGTAGTAGTAGTAGTAGTAGTAGTAGTAATAGTAATAGTAATAGTAATAGTAGTAGTACACAGAAGTTGTTCAATTGTTGGTTGCTTCTAGTTTGTGAAAAAGTTTATCACTGATTGCCGATTTGTACATGTTAAGACATGATATCTTGTCATATTGCCACATTAGTGTAATTAATTCAAAGCTGCAGAACAATTACAGTGCTTAATGTGTAGTGTGTAAAGCCCGTGTTTACTACATATGGCACCGCAGGCGATGACACTGATGATACATGAGATGAAAATGGGGCACTGGTGGAATGAGATGGCGGGGCAAACCGGAGATCCCCGAGAAAACCCGCCCCAGCGCCGTGTTGTCCACGACAAATCTCACTTTGCGGTCGCCTGGGAGCGAATCCGGACCACCTTGGTGAGAGCCAAGCAGTCTAACCACTGAGCCACGGCGCGGTCTTACAGTGCTTAGAATAAGTGAAGCACATCCCAACCAAAGTTCATTCTGAATTAAATGTCATTTATTGTTCTTTTTATTGTTTTTGAAAGCATGGAAAGAAGTTAACATTTAGACTCGACATTTTCTGGGTATTTAGAGTATGGGATTTCGAGTATGTTCAAATTTTTGAACCACTCTGATTAATAGTTTCCTTTGATTTGTGTTTTTTTCCTTAGAAAAAAAAATTACACAAAACAGAAACAAATGGTGTAAAATTAACTTTTGATTCATTTAGCATCCTCAAATACCTCATCCAGCTCTATTTCCATATCTTTACATTTTTCTTTATCAACTTTCTTCTGCTTATGACCCATTAAGTTGCTTTTATCACTCGTTTCTCTCCTCACCTTTTTGACATTCAGGAATAACATCTGTAGATTTTTTGTTTTTGTAATTTACGTCCTCCAACGTTAAGTCATATCGGACGGTGAATGAATTGGGTGAACTGATTCTTAGATACACTACATTCGTCTTGAAGGATAAGGAAAAAAACCTTATCAAGGTAACTCACCCTGACCGAGATTCGAACTCGGGACCTCTTGAAGGTGAGGCAGTCATGCTGCCATCTAGGTTACCGAGGCGGGCGCATCTGTAGATAACGACATATTCATCACCGTTCCCTACAGAGTAATAAATGCTAAATAAAGGAGTCATAAACAAAGCACTTGTAGTTAGGATACGCCTGTTTTACACTGAGAATGTGTACATTTTCACTACGGACAAATTTTAAAGATGACAATTGAAAGCTTTGGCGTCTCCCAATTCGCTCGATACTTCTTCACATGACAGCTCTGCGTGGTCATGCTTCTATCTAAAACTCTGATGTCATTTGCGATATGCCGTTATTATTCTGAGAGCTTCAGTTTTGTTACGGAAGTTATTTCCTGATAATGCTTTTAACTGTATTTATAATACAAAGTGCTTCAATGCTATAAATGTAAATGTATATTACACTGCTTGGATCAGCTCATAACTTTAAGCATCTCTTCGCCCACAGCAGTAGCTACATAGGCAAATTTACGTCCGTAGGATAGTTCTGCTTTAATAGAGCATCCAGTTCCTTTTTCTTCTTTTATTTCACATGTTTTCAACTTTTTACCATCTTTTCCTATACATAGGTGGTAAGTAGAGAAGATATTGCATTTCCTCCAAACGATTTCATCTAAAGCACACTTTTGAAATTCCATGATTTAAAAAAAAAAACATTTTTTGAAGAAAAGAAAAGCACCCGTGTGTGTTTCATTTACCATACAACAGAAAGATTAGTAAGCATTTGCTAATCCAAACTAACCTTTAAATGAAAAGAAATGTTCCGAAAGTTTTGAATTAACGTTAGGTTTTCTCAAATAAAATAGCGTATATCGTTTTTGACCTCTTGATCATGCAAAGGCAACGGAACTACAATTTCTCCTATAGCCAAAGAGTGTGAGATTATGCCGGGTTAAGGCCACGTCAACAGCTAGGTCACTTGAGCCCATCTATTACATAGCCATCACTAATTAAATATTCACACTATCGCTTGAAGCCTACAGCATTCCCTCATTCCCTTTGAAATTACAGGAAAATTAGTAAGGGGATAATTTCTGCAAATAATATGACGTAGAGGAATAAGCGTTTATGAAAAGAGTTTGTAGCGAATTTTGTCTGAATGAAACGATAATATTTTTTATTACTGCATTTTATAAGTTTGCGTCAAGATTGCCTCTGTGATCGAAGGCTGTAGATTTTAATCAAACACATAAACAGTTTCAAATACCTTTGTTTCCATAATTTGAGGATACAACGTGTTTATTGCAAATTAATTGTTCTTTCACACTGGCCGTGTGTAGGATAAAGTATGGAAAGGTAGAGTCAGACTGAAAAATTCAATGCCATAGCCGGGATTTGAACCAGCTATCTGGTTGTCGTCCAGCCGCTCCAACCCTTGAGCTACTCTAAACAACGTGCCAACATGACATTAAATTCTCCAACTGATTCGTGATTTTCGCGGCAAACCACTTAGGTCTGACTATCTTTCCATGGTTTAGCCTACACAGCGCTAGTGTGAAAGAACAATTAGTTTCCATTAATTGACCTAATTAGTGGTTAACTATAAAGCCCGGGCCTTAAAGTACTTACACGTTGTAAGTCGCCATTAAGGTAGCTGTCTCATGTGTTTATAAGAACTCCTAAGTGGTTTACTGGGAAAAACACGAGTCAGTTGGAGAATTTAATGTCAGCTCGGCACGTTGACCATAGTTGCTCAAGGGTTAGAGCAGCTGGACGGCAACCAGAAGATCTGAGGTTCAAATCCCGACTATGGTGTTGAGCTTTTCAGTCTGACTCTAATTTTCCATACTTTAGCCTACACACGACCAGTGTGAAGGAACAATCTATTTCCATTAATTGACCTAATAGTGGTTAACTATAAAGCTCGGGCCTTAAAGTACTTCCACGTTGTAGTTTGCCATTAAGGTAGTTTTCTCATGTGTTTGTGAGAATTCCTAAGTAGTGTACCGGGAAAAACACGAGTCAGTTGGAGAATTTACCGTCATGTTTACATGTTGGCCATAGTAGCTCAATGGTTAGAGCGGCTGGACGGCAACCAGAAGACCCGTGGTTCAAATCCGGCTATGTCAATGAATTTGTCAACGGGTTTATTGTTTATGGCGACCGGGAGAGCTCCGAGTCAATCCTAACGTCTACTTTGGTAGTAGCTGCGCTTTTGGTGAACATTAGCCATTATGCGCAGTATTTTACTCTAGAAAATTGGTTTTGACTGCCTCCAGAAGGTTTTCTTTCGAGAACGTACCGCCCGGGTTCCGGCTCTGTATAACAATCCGACCGCCAAACTGCGAGGAGCTCATAGATCAGTCAGCCAGTCGAGTAGAGCAGACTAGGAGAGTTAGAAAGCTTACAAAATATTCAATGATCAGCGAACGAGTATAGTTCAGTGTAAGTTGTGATACCTTAATGAACATTCCATTGATTCGATACAACAGATGCGTTTTTTAGTGTGTTCAAAGACTACTTAAGTATAACGATAGCGATACACTAACCGCTTCTAAGACAAATAGTGTTCAGCGGTGACTTATTATTTGTTTCAGTATTTTTTCTGCACATAATTTAGTGGGACATAAGTATTTAAGAAGCAATAAAGAACTCAATAGATATACAGGTGCTCCACACGTAGAAGTTAGCTGGAAGATCGGTTTGTTTATTAAGTGTACTACCGCAATCTTTAGATGCCATAAATTATGCTACTAAATAATCTGGATATAGCTAGAAGATTGAGTAAGAAAGATTCTCTAACAAAGTACCAAAAAGTTCGCTTCAAATCTGCTTTATTTGGCATTCAAATAGTTGGTTCAATGCTAACGTACAGTCAGACTTTCTTTTACAATATAACACTTTGAAAGGTCCCTATAATATGCCGTTATGTCTCTTTAGCACGCACATTTTGTGCTGCCAACAACTTTTCTGACCAAGTTCACCTCTAACACAGAGCTACATGTTGTTTCACTGCCGGTTCCACTGCTTGCCGATTCCTCACAGCGCAGCAAACTTGCTGACATAGGAAGTGCTTCTTGTAACGTTCCATGGTCTGCCGACTCCGCATCATGGAGTTTGGAACGTACGACACTTCTATGCGGTCCTTACTGACCGACAGGCTCGTGAACTGCCCAACGCCTCCGACTCCTCCCCCACATAGCTGCACTAAAGCTCTAAGGATCAAACCCACTACTCTAACTACTACTGACTCAGTCCGGGCATCATAACGGCTTTATATGCCTACCAGGCGCGGTAAAACCTTCTGATACTAGAAACATCTCGAAGTGCAGTCTCGAACAACTCTTACATAATAACAACAGAGCCCCGGCCTCGAGACGTCAGCTCGTGCCGTGAGATACCGTCTGTTCTTGAAGGCGTGCCTTTCCCGTTTCACCAGATAATAAACAACACGGTGAGACAATTCCTCTGCTCCCCCTCCTTTGAGGCAGATCCAAGATGGTGGCTATTACCCTACTCGACCATACTCCTCCAAAATATCTTCGATGTGACAATACATATTGCTTTCAGAGGAATGGTACGATATCAGACCTGGTGTAAAACAAAGCATATGCTTTGAATGTCTAGAACTAACAGATGTCATTTTTGGATTTTTATCCTACTGAAGGTAACAATCCCAAACTCTCTGCACTCCTTCTTAAGATTGTTTTCAAGAATCCTCTTGTACTCAAACTTTCCCTTGACCACCAGTACCCCAAAGCCAGATGACTTCACTGCTGCCTTCGTGAAGGTACCTTGTTCTTAGATCCCCATCCTATGTTTGTGCCACACTCTCGTGTCGAATAAGCAGAGTTTGCTCTCGTTCGGTAGAGAACGTTGCACCACGTGCTGTATAGCAACTTCTAGACTCTTTTTCTGATTCAGACAATAAACCTATAGTTTCCTTTTAGAAAGACGGGCATTGTAACCGGCACTAATTAAAACGTCTTCAACTCTTTTCGCGTGAAGAAATGGATCAGAATCTTATTCCAAGGATTCTCTAACCTCATTCTTGGATTCCACTCCATCATTTTAACTGTTTGTCTCTTCTCTCTGGTGGTGATTTTAGGGTGAGCGTAATTTTTAGGTTTATATACAATACTAAATCTATCAAGCGCTGAACAATAACTTTGTTCGTGTTGACTGCACTGTTTCGGTGACGGATTTGCTTTGTTTGTACATGTTTATTACAATATCCCTCTCTTCTACTTTTGTCTGCATACCTTTATGTCCTAGTTTGCCTGCGGACGCATTCGAGAGCACAACTTTGAGCGACTGTTTCGCGGGATAAAATAAATACAATGGCTATGAGTTAGTGGGGATATGGGTGCAACCAACCATATTTCTATTTGTTTGGATACGTACGTGAAGTTATGTTGTTCATAAATGGAACAGCAGGGTAAATACAGCACAGATTTTTTTTTTGTGGTAAATGCATGCAATTCGCTATTTTAAATAATTTTTGCAAGAGGAAGAATGTTAACATTTACATGCTTAAAAATGTGATGTATGCGTTTGCGTGATTTTCTCTATTTATTCTGGTAAAAACTATTCTTAAAAAGGCTTATGCTTTTATTTACCTTATGAATCCTTGTAGAAATGGTTTTATTATACTCGGCGTCAATAAATAAGGGGCGTTGGCAGCTTTTTTGCCATTTACATCCCCCAACGTTAAGTCATATGGGAAGATGCTTGAAATGGGTGAAATGATGCTCAAATGAGTACAGAGTCCATGGAGCTTAGAGTTACCCAACATTCGTCTACCAGGATAAGGGAAAACCCCTCTTTGAGAGTTCATAACCACGGGGTCGCTGGTTTTAAATAAACGAAAGGGAATGGATACGGCCTAGAAATTTCTATAGCAATTATTAGAGCTATGAAGTTTCACAAACAATGGTAGACACATCTTGTTTCCGATATTATAGCACTTTATTTGAATTATTTATCTCAATTGCTCAGCACAGTTAGTGCTGTACAAATTGTGGAGCTATATACATAGTATACATAATAAAATTAAAGTATACAATGATAGAGGATACTCATATTAGAGCCCTCAAGCAAACGGGTCTGATTAGTGTGAGATTAAATTAAATAACTTCTTCATTACATAATAAATAAACATTATAGAAGTGAAATGTCCTGTGGCAAGCGTGTCTTCAGTCTTGGTGCAGCATCAAGGCGACGTCCCAGTTGGAAGAATATAGCACCTGATACATAAGGAAGGTGAGCAAAGAATCTGCTTGTCGTTGTAGAGATGTACTCATTAATGCTGACTATGTCCAATTCTCCATGCAGCTGTTTATTCCGGATGTACCACGGTGCGTTTACAGACAATCGTAATATTCTGTTTTGAAACACCTGGAGTTGGTGAATATGAGTAGGTGAAGCACATCCCCATACAGGACTGGCATATAGAAGAAGCGGTCGTAGAATACTCTTGTATAGTAGCACCGTACATTCGACTCGTAAAGAGGATTTGCCGTTGAGGATGGGAAACAACTTGTGAAGACGAGCATATGCTTGATTTAGTTTTTTTTTTTTATTTTGATACGTGTACTCCATTTCAGTCGACGATCAAAATGGACGCCAAGATATTTGACTGCACAATCAGAAGGTAACCAGGGGACTTCAGTATTATAGAGTCGTATATTTGCCGGAGCAGCAGGCCTGCGCAAGATGAAACGTTTAAGAAGACATTTGCTTGGATTAAGTACGATACTCCAGTGAGATAACCAGTGTAGGAAAATGTCCAGGGAAGATTGTAGAGTTTCAATAGAGGAGTGCGAGGTAAAGATGACTATAGTCAGCAAACAGTGCTGTACTTGTTGCAGGAAGTTCAGGCATGTCAGCAGTATATAGACTGTAAAGAAGAGGGGCATGGACGCTACCCTGGGGTACGCCGGCTAAAATAGTTTATAACACTTGATTAGGATCTGATAGGTTAACCAATTATAATCTAGTAACAAACTGCATTTCTTATCCTTTGCTGTAGCTGCAAAGACCTTCCTATAGCTCAGCTTGTATGTTTGTATTGGTTAGGGATAACATCTTTTATTATTCGACAGAGCGTTGAGGCGTATTTACCTTCAGGTGACCAGCGCTGCGATGGTTCCTAATCAGGTCTTATCTGGCCGATTAGAAGAGTGATATATTAGTAAGTTGACGTACAGTATATTACGAAACACAAAGAGAGTAACTGAAAGCTGCGTGTGTCCGTATGATATGATTCCTCACGCCTGTCGATGTATGACATATTGCTGTCTAGAAGACATAATTACATCTGAAGAGAGTATACATACACTGGACTCACCGTGCATGTGGGATAAGCTCAAAAATATCTATGTGTTGCGAATTTTTTTCCGCTACGCCTTCTAGTTTTGCCATGTAGTACTGATGACTTCACTTACGTGTTTTTATTTACGTAGTTGCCTTCTGTTTACGTCTGCTAATTTATGTACCTGTTTTGAGCAATTACAACTATATTAACAGTTTTAATGAATTTTTAACTGAGTACAAATATAACATAAGAAAACGTCAACATACATGTGAACGGAATAAAAGTGTAGTTGATCAAAACAACCTAACTGCCCGCCCTCAATAGCGTAGATGGTAGCGTATCTGCCTCACGTTCAAGATGTACCGAGTTAGAATCTCGGTCAGGGTGAGTTACCTGGACAGGATTCTTCCGGGGTTTTCCCTTATCCTGAAAGACGAATGTTGGGTAGGAGGATTAGGATTTCATTAAGGATGGGATTAGGTACATAGGCCACCATGCTGGGCCCATTGTTCCTATGCCCCCTAGGGGGGGCACCCCCGGGAGGAAGGATGAGGCGAAGGAGACAGAAGGCAGACGAGCGTAGGAGCCACGACAGTACAGAGGGCAGGTTCCCTACAGTTTACTTGGAGGGAGACTTCCCCCGGCAGGCAGGATAACGAACTCGCTCCCCTGCAGTGGGACGGCAAGCCCAGCAGCCTAGCCTAGCCTAGCCAAAGGTCCCTGGCTGGTGGTCACGAAATAGTCCCAGCAGAGGAGCTGAGGCCGGAACCCGACCTGCCGGAGGAGAAAGTAGTTTTCTTCAGAGCTCATCATCCTGCCATGCACCACCGAGACACCCGCCGACACTTCTACCCTGAAAGAGACCCCCAGCTAAGAGATGATATGCAATGATAATGGAGACGAAATGGAGGGACAGAAAATTCGGGCATATAATTAACCAAACCAGCATCCACCTAGCAACCCAGAAAGCCCCGGAAAAACACCATGGGTCAGGTAGTTCGGCCACGGGAATCGAACCCAGGCCTCCCGAATGTCGGGTAACTCTAAACTCTATTGACCTTGGGCTCATTTCCGCATTATTTCATCCATTTCATTCATCGTTCGATATGACAACGTTGGAGGAGGTAAATTAAAATACCATTATCCAATTAAAGAACAAGTGCGGAAAATAATATGCCCTGTCAGAGAGTATTTCCAAAATGACAAATTGAAACTTTTAATTAAATGTTTTAGCAGTATTTAGGATCAATGAGGTGCAGGTACAACAGTAATCTAAGCGATTCGGATATGGGCGGCATTTTTCCATTAGAGTAAGCATCAATAGTTAAGAGAGATTTCTCAATTCTAACAAATATATCTTTATTATACATGCACGTTCTATGTTTTTAATGTATCTGGAATCATTGTTGTAATACTGTCTTTGTACACAAATAAAAATGCCTGTTCCGCACTCCAATTGTCTAGTAAACATAGCCCTAACGTGTTCTCTACATGGTCAGGAAAAGCGGCAACCTCGCCCCCCCCTCTCTTACACACACAGAAATGTCAATCTCCTTCTTGTCTGGCACCGAGTATACATACCTTTTTGTAGGTGCAGAGCGAATAAAGAGGGCTTAAGCCACAGTCAAATCTTTTAATAACTCGTTATTTTTGTTTGCTTTGAAATCCCATTCCCTTTGCTTGGCCAAAATATTAAAAAGGAATAAATAAATGGAAGGAAACAAAACAAATAATGACTTAATATTTGAGAAAACATGTGTGTGTTCCAACACTCCCCACATGACAACCCTGGCCTTCGGGGTAACCTCGCCTCACCACGTGGCTGGACCCATTTCTCAGGTGGAGGCACCCAGGGACAGTGTCCATTACCTCCCAATGATAGGGTGATAGTGAAGATGACGGTGAGGCGAGAGGACCTACAGCTTATACCGTAGACTCCGAACCACGTTGGGCACAAGGGTGACACTTCACAGGTGTTAGACAGAGGTAAAGGCGTGGGTAGGGCCAACATGAAATCACCAACCACAGAGCCGCGAACGAAACCACTGCGCTACCCCGGCGCAAAATTTGAGAAAACATAGAGATATGAAAATTCAAACTATTAACAAGAACTATCTCCAAAACCTACCTCCACACAATTTACTAGATATTCAAAAGTCATCTAGAATGAAGAAGGATTTTGGGGTTATTTAAAGGAAATTCAAGGTTTACATTTTATTTGCGTTGAAAATATCTTAAAATGTATTAAAGAAAACCCTTAGAGCTGTTTTTTGTTTAAAAAGAAACCACTTGAATATTTTCCATTTTAGAGCTGGCTGGTGTAGTCGTGGTGTCGCTTCCTTGGAAGTTGCTGAAATTCCAAGTTTTGTATTTAACTACCTTTATTTTTTTATAGTTATTTTGTTCAAAAACACAGTCATTTGTTCTTATCAAAATGCTCCTTTCGTATACAGGGAGTCTCAAAGTGTAAGTTCTCAGTGAAATCGCGCTATCACTTTTTGGATGGAATGCAGTACTTTCTCTATGCAGTAGAGAAACTGAAAAGTTCTACACTGCTAAATAAATATGTCGTTTATGACAGATTGAATGGAAAGTTTTCGAATATCTCTGTATATACATGCCTCATGTCTTTAAAGCTGAAATGTTCCTCTTCATCACACTAAGTCTCCAAGGTTTTATTAAATCTGAAACACATTCAGCAATTACAAACGGAAGTGAGCTAATAGTCATTTGTGTCTATTAGTGTACCTGGGTTTGTGCTGAGCTGCATTATTTATCAGACATCTTTTACTGACCTGGCTTTTTCATTGCCAGGGAAGGTGGTTTTTCCGTGTGGCTTGTGAATTTATTACTCTTGTGACTTGGTAATAACGCTAGTACAGTCACGAGATAAGGCGATCATTGTTATTGCTCTACTGACGTACAGACTCAGTGGCGGACGTACATCCAGCCCAAGAGAGGGTAATGAAACAAGCAAATGCACAGACAACCGCCGCAGCAGATTTCATGCGAATGAAGAGAGTGAATAATGATAGTATTTTAATACTATTTTTAATTTAAAATTAACACAAGAATCTTCTATGTATTGTCACGGGCTTACAATAAACGGCAATGCAGCGTTGTTTATTGGAGGGAAGCAACGGTCGTATTTATGTTGCGTTTATGGTGAGTGTATTAGCAAATCACAACAGTGTCTATGCAAGCAGACTGGAGACAGACGGATTATAAACCTGGATAATGACTAGGGGTGCATGTTGTCCTATTTGCCTACTTTATTCCTTTGTAGGCTTTCAAGTTAAGCACGTTTCCTACAATCATTAGCCTAATTTCTTAATTTTTATAGCGCCTATAAATGCCTAGTTCACAGTTTGTGCCTATTCTGCTTATTAGTATATAAAGCTGCTTTTTAGCCAATTTTTTCTGCTTGTAATTTGTGACAAGAGCTTTTGCATTTGTTGGTTTCAACGTGAAGTTTTCGGGGAAGAGAAATTTCTTACTGCTGAACATTCGATATACAAAAACGGGTTTATTAAGGAGACACATCTACGCAAATTGGCTCAAAACTTACAACAATCCTAAATTTAGTGTTTTTGTCATAAATTTAATATAGATATACTTCAATAACCAAGTTTTCTTATTCTAGCCGCACTACAGAAAACGTCACATGACTATTTAAATAACCTTACACCCCTATCGTAGCTGCTATTAAGTAATTTTAACTTCAGATTTCTCAGATTCCATATTTTATAAATTTTCCTAACTTCAAAATGTTCCACAGGATGCAGTTTTCTATTAATCTGTATGAAATTCGAAACATGCCTGTAAGGCGAACTGCATATTAAGTGTACCCATTTATATTTGTTGTGCTTTTGATATTTGTATAGAAAAGGATTATAATGCTTACTTCTTACTAAAACCGCTTAGGAAAATAAAAGTTGTTAAATAGATATGATTATTTTTCCCTTCGTTGATATAGCGTAGACAAATATTTCACATAGGTACAGGTGATTAATGGCTTTAACTGGGTGCAGAAACTTATACCACAAGAATTCATTTTTAAAATTACAATATGCGGGACATTTTGAAAATCGCCTGTCATTTACACATGAACTGCTAATTCCTCAGAAACTATTGTAACTAGAAAGCTGAAACTTGGTATTATTCCATTCTTGATCGATCGCAAACATAAATGGCGTAAATTTGTAACAAATCTAACAAAAGCTTCAGATCTTTCAGTTTTCACCCTTAAGGCCCCTCTCCCAAAACCCATGTTTTTTTTTGACATAGTTAATTACTTAACACCTTTTTAAATATATGGTTCTTACTTAGTGAAGTGGATTTATATGTATTTTAATTATATGACAGTATCTGTTATTTTAACTTGCTGTGGAGCCATTTATGAAATCTGGAATAAATGTAGAACCATTTCGCCTAGGAAACCGTTTAGCGAATTTGTTGCAGCATATGTTGCGATGATTGTCATTTTGTTATAGTGCATTTATAGTGCATTTTAAAAGCCATTTTACTAAAATTGTATATTTATAATTGTTTACTTAGCAAACTTTTAGTGCCTATTTAAGTGCCTATTTCACTCATTTTTAGTGCCTATAAATCCTCTCCCTAATAATGACTCAATGGATATCATACGTTCTGGGTGTAGCTGTACTACCGAAGCTCTCTGATTTAATACTTCAGCTTTTACTAATTATAATATTTCACAAAGTATTTTTCGCCCGGTCTTACATTTATAGTACATTTAGGTCCGGTTTTACAAAGAAGTTTCAAACCGTAATTTAGATTTAAAATATAATTTGTAACGGTTGTTTTTATTTAGGTCCCAAGAGTTGTAAAATTGTTTAACTATATGTAATTCTTAAAGTTAAAATGAATAAGAAAGTAAAGTGTTAAAACTCAGTGGGTTATAAAATAATGTAACATTTAAGTGATATGATGTGATGTTTTATCATCGGTAGTTTCAAAAATGAGACTATGTAATGTGTGACGTGGAACTGTAATAATTAAGTTTGACTGTTAGTGGTGGCACCGAGAGAAGGAAAAATCAATAACTTTGGGAGAACAGCTAGGAAAGCAGAGCGTCTTTCAACTGCGTAACGTCGAACAGGATACAGAGGTGTTTTGAATTGTGGAATGTCGAAGTGAACTGATTTTCAGAAAACTGTATAGTAAAAATATCATTCTTATGTAAAGTGTTGCAGAAAAAATGCCATAAAGTATGGCAATGAAATAACATGTTTGGATGCTTATAAATTAAACAAAATTTATTTAAAAATGATCCCTCGCTCGCAACCACGCCTGAGAAAAGGGTTCTCATGTAACAACTGAAGCAGTGCAGAAGATATTTTTATACACATGAATACATCTGAGGGCCACATCTGAACCAAGGACTCAGATCGAGAAGTGGCAACTTTTGGCTTCATCGTCACCATCCAGGAGGGCAGCATACATAACCACGATCTCCGCAGCAACGTGAGAAAACCACATCTTACACGTACGTAAAGGGAATTCCTGGTACAAAATGGCTGCCAACATGGGGCTTCGAGAAGTTACGGGCTTTAAGAAGTTTCCCTTGCAAATTTTAAGTTTTGCTTTCTATTATAAGCGTTCAATTTCAGTTGAACTTTACTAGAAGTAGTCTTCCATCGAACAACAGATTAATGCTATATTGTAAGATAACAGATATCGAGGAGGTATTACACTGTGAGGATGAAGCTATTTAATAATTGAGCTTCTGAACTTCTTAAATAGGCTAATCACTTTCATATGTGGAATGGCCATAATTTAAAAAGAATAACATTTTTATAAGTTAGCAGGTCTGTCAACAACAGTTAATTGCGGTGTAAGAAGGAGTTTAGCGATTGTCTTCTTCTCAGTCTTCAAGTGCACCAAATGCAGTTTAACTTAACCAATAGGTTGTAAAACGCTGGCTGCAATTAAACCTTTAGTTTGGTTTATGGAAACTTCCAGTTTGTAATGCCGGTCCTTGGTACAGCGGTACGTCTTCATTTAGTACTCAGTGGAGGTAAAGTGAAACGTCACGACACGTAACACTTACCTGAGCTAATATATAATAATAAACCCTGGCGCGACAGCCCTCAGGTGGCCAAAGCTTACCGACCCGACTGCCGGCCTTACGCCCACTTGCGCACGGCAGAGGTGGGCGATCATTCAACAGATTACGGGGAGGAAATGAGGTCAGCATCTCAGCATCCCCCAGCCAGAACGTTGGTTTTCGTGTCCAGGGCCACTTACCTAGCGTAAGCTCCTCACTTTCCTCACGATACTGAGTGGACTTTAGACCTACACCCTGGACCTAAAATCCGCACCCCCAGGGATGGGATCGAACTCTGGCCAGCTTTCCATTGCCAGGGCTCAAGACATGCTGCCATAGCCCGCTCCGCCACGGCGCAGGGCAGTTACATGTGATGCCAAAAGTAAATAAGTGAGCATCTGTATGCGGGCAAAGAAAGAAGATTCACGAAACGTCAAGTGTGAAGTTACCTACACACATTATTATACATTCTGGAGCTGGATGGACTATAGTTCCATTTCTGGATAAACACATTGTTGCTCAATTTGGATTGCTTTTACCCACTTCCTCGTTGACCTAGGGAGTGGATTCACGGTAAAGTGTGAGGCCCCCAATCCGTTTTATTCCAGTTGCTTGGGTTTTCTTGTGGTTTCCCGGGTCGATAGAGTATTCCTGGTTTACCACAACCAATGCACCTGTTTCCTACCCTCGAAACCCCGACCATGGAGTTTTAGTGCCGAGTATAGGTTTGAGGAAGTAAGGACTGCAGCGGCAGCTACGAGATCAACATTTTGGCTGGGAGTGCTAAACTCGATGATCATCCCCAGCATCTTTTACCTGTCTTAGAACTGAAATACCACATTTGGTATTTGAGAATTTTCGCTCTGGAAAGATTTGGTTTGCTTGTCCTACTACGGCCACTTTCCAGGGAGTTTGACCTTAGGGGTTGAGGGGCCGGATGTGCTCCATCTAGAATCGTTAGAGACCCAAAACTTGTGTGTAGACATTGTTGTGCTGATCCGGTGTACTATCCTGTGAGAAGCAAATAGCACCCTGGTGGTCCACATGCGATGCTCTGCTTCTGATATGGAAGACTTCTACTTTTATGACAGTTCAGAGAATTGCAAGAACTTTTAAATCGTCCCCCATATATCTCTTTTTAAATAAAAATATATATCTAAGTATACAGATATATATTCTTCTTTTCCTTATATAACGGTTTTTTATTGTTTCCGTTTATTTTCTGTCTGTTTCCTGTAATGTCACACATACACACTGTAAACATAAACACCCATGCCCAAGGCGGTACTCAAACCCGCGACTCTCTACGCGGCGGAAGGTTAGAGACAGACCCTCTAGCGACCATGGCTACGAGGGCCGGCTCTTTATAAAACTCTATACAGAACATTACTGGAAACAAGTTATCTATTTATCGACGTTTCGAGAGCGTGCATTTCAACGTTATAAGTTGGAGATAGACTTACACGCTCCTGAAAATTCGATAATTTAACATCACGTCACCTGTTTTAAGCTTGAGGACAACTGGACCACCCACTTAATGCTACTCGATATAAACAATTATAAAAATAGTTGTATCACATATTTACCTGTAGGCACAATAGGAATTGAGTAGACTCAAATGATTGTGAAATAAAGTCGCTATGTGACAGCTTGGAAATGTAATTCTATTGGCATAGACAAGAGGGGAAGAAAATGTGTTTAGCAATACCCTATTTGAAACAAGTATAACTACTGGAAAATTCAAACAAAGGGCAGGGAATATTTCGGAATTCAGCACAGGAAGTTTTATTAGAACATAAATTGTCTGTTCTAGCGATCTACAGTTTTCTGTTGACTAAGGTTTTGTATATCTGTTACAGCTTATCAGTTATACAGACGTCATCTACGTTGAAAAGTAGTTCAAAGATTTTCTTAGAAAAGAAAGATCAACGTTCTACTTTTCAGCAAATTATCTTAAGCAAGTGATAATTTAACCATCGAGGCTAGGTCATTTAAAAAAAATAGGAATATTTTAACATGTAAAGTGGCGTTTCCTATGTAGCTTTCTTTTTAAATCTTCATTTCGCACCTTTAGAAGATGAACATACATACCATATTTTGTATTTAACCGAATTTTCGTATGCAAACATAACACAAATTAACAAATCTTTTTCAGCCCGCCTCGGTAGCGAAGATGGTAGCGTGTCTACCTCACGATCAAGAGGTCCCGAGTACGAATCTCGGTCAGGGTGAGTTACCTGGATAAGGTGTTTCCGGGGGTTTCCCTTATCCTTAAAGACGAATGTCGGGTAGCTCTAATATCGATGGACCCCGGACTCATTTCAGCATCATTTCACCCATTCCATTCATCGTCCGAGATGACTTAAGGGGGGACGTATGCAAATATTCAGGATCTTACATAAATAGCCATAACATCCAAAGTTTTCAAGTTAGAGAAGTGAAACTTAGTATACTCATTTAAGATAAAACACTAATATGCACAATTGTTTTCATAATTTTCCATTGTTTATAACTAATGCTACATATTGTTTCTATATGCAGAGATATTTACAAACTTAAACCCATTTTTTTCAAAATTCACATATGTTATCTTTCTGAAATTTGGTATGTTATTTTAAAACATACTAAAATTGAATTGGTTGGATTAAGATTTCTTATTGAAGCTGTATAGAATTAAAAAAAATGTTATTCATATGCATCCATTAAAAATCAAAATAATGTAATATATTTTGTATCATCACATTCCATCTGGAGCTTAATCCTATATTCTAGAACCAACAAAATGTTCATTGTGGCATAAGAAAGCTGTGTGCTAAATTGCATCACTGTAGATGAAGTAGTTTGAGAGCAAAATGGGTTGAAGTTGTAGAAAATGCAAGTTACCGGGAAAGGCAATTAAAAATACAATAAATATTATTCAGCTTGCCTTTTAATTTTTAGTCAGAACTTCCCATATCGATGGTCTGTATCCTCATTCTGGTCTTCTTCAGCCTTTCTTTTGAAATTCCTCTTCTGTCTTGCTTCTTGCTGCATTAATTTCATAGCTCTGTCTGCACCAGCGTTGCGAATGTTGTCGATACTCTACAAAATTGTTTCCATAAACACACCAGGTTGATAACCTAACTGATGCATAACTCTCTTTCTGTCAACATTCCCATCATTAAACACTATTGCAGCATCAAATGTAACAATTTTCACCAGTATGGAAGACACAAATGATTTTTGGGACACCTTTTCCATATCAAACTGTTGAGGCTTTCATTTGGGTTTTGTGTCTCTCCATAGAGACATATTTTTTAGATCTGGGTGTCTGGGTGTGCTAAGAATTGGTGGATGGGCTTTATAGATTCCAAGACAGCTTATGGAAGACTATGTGTTGCTACTATGCTACTATGTAGCACTAGGGAATTTAATTTTTAAAGGTACATACAGACCACGTACAGTCATAATATTTTGGTGTTTGATGGCTAATACTATATACTATTTTACAAAACAATAAAAAAATTATATTTTTTGAACATTTTCTCGTACGTCCCCCCTTAATTTTGGACGACGTAAATTACAAAAAAAAAAAAAAAATATATATATATATATATTTTTCAAAATCTGATTTTTTATTTCGTTAGTTTAAAACATGTATTTCCGGCGAAGTTGAACTTTTTTGTGGAAGTAGAGAAAGTAAAAAGTTTGACAATCTGATTTCAAGGGACTTCTTTCAATTCTCAGTAAAGCACAACGTATTTAAAAAAAAACTTAAAACTATAGATAAATGGAATTTATCGGTCATATTGATTGCAATTATAAGATTATCAGGTTACGTCAGTAGCACGTGTGCTCGGTGACCAAAGTTTCTTCTTCTTCCTGTCGTCGGTACTGTTTGGAAATAATGAAACATTCTTTGAGGTTTTTCCTCTCCCCTATGGAGGACTGATTTTCAAACGAAATGGCTTTGTATTCTAATTCCTTTCCTGTCATAATTCCCCTGAGGCGGCCGCTTCTCAAAGACCAAATCCTATAAAGCAAAGAAGATTGGTGTCCTTTGATGTTATTGATTTCTACTGATATTCGAATTGTGGTACAGTGTTCTTACCCCGCTTATAGAGGACAAACACAACACTAAAGAAGAAACGGGATGCTTTACTTTCACATATCTCTCTTCTGAAAGGGATTCTTAAAAAATGCAAACATCTTTTACAATGGACTTTCACTGAATCGGGATAAACCTTTCCACATACAGCTGCCTTATGGAGATCCTGGGCTACAGGGCGATCAAATTTATTTTACTGCACTCACATGAGTTTCGCAGCACTTTGTTATTTTTATCTATTTTATATAAATTGAGGAAGCATTGAATATTGTACAACTTTTTCAGTAATATTTTTATTAAACATTTCCCTGCGGGTAAAATGTTAATATTGAAATACAGTAAGCTCGGACGACAGCCAAATCTTAAGAGCTGGCCTTTATGTGATACCTTGGACATTCTTTGCACAGCCAGGGAATTAAACAATAACAGCGGCTTCCTATTTGTTACGTCCAAAAGGTACTGAGAAAGCAAAACCGACAACAAATAACAATTATTATAATATATTCTACGAATGAAGTAACCGTATTTGACCAGTAAAGTATGTTAGGGTTCTAGTTACAAAACATAAATACAAAGATCAAAATGACAGAACATGATAATAATTATAACGTTTTAAACATTTGGCCAATAAAGTGCTCAAAGCCTGAATTGCAACATTTTTAAAGAATACATTAATCAACCGTGTTTGAAGATCTGCATTACAATATGAAATATATTGATACAGTCCCTGTCGGGTAGAGACATTGACATAAGATATCAATTAATACCAAAAGTCATAAATGTATCTATAAGGGCAAATATAAACGACATATATTTTGAATAGTCGCGCCTGAATCTTGAAAATTTTTGCCATACTTGAATATAGTGAAAACTGGTGAGTTAACAAGGCCAAGCTGAGGTCATTTAACCCATCTTTGAAAACTTGTAAACAGCCACCCTTGCGGTATTGTCTTCCCTGCCCTGAAGGCAAACTTCGTGCCAGAAGGCGCGAACCGACCCATTGCTACAAACCCATCCGTGCCCCTCACAACAGGCTTTGAGATTTTAACCAACGCTCAGAACGCATGCCTACGCGTACATTTTAGCAAGTTTGCCGCTAGAGAAAGCGACACGTTTGTCATGCGTCCTAGCAACAAATGTAAACTAGTCTTAGAGTGGGAATAAGCTTGCACCAATCAGGAATAAGTTATTGGTCACGTGATTTATGAACATTCGCAAAATTCGGTACGCGTGGGGGAAATTTGAACGTTGGCAGAAAAGTGCTTCGCGAGCTAAAATCACTAGTCTTCCGACGTTCCGACGTGCTAGACTATCTGCATTCCAAACTCTGTATTTCGGCGTTTCGGGCCAGGAAGTGATAAGTGTCACGTTTGAGAATTTGCGCTAAGTAAGGATCGCGAAGGACCAAGGCACGCGGAGAAAAGTGCCAAGGAATATTAAGTAATAATTCTTTAGTATATTCAACCGCAATAAGGCAGGAACTCAACTTCGCGGACAGCACTATGACATTTCGCGCCGCAGTTCTGTACAAGACTAAAGCGTTCACTCCGCGACCTGTACGCGAGACGCGACGCGAGACGATAAACAACTGAGACGCGACATTACAACAGGTGGCGAGTACCCATGGTCGGCCAAGGATCACAATAAATCTACTTACGTCTAGGAGTCAAGGTGTTTTCCTTCACGAACCTACAACGAGTCAAGACGTACCCTGCCCCGAATTTCCCGATGAGAGCCTCCTGCCGAGCTACACCAACGGAAACATCAGACCAATGACTGAAATCCCTCTATCCTGGATCTCCTATCCAACTACAATTAACCTTATGAGGTAGTGAGTGACTGAGAGATCATTCACCGGGTTCCGATCGCGCAGAACTGCCTCAATATTGAATAACATTATATCACTTTTTGGAATGAAGGTCACATCTAAATATTAAGTGTTCAGCAGTTTCATCATGGCATTCACATTTACAGAAGTATCCATCAGTAGAGTCTATATGACATCTTCGAAAATAAGTTTTAAGTTTCCCATGTCTGGTAGCAAACTGGGTCAAAATTAAATTAGGTGAAAGGTACTTGCAGTTTATATGATCAGTAACAGTAGGAACAAATAAATTTCGAGTGATTTTCCCTTTATCGCTGTTTATCCAGGTGCTGTTCCACATTTCAAGAAGTTCTTTTTTCAATGTTTTTGTTTTTAACCAATGTGATTGTAGACTCTTCAGATATGAATTCCTTTTGGGATAATGAGTAACGTTTGGCAATTTCATCTGCCCTCCCCCCTCAATCTCTCTCTTTTAATTTACGTCCTCTAACGTTAAGTCATATCGGACGATGAATGAAATTGCTGAAATGATGTTCAAATGCGTCCGGGGTCCATGGAGCTTAGAGTTACCTGACATTCGTACATCAGGTTAAGGGAAACTCCCGGAAACAAACCTTACCCAGGTAACCCATCCTAATCGAGATTCGAACTCGGGAACTCTTGATCTGCCCTCTCGTTTCCAGGTATACCCGTATGGCCTCTGGCCCATGTGATACACATGTGATTGGTGATTGCTATAATATCGTTCCTTATTTTGGTAGCAAATGAATATGTCGAGTATTACTCTCCGATAACATTGAAATATGCCTGGGAATCACTGTATGTACATATGCTACAGTTATTACTCTGGCACCATTCCAATTCGAAAACATTTAACTTTATATCTGATTGTTCTTTTAGCATATCTACACTTTTATCTACCTCTTATGTAAGGACTTTTTTGTAATTTTACCTCCTCCAACGTTGTCATATTCGGACGATGAATGGAATAGCTGAAATGATGCTCAAATGAGTCCGGGGTCCATCAAGCTCGAAGTTCACCGACATTCGTCTTTCAGCATAAAGGAAAATCCCGGAAAAATCTTATCCAGGTAACTCACCCTGACCGAGATTCGAACTCGGGACCTCTTGATCGTGAGGCAGACACTCTACCATCTACGCCATCCAGGCGGGTGTTATATAGGAGGTAAACCAAGGTACTATATTAAATAAACGTACTGCAAAGGACGGGTGTTCTACCTATGTTCTGACGACCCACCATATTCCTACTATTACACTTTCCTCACTTGAAAAAAGAAATTCTTCTGAACCTGTTATATTCTTTCTAAACTGGCAAACTTAATCTTTCAAAATAAAACAAAAACTCCCACCGCAGTAACTTCTTACGTTAAAGAAACGAGTTTCTTTTTTGTACAAGTATAACTAATTATTCATCCTTAACATCATCTCTGTAGCAGAGAAGTCTGTAAACTTTTCAACCAGAAAAACTCGCAACTTTCTTTTAATCAATGTAGATGTAGCTTCAGCCAGAGAACTTGAAGGAATCTGAGGGTATTGAAACTTGTTAACTTCTTCCCTGTGAACACAGCGGGTAATCTACTGTATATTCATAATGTAAAATCGTTAATCAATGTTCTCTTCTTCAAGCACACCAGCGTTCTTCTTGAATAACTATTTGTTGCGAATTTATTACCTCCACCACTTATCCATTTTAGGTAGAGAGGGAATAGGTATTTGATCAGCGAAACTTTCACCTACGGCACATTTTTTTCTACTAGAATTTTCCAGGTAGAACGAAGGAGTTTATCGAACCGCCGGAGGCCACTGGCCACAGAAACAGGAGGAAGTCCCTGAAAAGGGAAGTCTGGGATGGAGGGAACTTCCTGAAAACCTTCTTGTCTCAGACTTGGAAGATTATGAACATAAATACAGATGCATTTTTATATCTTGACAGATGGAGAGCGATGCGCAGTGGTGTCTGGACGAGTCCACTTCAGAGCGGTTCCAACTGGAGGGGAGGCCAGGTCAGTTGCACGTCAGGTGCCAGCAAGTAAACAAGTGCAGAGCTACTCGGTAATTCTACAGCTTGTTTCAAAAAGAGCGTGTCTCCTGTTTCAAGAGAGAATTTAGATATGGCGCTCCTAGCAGCACATTAGCAAATAAAGTGCTGCATTTAAAAACACGAGAAGTAATAACCAATGTCTATAGATTTATAGAAAGGGGGCAACGCTCTGGGCCTGCTATAAAAATCTGAGAAAGGGAATCTGAGGCAACTGTTGTTTCTGAAAGCAGTTTAGGTGACTTAAAAAAAGAAAAACTATTGGTGCTAGTGCAACAATGTCCTTCTCTATACCCAGCAAACAAAGATTAAGAACATGCACAGAACCTAATTTGGATATTTTAGTTCAGAAGTATTTAGGAGAACTGAGAATAATCTTCAAAACACAGAAAAACAGAGACCAGCTCTGAAGAAAGTGTTTATGAAGCTTCAAAATTCTGCTAACTTTCAAGGCAGTGTCTGAACATTAAGAAGAGGTCTTTTCAGGTTAGGTTTTATTTGGGAAAAAATAACAACTATGCGTGACAGACAAATTTTAATCTAACATCGTACCATACGGACAAAAGGGCGTAAGTATTTACGAAATATTCAGAGATATCGGAGTGAAGTTTATATAGCTCATATGGATGAAACTTGTATCAATAGAGAACATAATTGACAATATGCCTGTATTGAAATTTGTTACAGAGACTGTGCACCGATGTCGAAATGCGACAGTTGGTTATCATGCATGTTGGACGAGAACAGTGTTTTATTCCAAATGTCTATGTACTATTTAAAATAAAAAAAAGCGTGGGGATTACTACCATAGTAATAATTATAACATAGTTTATAAGAGCTGCAATACTGGCTTCGAGAGTGAGATTTGTTTTTAAACAGCTTGTGCGGTACTCCCCTTTCGTAATCTTACGCGTGTGGTGCATTGTGGTGATACACTATCCCCAGCAGTTGCTACTCATCTCCACCGCGCAGGATTTCTGTCAAGATCAAATAATACATCTGTAACATATTTGGTATTGAATCAAATTTTGTTTTCAGTTGTGACGTTTACGGACACACACAGATATTTTTCTCATAATACTTTTTTTTTTGGAATCAGGCAACCTTAAAATTATATATTTCGGAGGGAAACTCTGAATCGATGTTTGCTTCAAATACAATATTTCTTCTAATTATCGTATTACAAGTATGTAATAGAGAAAGAAAAAGTTACACTATTAGACAACTGAAACAAATAGTAAGCAGTATCTCGGAAACTGTCAATGATAAGAAAAGTTAACTCAATTTAGATATAGCAGTACCGTATTTTATCGCATATTTCCTTCCCTTATGATTTTTCATCACTAAAAATATTTACCTACTAAACGTCGTATAATTTCCTCTCCTGCTTCGTTCTTATTGGAGCGGACTTCAAATGACTTAACAATGGACAACAAACAACGCAGCGTACTTGTCACGGACAACAATGTACGCAGTGCTGGCTACAAAACTACTGGTATTGCCATTGTCACAACGTATCGTAAAATTGAAATGTGAAGCTGCAGACGTGTTTCTAAGTCAGTTTGTTACATAGGCGCCATAATCAACCAGATATACATGAAAATAGTGACAAACGTTAGACCACAGAATGGTCAGAGGAAAGAAACAATCAGACAATATATTCTAGGTCCAATGAAACCGTGGTACATATCCAGTTCATTCGCGAATTACTACATACCTGTAAAACGTTTACATAATACTGCATGGTTTCCCCTCCTTTCGGAATACCTAGAAGCACCACTCGTATCATTCCCTCCCACATGTTTTCAAGCAATTTTCTTCCAGAAAAAAGGGGGAATTACGCGATAAAATATGGTAATTTACGATATATATATATATATATATATATATATATATATATATATATACTCTGTGGATACCAGTATGTTGTGGATAATTAAACACCTACCTGTAGTTAAGTATATAGTAGAGGAAATAAAAATTACAATGGTGGTTCAATAAAGAATGGTCATAACTTTTTACGGTCATCATTTTTCGCACTACAGTTCAAGCTTATTATAATCTGTCAGCTTAATGTGAAACAAACACGCCGTAGTAGTTTTTTGTTGATACTCCTGGTACCCGCCTGTGGGAACCAGGAAAGTTCAGATATGTTCAGTATCGCCTACCACTGAAATGGAGGTAACACGCGAGGAACAATATGCGGATTTGAAATTCTGCTTTCCTCTCAACAAATCTTCAGGTGAAGCCTATACAATTTTACAGGAGGCCTATGGAGAGTCTGTGCTTCCCTACAGCACAGCTAGAAGGTTGTTTAAAATGTTTAAAGAGGGGAGACAATAAATTTCAAAGGAAGGTGCTCCAGTTACTGTTCTTACGGAAGAAAACATCAGCACTGCTGCTGCCATTGTGAGAGAGGATTGACAAATTACCTTAAGATCACTTAATGAAATACTGAACATTTCATTGGGTGCCAACCACACGTTGGTGACAGAAACATTACATATGAGACGTGTTTGTGCGCGATTGGTTCCAAAACTGTTGATTCCCGAACAAAGGACATTGAGATGCAGGTCTGCATGCAGTTAAAGTTGATGTTAGAGGAAGATGCGCAGTTTCTTTCAAACGTAATCACTGCTGATGAAACTTGGCTACATCATTTTGATCCTGAGAGCAAGCAGCAAAGCTCAGTGTGGAAAACTCCATCATCACAAACCCCCCCAAAAAGGAAAGTGGTTGCTTCTGCTGGGAAAGTTTAAGTGAGCTCATTCATTGATATTCATGGAATGGTATATCAGCACGTTGTACCCGCACACACATCAGTTACTGGACAATACTACAGGGATATCCTGAAAACATTGCAAGTCCATATCAGGCGCAAAGGACCACATTTCTGTGAAGCAGGCTGGATGCTGCACCACGATAATGCATGGTCACATATTGCCAATGTTGTTGCTGAATATCTTGCAACAATCAACGTGAAGTGCTTCCCTCACCCTCCCTATGGTCCGGAGTTAGCCCCATGGGACTATTTTCCATTCTCTAACTTGAAGAAACGGCTTCGTGGGAGGCATTATTCATCATCAGAAGCAGTGATGAAGGCTGCGGAGGCGATTTTGAAGGATCTCTCAAAAATGGTTTCCAGCATTTCTTTGAGGACTGGCAGAAACGCTGGGACTAATGCATCATTTTCAGGGAAGACTATTTTGAGAATGGCCATCAAAATTATGAGGATGAGTAAAGGTACACTGTCAAAAAATGTGCTCATTCCTTATTGAGCAGCCCTCATATATTAATACCTTTTAGTTTATTGAGTCTTTTCTGTTAAGGCAGACTGTACTGGTGTTGTTAGCTCTCGGAAACGAGGTTCTGGATTATTTCGAAAATAACTTGGACTTTCCTTGTTGTTTCTGAAGAGATGGAAATGCATGGGTCAGCCCATCAAATAGCGCGAGTTTATTTAAGTTTCCAGCGTATTACATCACTGGGTAGCTCTCAACAAACTTTCGTATGTCAAAGTTCGTAACACTATACGTCGGTTACAGAAGCTGTTAGGTCATGCAGTGTTTTGAGGCCCCCATGACGTACTAGTAATAACTAAATCTCTACAGTTGTAGACTCCGGTTTTTTATAGGAACGTATGAAGTGTACAGCATAATCATTATTCTCATGCATTTTATTTACACGTAAATAATGTTTTTTCACGATAAGGACCCAGACGCCTTAACAATGACATTATATCATATTACTACTTTTTCGACGCTTCTCTGGCAATTTTTAGATTTAAATTTGTTTGGTACATTATATTGCATAAATTCCATTTTGTCACTTTTAGTTTTACCATTACCACTAAGGAAAAGTCAGTAGGATTGCGTCATAAACGGCATACAGGTTTTACTTTCAGTTTCATTCAGAATCTTTAAGAGAAAAGAATGAAACCTTCAGTCATGTTTATCAAAGTTTAGTTCGAACATTACAAAATACGAGGCATGTTTTTTAAGTCAGCACCGTTTTGCGATTCCGCCGCAGCAGCGCTACGGTCGGCGTTCCGCATATGCGCGCTGGTTACCTACATCTCTTGTCTACGCACTGACGCCATTACAGTCTGATTCTTCCTTGTATGCGTTGGTTACTGCGTGTTAAAAAGATGCCTCCGACAATCGTGATTCCCGCCGATTGTGAAGTACGGGCTCTTCTACTATTTCTCAGTGCTAAAGGCGTAAAACCGATCGATATTCATCGTGAGATCTCTGAAGTTTACGGACAAAACATTATGAGTCCTTCAGTCGTTACTGAAGATATGGTGCAGAAAGTGGACGAAAAGGTGAGAGAAAACAAACGATTTACAATTCCATCATTGTGCGACTATTTTCCTCAATATTCTCGTAGTGTTTTGTATCACTTTGTGACCGAGAACTTGAAGTACCGGAAGTTGTGTTCACGTTGGGTTCCGAAAATGTTGACGGATTTGCACAAAACGCAACGTTTAGGCAGTGCATTGACCTTCCTTGAGCGGTACCACAATGAAAGTGAAGATTTTTAGACCAAATTGTTACTGGTGACGAAACATGGATGGCCTACGTCACACCAGAATCGAAACACTAATCCATGGAATGGCGACATTCATCATCACCCACAAAAGTGAAGTTTAAGCCAACAATTTCTGCCCGGAAAACCATGTGCACAGATTTTTTGGGACAGAAAAGGAGTATTGCTCGTGGATTTTCTGCCTCGTAATGAGACAATCAATGCAGCGTCTTATTGTGAGACATTGAACAATCTGTGCTGTCAAATCCAGAACAAAAGACGTGGCACGTTGAGTAAGGGTATCGTTTTGCTGCATGACAATGCCCGTCCACATGTGGCTAATCGGACCAAAGATCTCATCAAATCTTTTCAGTGGGAAACTCTAGATAATCCTCCATTAAGCCCTGATCTGGCGCCCAGCGGCTACCATTTGTTCCTAAACTTGAAGAAATATCTGGGCGGTCAGCGTATTCAAGGCGATAACGAAGTCCAAACAGTTGTGATACAGTGGTTAACACGTCAGGCTGCAGAATTTTATGAGGAGGGTATTCAAAAACTATTGTCACCTTATGACAAGTACCTCAATATTCATGGAAATTATGTATAAAAGTAGATTAAGGTACGGGATTTCATGTAAAAATAAAATCATTGCGATATCTAAGCACGTCTTTTTTAATTCCTAAACGGCACTGACTTAAAAAAAACATGCCTCGTATATCGTACTATACTGAAATAAATAACGATTATAATACAGAGTATTAACCGGGCTTGTGGGCTGTGGTTTACTGGGCCCCTTCTTGATCTTCCCAGGAGTTTCGTCTGCCACTGCGGCAGACTTCTTCAGTGGCGTGCGATCGAATTGTCCTGGCGGAAGTCTCAACAGCATCTCCTGAAGATGTCTGCCGCAGTGGCAGATGAAACGTCTGTGTCGATGAAGAAGGGGCCCAGTAGATCACAGCCTAGAAGCCCGGTTAATACTTTATATTATACTGACACCGGTTGTGAAAGCATACGAATTTTAATAAATAACGATTACTTATTAAACTGAACGAGGCTTAAATTACGTCACCATCCACCCCTATTTCAAACTAAAATAAACTAACTTAGTTGTTACTTTAGACATATATAGTGCCATCCATATAAATCTGAACCACTTCAATAGGACATAACTTCTGAACCAATAATAGGACAGACGTGCACATTTGGGAGAATGTAATACACAATTGTGAGATTACATTACAATACATATCAGAGAAAATGTAGAACAGATGCATTTTTTATCTTGAAAAGTGCAGAGCGATGCGCAGTGTTATCTGGACGAGTCCACCTCAGAACGGTTGCAATTGGAGGGGAGGGCAGGTCAGTTGCGTACCAGTTGTGAGCAAATAAACCCGTGCAGAGCTACTCGGTAACACTACAGCTTGTTTCAAAATGTGCTTGTCTCCTGGTTCCAATAGGGCATTTATAAATGACGCCTCGTAGCAGCACATTAGGAAATAAAGTGCTACATTTAAAAACACGAAAAGTAATAACCAATATACATAGATTTATAAAAAAGGAACAATGGCCTGGGTCAGCTATAAAAATCTGGGGAAGGGTATCTGAGGCAACAGTTGTGTCTCAAAGCAGTTTAGGAGAATTATTAAGGAAAGAAAGCCATTGGTGCTAGTGCAACAACTTCCTTCTCTATGCCCAGTAAACAAAGATTAAGAACATGCACAAAATCTAATTTGGATGTTTTAATTCAGAAGTAGTTAGGCGAACTATGAATAATTTTTAAAGCACAAAAAAACAAAGACCAACTTTGAAGAAAGTGCTTATGAAGCTTAAAAATTCTACTGACTTCCAAGGCAATTTCTGAACAGTAAGAAGAGTTCTTTTGAAGCAAGGATTATTTGAAACAAAGGAGTACAAATTTTAATTGAAAATTGCACCATACGTGCTGAAAGGCTTACGTATTTACGAAATGTTCCGAGATATCGAAGTGAAGTTTATATGGATGAAACTTATATAAATACAGCACATACTGGACCATATGTCTGGAGGGAAATACATTACAGGGACTCTGCAGCGATACTGAAAGGCCGACATTTGTTTATCATGCCTGCTGGAGGAGAACAAGGTTTTGTTCCAAATGCATATGTACTGTTTGAGATCCAAAAAAAGCGTGAAGATTACTACCATAGTAAGAACTACAACTTAGTTTATAAGAGCTGCACAAACTGGCTTCGAGAGTGAAATTTGTTTTTAGACACCTCTCCCCTCTTTTAATCTTACGCGTGTGACGCATTGTGGCGATAGGTGCACTATCCCCACTACAGTTGCTACTCATCCCTACCACGCAGAATTCCTGTCAAAATAAAATAATACATCTGTAGGTCTCCTCCACCATCATCTATACATGTTTTCACTCGTCTCACCATATTCTCTGAACTTCTACGGAGAGAATTCTCGCCAATGTTACTTATTTCGGTTTGAATGGATTCCCTGAGAACATAAATTGTTCATGGCCTATTCTTGTACACCCTATTTTTAGATTCCCCCCAATAAAGAATCCGGTGAGTTAAGGCCTGGGGATCTGGGGAGCTATAGACATTTTGAGATTATTCGATTATCAAAGAAATTGGTTACAAGTTCCCTGGTGTCATTAGATGTATGGCGCGTTGCTCCATGTTGCTGGAAATAATCTTCCCTCAATTCAATATCCCCGTAAAACTTCATATAATATGGTGAGACCAGTGCAAACATGTATATATGCTGGTGGAGGACACTTCCAACATTTTCTCTGAGATGTAAATAGTGTAATGTAATCTTCCAATTGTGTATTATATTTTCCCAAAGCTGCACGTCTGTCCTATTATTGGTTAAGTTTTATATGGATCGACTATATAAAGGCATCATTGAGGATATTTATACGGATAGTACACACTCTCTTCGGTTTTGGAGGTCTACGACAGCCACCTCTTGGACTGTGTATTATTTGGTATGAAAAAAAAATGTTCCAAATGCTCGAATTAGCACGTATGGCATAGATTGCTGATCAATGACATAGCTTCCACCTTTTCAGGAGTATGAACTCTATGGAGACGATCCTTGCATTCCCTTTTGCAGCTCCGCTGTTCCTTCAAACATTTTCTCATCCAACGTGAAATTTATTCGGATTGGATTAAATTTGTACAAAATACTCGTAGGGTGCAAATAATAGAAACGTTATTTTTAAAATAAGTTTCTGTCATAAAGAGAGTTGAGTACTCCATCGCACCTGAAACAACGTTGAGGGATGGAGCCACTGTGCTAGTCAAAGCGAGTGATGGAACAAGTACATTATCGCATAGACAATCAGTTTTTCTGCAGATCCCATATTTTAGTAACGTTACGTAATTAATGCTATAACAATAAGCAGGTGATGATAATGATATGCTGCAGTGTATTCATCCTTCTGGGAAATGAATTTCCTACTTAACCATTGATGAAGATGCAGTTCTGTAGCGCAGAATCATTTGCAAACGTTTCTCGATTTGGATTCCTAGTTTATCGATTACACAGTAAAGTAAACTATATGATGCTTTTAATCTATAGAGAAAAGACTTACCTTTATCCTGCGCCGTCATGAGGCTGGAGGACAATGTCTGACGCAATTTGCTGAGCGCAGTACCTGACTCACTGCCGCTAGAGTCAGGTGTGCTGCTCTCATTGGTCGTAACCATCTGAAACAAACAAACATATACAGTTGATACAATCTCACTGTTATGTTTAAGTGAATTTCTCTCTATCAATTCTTCAACTATTCTTTAAAATACATATGCCTCTATCTACTCCATGTAGAACAAGAACAAGGGAATACAGTTCTCTTTGTATGGACAGAAAGGAAAAGAAAACAAACAAACAATAACAATTTTGGATATTAAATGCTCTTTCATGCTATCGCTGTGTAGGACGCACTATGAAAAGATAGAGCCAGACTGAAAATTTCAATGTCACAGCCGGGATTTCAAACACGGATCTTCTGGTCTCCGTTCAGCCGCTCTAAACCATTGAACTTCTATGGTAATCATGCCGACATAACATTAAATTCTACAACTGACTCTTGTATTTCCAGGAAAACCACTAGGAGTTCTCATAAACACATGAGACAACTACCTTAATGATGACTTATTGTGCTGTAAGTACTTTAAGGCCCGGGATTTATAGTTCGAACCACTATTAGGTACAATTAATGGAAATTCATTGTTCTTTCACACTAGCCGTGTGTGGCGCGCACTATGAAAGGGTAGAACCAGACAGAAGAACTCAATGCCATAACCGGGATTTGAACCTCGGATCTACTGGTTTCCGTCCAGCCGCTCTAAGCGGAAACCAGAAGATCCGTGGTTCATATCCCGGCTATGGCATTGAATTTTTCAGTCTGGCACTACCCTTTCAATAACAAATTTGCATTTGAGCTAGGCATAAGTTTTAACAATGCAAATAATAACAAGGAATGCCTCGGATTTGATTACGTTCACAAAAATAAACTAAACATTAGGATAACACCAATAATATATTATTAATGTAATAAATTAGGATCCTTTAATGAGATATGCACGTTCTATGTACCAAGACTTTGTTTATCTTATATATATATATATATATATATATATATATATATATATTCTACCAATATCTTCTAATCTTAGCTTAACTTCTTTCCAGAAGCCTCTATACCCATAATCTGCATTTATCCAAGAATGACCCTTACCTATCTGCTTCAATACGTCGTTCATTTTATGTGCCTAAGACCCTCCCCAGTTAGTTCCCTTTTGAATATGAAAACATTCATTAATAATATTGCCTCTCATTGTAGTGTAAACATCATGCGTATATTTCCCTGGATATACACGTTTTGAGGTCCCTCAATAGAAAATGGGGATAAATAGCGAATTTGGTACTTGGGTTCAGTATCTTCGAAGGTAAAAAGCATGCAGGTACTCAAAAGCATCCAAGTCCAAACGAAGTTTTACATGAAAAAGTTTTCGACAGCTCTTGTTTTCTCAAAAATAGCTCTTAAGGTTTTGATTAAACTGCCAAACTGGGAATTGTCTGAGAAGGTAGTCTGCATTATGTAGGAAATTCATGTAGTTTTATATAACCGGTGCATGTTTAGCAATCGATGAAAACAAATGCAGGAGACGAATTTAAAATATGCAGTTTAATTCGAATAAGTTTTTATGTGGCGTCAGATATTTCTGAGATACCAGTTATGAATAGTTCAATATTCTGTTATTCTTTTAACGTCATATGGAGCTTCAGTTGAAAGATTATGACATTATAGGGTCAGCATAAGGGGCTGATTTTACTTCTCTATGTATCCATAACAAAACGTGTGATGCGGGTGTCTCTGACAAGATTTATCCAGATTAAAATGAAGAAATACAAAAATATTTTTTAATATAAATAGTTTGGATACCGCAAATAAGCCAAGAAGTAGAGAGTTATAAGAATGACTAATGTTTGCTATTTAGTTCAGATTAAATCATTATCTTATAAATGCAAATAACTGTCTTCGCGGGAGTGATAAATTATTGTAATAAAAATACACTTATTACGTTTTATAGAAATAGTTTCATTGCAAATTTCTTTATAGTTATTACACGAGATTAAAATAACGGTGAAATGTTTAAAAAATATAATTTGCCTATGCTGGCTTTGAAGATCCATAATGTATACATTGCATCAGGAGAAATAAATAAATATGCATTACCACTTTACGAGAGATAAAAATAGGAAAATTCAAAACAATAGAAGCATTATCTCAGAAACGGATAATGTCACGGGTGGACGCATTAGAAAATTATGTGCTAGAATTTCTATTTTTAGTAACTTAGAGCCCCACGTCATATGGTTCACCAGTTATACGGTTATAAATAAGTATTGAGAGGAAAGTCTACATATACTTTTGTTGCAAATACTAAAATATGTGCTATTTTAAGTAACATACGTTTAGCTTTATTCATAAAATAAAAACAAAGATTTCCAAACGCAAATTGGAGATTATCCTAAAAGTCGTATCATATACTTAAAAATGTTGATCTTAAAGGTAAAGTTTGATACCTAACCGAGATTTTACTTCTTAGTTGTGCTTTTCACTTGCAAATTTACATATACTGAGGCATGTACACAAACATAGACATGTGTAGCTTACATTTTCTTGGAATTATCTGTGAAGTAGCCTTCATTCTATAAGAGTTTTGTGTAGCTTTGTATAACTGGTACATGTCAACGATCGACGAAAACTACTTAAAGCATTATAAACAATACCTCGGAAATAAATTATGCTATAGGAAAACGTATTAGAAAATAGTCGGCTAGATCTTTTATTTTAGCAAATAGATGTTTGTTTGAGGGGACCTCAAAGTTTGCATCCCGTGATATCGGGAATAGAATGGGACACCTACTCAATTTATCTATAACTAGGTGCTATGAAGAGCTAAATACTATACATGTAAACATTACGTGTTTTATGAACATATGATTCCAGGTTTCTTTCTAGTATTATCTCAAATAGAAGGTAGTAAAAGTATATCTGTACCAACAAATCTTCAGTTAATTAACGTAACGGTACGTTTAGCAGGAATTCGTAAATGATAAGTAGAGGAAGAAAGAATAAACAACAAAGGACGACCTATAGAAATTTGAGTGACTCGAACCAGAGATACACAAAATACTTAACACTAATTTATATTATGATTATGATGATGATATTGATGATGATGGTGCTGATGCTGATGATGCTGCTGTTGATGCTGCTGCTGCTGATGCTGATGATGATGATGATGATGATGATGATGATGATGATTAAAGTTGGTACTACAGGCAGGGTAGACCCTTGGCCTCCCTAATTACCTTCTTTCATTCTACGCGATCCTCTCCTTTTCCTTTCCAGTCTTAAACCCCCAACTTTCTCAAGTCTTCTTCTGCATCATCTACCCATCTTTTCCTGGGCCTTCCTCTGCTCCTTCTGCCATCAAGCTTTCCTATTAATATCTTCTTAACTACACTGGTTTCCGGCATTCTATGCACATGGCCAATCCATCTTATTCTTCCTTGTTTAATTTGTACTACTATATTAGGTTGCCCATACAGGCACTGTAACTCCAAGTTAGTCCGCATTCTCCATCCGTCCAAGTCCCTTATCACTCCAAATATATTTCTCAAAATCTTCCTTTCCCGCTGTAATAGTCACTGTTCTTCTCTGATTGTCAACACCCTACTTTCTGAACCATACATTATTATTGATCTCAGTACAGTTATTTTATATATTTTAATTTTAGTATTCCTACTGACGTTCCTTGATTTAAGCATATTCTGAAAGGCATAGAAACATCTGTTACCGCTTGCTATTCTGTCTTGAATTTCCACTGATGTTTTACTATCTACTGTTACTATAGATCCCAGGTATTTACATTTTTCAAACCTTTGATATTCTTTCTCATGTAATTTAACGGTAGGTTCTCTTCTTCTTGCATCCCCATCACCTCCCATCTTCATATATTTGTTTAACTAACGTTTACTACCAATCCTAGATCTTGTGCTTTATCTTCCAACACTATATAACTTTCCTCAAGAGCTCTAATATTCCTTGCTAGAATTGCCACATCGTCAGCATATGCCACTATTTTTACTGATCTGGAAAGTATGGTTCCTTCAGCGTTTATGGGTAATTGTCGAATTACTTTCTCCAGTGCTAAATTAGACAGCAGTGTGGATAGCACATTTTGTCTCAACCCCCCTCCACAATAAAACGAACTTAGATAAGGACCTATAACTGATATTTGAAGACTAATATGTTAACATCTCCAAAACTGACTCACATTCAAAAGTATTTTCAAATATGCCTCTGCTGTATTATTCTCGCTAAAGATCACCAAAGTGGGTCTACATTAAGTTATATCTGCTTCTTCTTTCCTGTTGAGGGAAGAGATAACAGAACTGGCTTACTGGTCTGATACACAGCACAAGATGTGACAGCAGCTACAAAGTGGCAGCACTAGTCCATAAAATGAAGTCTTGACCAAGTACCTTAGGAATAGTAAGAAATGCAGTATGACCAGGTAAGACTTATTGATTTTTTGTGGTTTCTGTACACATTGCAACTAACTATAGTAGCAGCAGCAGTAATGCTGGTCACTACTCGGGGAAGCATAGGGCCTTGATAAAACTATGCCATCGAACTCTGTTGCTTGTCAGGGCTTTAATTTCATGCCAGCTTTTTCCTGCCTGGTTCACTTCGTCTTTGAACGTGTTATACCACATTGTCCTTGACTTTCTGTGTGTCTACTCATTCTCTGGGCGTTCCAATCAAATGGCACTTTTGTGATGTTATCTTCTCTCCTCAAAGATTGCCTGAATCACTTCCACTTTCTAAATTTAATTTCATTAGAGATTTCATGCAGATCTACTGTTTTCCATAGTTAACTGTTGGTTATAATCTCCGGCCACCAGATACCCGTGATATTTCTCAAGTAACGATTTATATAGACTTGTAATTCTTTTCAGATTTTCTGGATTGCCTTCCAAGTTTCGCAGCCATGTAGTAAAACTGAGTTTAATATTTGAATCAAATACCCTTAATAAAAGCCTTAAGGAAATTTTCTTTCACCGCTAGATTGATTTCCATTGAATGAAGGCATATCTACCTTCCTTTATTCTGGCATTAACATTTGCACCCGAACCGCCATTCACATAAATTATACTTATGCCGATTTATTTGTACCTTCTATTTCCACTCCTAACAGAAGCGGTTTTACGCTTATTTAATTCCAGTCCAGCAGAAAGCTATAAGTAGTAAAAAACTCCCATTGGAAGGATCAAGGCAGTGTGTGTTAATGCCGTTTATGCGGAATAACGTAGGGTTATGTGAGATCCGCCACTGATATAACGCGCGCTATGTTGTTGAGAGAATAGAAAGTGGAGGAAGTCGATTCCCTCCTCATTATCTTCGAGGCTGTGTTATGGACTCATTATGGTCGAAATACAGGAAGGATGTTCACAAATTTCAGTGTCAGGTCTGGGCAACATATTTCACAAAGTTTGCTGTAAGAGCTGGCGTTGGCAGTTTCAACAATGTTCGCATCTAAACACTCAGTGATAAATAGGCACTAAAATAGCTCTCTCTTCATGCTGTACTGAGATGATAAAAAGAGAACATATATTTGTGTATTTCGAGTGATCTATAAAATCACTCAACATAGCTTGTACACATACATAAACTAGTACATAATGCTCATGCACATCATGTTCAGGGGCCCACTTAAACAAGCTAAATGCATTTTAAGTAAGTTATTTATAAACGTGAAACTCAGGTAACGCGAAACTCTCTAGAGCCGGTAGAAGCCAGTAGCCTGTGTTAGATTACCAGGTGGCCACACCGAGGTTTTCGGTAGCCTTCCCTGTCGGGTGGTCGCGCGTAAGTGGCGTATCCACCTCCAGCCGTCTTGATTTGATGGTGGGGGGTGGCTTTTTAGACTATGTATTGCCCAAGGAAAGCACGCCGGAGCTTCTATCGCTTCCGGGTTGACAGAGGCCGGAGTCATCGGACTTTCGGGTAGACTTCGTTGTAGAATGTCATTCACTGCCTTTCAACGTATTGGAAATGCACGGATTCCTCTGAAAAGTCTTCTTTTGGAATTCAAGAGCAGTTACTCCTATATCAGCTGCTGCAGCTTTCTATCAGAACAAATTTCCTTCCCCCGATCGTCTATTTCAGTGGCACACATCTAGGAGAAATTTTGCGAAACTTAAGCTCCTGTTGAATGTCGTGATGTGCTAAGTCATCAAAAATTTTCAGATTTGTGGCTATTTCATCCATCGTCTCATGACGGCTTTATATCAAAATGGCTTCAGTTGCTCCAATACACTCCGATGTCACAACGTGGTGTGCCTGACCCGGGCGTAGGCCGTCTGTGGCAGAAATTACGCAAATTCTAAACTTTCTATTCCACTTATCTACTTGCAGCAACGATAGATATGCAGTACTATACTGGACCTTAATTTTCCTGTGGATTTTAATAGACCGTGCCTTCAATGTTGACAAAACGTGTGAGAGAATTGTGTTTTTATTAGAGCGTGTCGTAATTTCTAATTTATTTCTCATCTTTCCTTTTACAACATCAAATGGAAATTCAAAATCAAGATTACAATTATAAAATCCATACTGAAAAATGCCATATGTTCATAAATCCTGGAAATCATATCATGTTGCCCACCATTGACTATTAATTCGGTCCCCATACACCTAACCCTAGGTTTTTGGTATTGGAGGCCCTATACTCCTTTTTACAGATGTTTCCATTTCACGTATTCCACTCTATGTTTTAATCTTAATTGTTCTTAGCCATCTCTCTTTAACTTTCCCTAAATAATTCCCTATATTTCTCCTGTTATTTTCCCCTTTTACTGAAAAAAGTCTCTAATCACTACTTCACCCCCCAAACTATCCCATTTACGTAGCCAAGCCTGCTCTCTCCATATATTTGTATGACTACAATAAAATATACAATGGAAGTCTGCATTCCCTTCTCCACACAATGGACATTTATCTAGCTCCCTCTCTTGACCTATACCCTACAAGTTTCTCTACAGCATGTCGTATGCAAGGCAGCCATTTTGAACTGCCAAAGTCAATCCTTTCGTCCGTCTGCATTATTTTGCCGTGTGTTGGCATTCTTTGGAACATTTGGTAACAGCACTGCCAACTTAGATAACTCTGGAAGGTAACGTTGATTTTTAATTACACATTTGAGATTTTCATTTCACTTCTCCTATACACACACCAAAAACGCTGTAACGGAGCGGCCTGGCCTCAAGGTTATCCACGGCAGGTGCCGGAAAGTGAAAACGCGAAACCGGTAAGCAGCGCGCTAGGCCACATCGGAAGAGCTATAGCTAGAGAAGTGAAATATTCTGAAATATTCTCCATGTATAGCCTTCTGGGGCGCTATGGAAGTTTTTTCATTGTTATATACCCAAACGTTTTCGCGAAAAAATGACTCGCGGGGTATGTCCGTCAGCAAGCACGTTTCGAAAACTGCTCCGACTCAAACTGCTGCTCCTGTATATGTTGTGACGACATATATTGAATTCTGCTATTTTAAGAGATTAGAGATGTCCTGGGTTCGACTCCACAGAAAGTGCACCGACTTGCGGTGTATTACATTCCGTCACGAGAAAGCCATGTGACGCTTACAACTGGAACTAGTTCTCATTAGTGAACTGGGAAACATCGAAGCAATATTTCAGTGGAGCCTGAGTTGGTTTATTAGTTGATAATGAAAACGGAATGAAGTGACAGTTTAAAACTCAAACGAAGCCACAACATGTACATTTAGGAATTATACAGAAACAATCGACTATGAAGATATCACGTACTCGTCGCCAAAATTTAATATTAAATTTTACATGTCATGTTAATGTTCTAAATTTTTTAAATTCAAATAAAAACAGTTGAGCTAATTTTAGAAAATTTAAAAGGAACTGAACCTTTCTATCTAAAATGTAGTTTTTGAGTTCAGGAATTTTCTTGTAAATCTTCTTTTCAAATCCTTGAAAGACTTCATTTGCGGAATTTAACCGTTTTTTTTTTTTAGATTTTTATTTATGCTCTTCAGATAAACACACACACGCGCACGCGCAAGCACACAAGGGATCCTTGAGTCCTGAAATCTAATTAGAATTTTTTGGTGGAATGCAACAACTCCACTACAGTAAGAAAGTGGCAGAGAAGGTACTGACATCACAAAACCCCGTTCCCAATAGAAGAGGTCGAGTAAAGTATCCGGCGGGAAACTATGTTGGGGATCTTTGCCCTGATAGTCTTATTTTCTCAATCCGTTTGCTAAACAGAAGGATATTCCATGGTGCTTACTTATGTTAGAAGCCGGAAGCCCAAGACAGTGTGATGGGAAACAGGTTTTGGGACTTCTAATATTTGAATAGCCTTCTTTGGAACATTCTTTAGGACAATAGTGAATAATATTGTGACAAAAGAAGAAAAGTGTTCACCTCAAACTGCTTCATTTGTCACTAAATTCGTTAGCTCAATACTAGCATCAACTAGCCTTTATTTTATAAAAATCAACACTTCGAAACGTCTCTACAATGTTCCTTTAAGTCTCTATAGCACGCACACTTAAGATACTTGATCCTTCTTACCTTCATACAGGTCCACCTCTAACACGGAGCTACACACTAATTCTAATATAAATCCGATATTCTGAAGTAAACTGCTTCGCTGCTGGTTTCACAGCTCCGCGATCCCGCACTCAGCTCAAAGAACCACACCGCTTCCACTACTACTCACTTATCCATTCTGACTGATCAACTTACTATGATTTACTACTGTAGGTCTTACATCGGCTTTTATATATCTGCCGGTCGCAGTAGATCTTTCTGGAAAAGTAAGATTCTGGTATTGCAGTCGCAAAAGATCTTTTTGCTTAGTAATAATACGACTCGCTTCGTAACGTCAGCTGATAGCTGACCTTCTTTGTATGTTTGTTTCTCACGGCTGAGTAGCGCGATGGCTGGTATGAGAATAAAATGACAGAAAATTGCTTTACAAACCTCCTACCGACCCTTAGAACCTTAAAACAGTCAAACAGAATGAAATGTGATGCTAAAGGAGAAGAAACGTAAGTAGAAGGGACAGAAAATTTGGAGGATGTGATTATCATTCCAAATATTCACCTAGGAACCCCTAAGACAGATCAGAAAGGTTGACCACGGGATGTTAGCTAAGGACCTCTCGAACGAGAGCCGCAGTGGCCGTGGCCAATCCTTGAAGTGTTCTGATGTTGGTAGAACGTCCACGAAATATTTGATATCAATAAAGATACTGAGGTATTAATTAAGAATGTATTTCTCCCTATTTTGTATAACGTTTACTGTTTTGTGGGAACGCAGCACTTGGACAAATAACGGTAGACTTTTTGAATTCATCCACTGACCCCCTTTAAGCGACCAAATGCTCCAAATAAGTTAAATTATAGAGCAGATGTGGATTCAAGTTATGATTGCTGATGACGTCACCGTGGTTGGGAACGCGACGCTATCGAACCCACGAGGACAAACAAACTAATTGAATTATTTACCAATTTCTCGATCACATCCAGTTCATTAACAGTGCATTAAAAATTCACACGGTTGGCGGCGCAAAGGGAGAGAAATGAAAACCGCTTGAGGCAGACAAAAGCGCAATACAGTGTATATGTAGCGTACGCTGGATCCACAAAGGAAAAATATTACACTATCAAGGTTCATACAGAATCAATATTTCACACATTTGAGTAAAACATAATTATTTCCCCAGGGACCAACAGCACCGTATCTTAGACATGCTTTGGCCTTAACAGATACCAAATGAAATCACACAACTAAAACAAAACAATCAGAGTGCACGTCGCAGTTGTCCTTGCAACATTTAATGCTCGTGTCTGCGTCGGCTGTGACTGTTGCTATACAATAGTGCACACGTGCCAGTCCAACAACATTTGTAGGTCCTAGGTAATTGCTATAACATCTACTGTTAGACTAGCTACAAAATAAAAATGAACATGGGTTGAGCCAATACCGTTATCCCACCGTTTTGGCGTTGCCAGTTCCACGGCAAGCTGGCGAGAGAGATGGAACATATCTGTCTTTGTCTCAAGCTAGCAAGTATCATACACATACTGAGATGTACAGTGATATAATGCTGACAGAAAAATTCACTTACTATTTCAGCATGTGTGTGAGAACATACACAATGATCATTGCACAATCTGAATCTTTAAACCTTGAACTGGAGAAAAGTTCGCTTACATAGCTATCGTTCATATGTACACAAAACAAAACGTTTCAATTTAGATGCGTTCTACGAAATAAGGTGTTTGTTACAATGAAACAAAATAGTGACATTTCAACGACTTTTGAATATAGTTTCTATTTTAATGATGCCATATTTGTATACTGCCTGTGATGGACTTTCAACCAAGTTTTGTTTCATTAAAATACTTAATAATTTCGGAAGGTATGAATGTGAATTTATGAAACATTTTTACACCACGAATCTCATGTACTAATTTTATGCATTGTGCTCAAAAATTTTAGTCTTTCAGCAACAATATCGCCTCTTTCAAGCAGAAATTTACGACCATCCTTGGTTCTCCTGTATTTGAACCTAAGAGATTTCAGAGTATTATGCATAGAACATACAGAATCCGTATATTCTATTTTCCCGCCTCATTAAATTGGTCAGCCTTTTGGCAGTTGGATATTCACCCTTGTCACATAAATCGTAAATTGTTCTACGTGAAACACACTTTTGAAAATTGTCCAACTTCGTACCACGTTTTTAGCTGCCTGATGTTTCCCTGGAGATCTAAATATGAAAACTTCTAATTTGGTAAACTGTTTGCCTTCTTTAACAATGTTCGTCATAGAATGAGCACTCATGTGACAAGCTTGTAACATTAATTCTCGACGCTAAGCGGAATTTGTACTTTCGAAAATGTTTTTAGTTGACATTTGTTTGAAAAAGGAATGCACATTAAGAAGGATATTTCTAGCCTTCTTGTGTAAAGTTTTACGAGTTGTTTCGCAGTTACAATTAGACGCAACAGAACTAGGCTTGCTAAACGGTGTATTTACTTACTTTGTAAAGCACGTGTGCACCCTTAAATGATCACCACTTTACTGAATGCAGGGTACAAAATGCCACTGCAACAGAAGCACGTGTGTGGTTTTCTTCACTGGCAGTTAATAATTCTTTTCTTTCTAGTCAAGCGCCTTATCTTTCCATAGACATCTTTGACATGTTCCTAGCATCTGATATCTCCCTCAAGTTAATTCAGCGGTCGCCTAGTTACATTTGGTCAACCTTGGCGATGTTTTCATCGTTAGTTGCAGTGTTTGGTTGTCCCGAAATTTCATCGTATCCCAAGCTGTTACGACCAGGTTTAAATTCAGGTGTCCAAAATTCCTCTGTGGTAAATGATGGTGCAAGGTCCCCATACACAGAATCCAACTCATATTTGATTTGCGTAGGCGATTAGCCGCATTGCCTTTCAAAAACATATATTTAATGACAGCTCAATATTCGATTTCGTAGTTTCATAAAAACACTCAGATCAACTCACTCAAACGACTGTTACATAACAACTGGGTGTCTAAAATGGCTGAAACTTTGGTGAGTAACTGTCAACAGATGAACGACGAAATTCACTAGCTTTTATTTACGAGTACTACCATCTTTATGTTGAGGTCGGATACTTTTTAGATCACCCTCGTAAACAATACTCAGCCTTCTAAGAAACAGGTTGCTATGGGAGTATATGAAATTCTAATATGTTGTAGAGGAACTAAACAGTAGTACTATGTTCCAATTAACTGTGAGTTATATATACAAGTACAGGAGAACGGTTAAGTTCCCGGTCTCATAACTTATTAAATCGCTTCTGAAATATTGTTCAGAACACTAGCGTAATAGACATTTATACCCCTATTTGCTACACATACCTCAGCATATATTAAACCAATTCTCAATCCATCTTTAAGATATTTGCAATTTCTGAAAACAATAAGCAAAAAGATATGACGGTACAGTATTTTCTAGGCATTTCTTTCGCTAAGTTCTTGTTCAAAGCAAATACTGAAAAAAGCACAAATTTAACAAGACCTTACATCTTGCACGGCACTTTATATTATTACTGGTGTTATTCTAGCAATAGTATTGTCGCGAGCGCGGCTTGTGTACACAAATAGCCGACAAATAAAGACAGCTGAGATATAGGACTTGCCGGCATAGATTAAGTTGTGCTTCTGGAATGTGATGGAATATTCGGTTTCTTTATTGTTCTGGAACAGTCTCGAATTTATCAATGAGGTATTTAAGAAGGCGACGACTTGCCAAATGTCAGTCGTAAGCAGTAAACAGCTGTAGAGTGTTTTTGTAACGAGAGCTAATTGTGATTGTCATCGACCTTGGTAGATTGTGTTGTGTATGTGACGTAATGTTGTTTCGTGAGAATTGAACAGTGTATTTCTAAGGAAATAAATAACATTTGGAATATCTGCAACTCAGACTTTTAATTCTACGAACCCACCAAATCACAGTATTAGAAACTACGTCTTTCAGTTTTCTATTGAATGTGGATAGCCAATGTACACCCTTTCTCCTGGAATGCCAAATTGTTAATGAAGACATGTGAAGCTTCTTCTATAAGGAAAAACTTGTCCAGAACGGCAACAGCGTTTTGTGTGAAGTTGCGGAACCAACGTTTTTTTTTTTTTTTTTTTTTTTTTTTTTTTTTTTTTTTTTGTAATTTACGTCCTGCAACGTTAAGCCATATCGGACGGTGAATGAATTGGATGAAATTATATTCAAATGAATCCAGGGTCCATGGAACTTAGAGTTACCCGATATTCGTTTTGAAGGATGAGGGAAAACCCCGGAAAAACCTTATCCAGATAACTCACCCTGACCGAGATTCGAACTCGGGACCTCTTGAACGTGAGGCAGACATGCTACCATCTACGCTACCAAGGCGGGTGGAACCAATGACAATTGACCACGTTTGCCTAGATCGGGTGATTGCAAACCGTGCATGAATTTAACATAATACGACTTCTGTTTGGTTCGCTTTAGAACTTTATATTTAGATCCAATTGATGCTCCAGTTTTTTGTGACTAACTCATTCAGATTTTCGTGGCGATGTAGCCAATCGCTACTCATCATCACAAAGAAACATTGTGTGGCTATCTTCCACTTCGTCGTCTATTATCCGCAGAGCACATATCAGGAAACGCGTGTACAAGTTCACAAACGAAAGTTTTACCTGGTGTCGGATCATTGGAAAATAAATGTCCCCATTTTTTCATGCATCTTTCATAAGGCATGAACTACAAAAAATGTTTCCTAGTACCCCAGGGGCAATGTTTCTAAGTTACAGTTCGAGGCTCTCTGAAAGTTCCGTATGCGCACATTATCGTGGGCGCAAGTTACCCTTGGTCCACCGATTTTTTTTTTTCTTTTCTTTTTCCTGCTTCGGCTTCTTTCGTATCAAATCCTGACTGTACTGACATGAATTTTACAAACAGCAACGCGATCACATTTCATTCTACAGTCAACCGTCAACCACGCATGCGTCATCTGGTATCGTGCTGTTAACAACAGCAACGCATATACCGATATTACATATTGGTTTTATATATTATATACCAGGTGGCCCAACTGCCACATCTTTGACGTAAGCAGATATCCCTTCGTGCGTTAGAAGATTTGCAAAACACGACGGGGTAAATACAGTTAAAAGGATGGTCGAACTAAAGTACTAAGGATAGTATTTAAATACTTTTTATGTTTCAATTATCCTGTTTCAAGGCACACGCACACACATACACAAAGATGTGCGCGTGGATCTTTTCCTAAAAATCGTTTTTTTTTTCGATTCAGGGGAACTGTGTGTGCAGTGATATCTCGGAATTGAATCTCTAGGTAGAATGCAATACTTTCCCTAAATACAGCAAGTAAGTAGTGGAGAATGTAAACATAGCAATGGGCAAATAGGAACAAGACAAACAAGAATCGATCAATAAACTGCAAATCTAAAAAGTTACTTTAATCTCTGGAAAATACTGTTTAACATAAAGAAAAACATTCTAAGACTTTTTCGGTTGTTTATGCTGTTCTTGTCTATTGTCACGCACTACACACGCCAGTTCAAGGCTAGGAACTGCGATTGCTGCAGGGCAAAATTCGGCCACGTCACTGCCGTCCTTTGAACTGGATTTGCCCTATTGCAACTGTTCTAACGCACGAAGGGATATCGCATCCCCGAAAGATGGGGCAGGTGGGCCACCTGGTATATTGTATATAGTTAATAGGTTAGGTCTATTTAAACATTTAAAATGTGAAAACCTGATATTACACAGGTCAGATCATACGGGTTTATCTAAAATTAACTACACCAGACAAGAACAGAGATTAGCAGAGCAACGAACTGACAATTCCGCATCCCACAGCCACACAGAGCTTGGTGGCATACAGTAGTTTACTCGTCTGTCACCAACAACCCACTGACTTTCGCGCATACAGGTTTGCGAATGTGACGGCTGGACGGCTCGCCTACTGGAATGGCCGCCATTGCCAAGGAGTTTATGGCAGTACGGCTATTCTACCATCAACGAAAGAGGCCGGTTGCAGCGGTAAAAAGGGAAGCACTTGGAGGGGTAGCTTACGAGAACCAACGCCGGTAACACTTTTAGTTAACTTCCATGTTATAGTGTTAGTAGCAGTAGTAGTGGCCGAACCTCCCCATGGACCTTTCCTTAGTTAATACCTCCAGTCTAGACCCTACCTGCCCGCTTAATAGAGACTGGAAGCGGATGTACCACTTATGTTCGTCAAGCCCAGAGAAGTTCGGTAGGTCCAAACCCATTTTCTCAGGATGCTAGTGGAAGATATAGAAGCCCTCACAACCCGCCTGGTAAGTGCCCCAAGCGTACCCAATCTCCATGGGCTTCGGGAATCGCCTTACCGCCGAGTCTAACCAATCTGAACTTTCAAACATGATCAGATGTTCATGAAGCCATGAAATGTTATGTACAGGCTGGGCGGCACCAGATGACCCTATCCCAGTGTAACTCAAGGAACAACTTGGTGTTCGTACTCTCTATGGCCAGACTGTACTTGTAGTAGTAGCAGTAGTAGCGGTAGCGGTAGAAGTAGTGGTGGTAGCAGTAGTAGTGGTAGTAGCTTTTTAGACAGGAGAAACATCTTCAAAGAACGCCGAACTCGGTGAGTTGGATGGATACTTACCAACTAAAAAGTCCCCTTCGAGCCACAAGGGACTTCTTCCTGGAACCACCAATAGGTAGCGGTAGAAGTAGTGGTGGTAGCAGTTGTAGTGGTAGTAGCAGAAGTAGTAGTAATAGTCTTTTAGACACTAGAAACATCTTCAAAAGACGCTGAATTCCGCGAGTTGGATTCTCACCAACTAAAAAGTCTCCTGCGAGGCACAAGAGACTTCTGCTTGGAACCACCAATAGGAATTACATTAAGAAGAAGGGCAAAAGATGGTCGACGTACTAATGTACCAATTGAAGGTATAGAGCACCTAAGACCCCGTAGTGGTAGTGGTAGTAGTAGCAGTAACAGTAGTAGTATCGGTAGTTGTAGGCGTATCTACAAAAATAGTGTGCATTAACGAAGGCCACATCTTCCGTGTTCTATGATATCTTAGGGATTACCAGTCATTAAGGATGAGGAGGACTTTTTTAATCTTTTCCTAGGAAATTCCAGTTACAACTTCACTTGTTATGAACACATCTTAGGCGTATGGCGTTCTGATCAAAATGTAACAGACGTTTCCGAAAATATATAAAAAGATGAAAATATTTCCATGTAAGAGGTAGTTGCGCTTGAGAGCTTAGACCCATTCTTGGAGGACGCCAAACTTAAAAAATCAGGTTACCGGCTTTTCCTTTACTAGTTACGTTGCACACAGTCACACACCCACGTACAAACACACACATCCATATTTTTCTGAAAATGCTCTGTAAACATTTATTGTTTTGGTAAAGAACTTTTAAGTGCAACGCGATACTTGGTCTAGCTACTACAAGTTCGCAGTAGAAAAGAGAGGCTTAGCTCGTGACGAGCTAAAGTGAATGTAGCTGAAGTGAAGCAACGCAGAGGAAGTGGTCAAATATTCAGGACTAAATCTGCCTCTGAAGGCACCTGTTGCTCTCGCCAGTAAACCTACCAACGGAAAGCATTTACCCTGATAAGGCGTCACGATAAACTCTTGCCTAGTGGATACTGAATTTCCGGTCATATTTAGAAATCAAATCCCCAGTTTTAAAATATGATGATGCACAAAATCAGGATTGAATTGCTATCTGGGCACTGAATTCCCTTACCCTGAGGTTCAATTGAACTAACATAGGGCGTGAAGATTGTTAGAATTTTAAAACTTCTTTGAATATCTATGTCAAATTAATGACTAAGTTTAACTACTTCTCTCTCTACAATTTTTTTTTTTTTTTTTTTTTTTTTTTTTTTTTTTTTTTTTGGTAAATTACGTCCTCCAACGTTAAGTCATATCGGACGATGAATGAAATGGGTGAAATGATGCTCAAATATGCCCAGGATCCATTAAGCTTAGTGCTACCCTACATTCGTCTGTAAGGATAAGGGAAACCCTCGGCAAAAACCATATCCAGGTAACTCACTCAAACCGAGATTCGAACTCGGGACCTCTTGAACGTGAGGCAGACATTCTACCACCACGCTACCCAGGTGAATAGGGAAGTGCTCTACCGACTGACCTATGGAGGCAGCTAGCTCATTTCTTCTTTTGTTAGCTAGCTTAACTCTGAAGCTGATATTGCATACATGGACATATTAAGTAAACATGGCCATCTGTAATTCAACTTATGTTAATAACCAAGCAGGCCATATAGATGATGTAACAAATGCTTAGGTTTATTTAAATCCGAAATTGTGATTTAGGAACAATCAGAATTAAGTATTACGGTAACTTAGCAACCAAAAGAGAAAAAAGCACCAATGATATTATTCTTAATTTTTTTCTTCTAGCTTGAACTCTCGAAGAGGGCAGACGCGTTTTCGGTAAAAGACTTCTTGAAAGTACGAGAAGTTACTGGATTTCATTATTTATGAACGTTTAATAAACGTTTAAAATATACATTGTATATGCGATGCTACGATTAATAATTTAAGCAAAAATCGTTGCATTATTTATAAATAACGGGAGAAAATTAAAAACAGTAAAGGGCTATATACATCAGTGGAAAAAGTCGCATGTAAAGAAGAAAATTATGCCGAGAAATATAATTCCAAGTAAAGTGAAACTGTATCAATTTATTCCATAGTTTCCCAAAAGTGAAATCCCTTTTGTAGCGATACCACGCCTGAGAAGATTCACATCTCATCGCTCGCCGCAGCTGCCGGAGAGATAATTTATAGAAATCTTCGAGAACTTCATCTTCACGGCTTTTAGACGAAAGCTTCATCGCTTTTACATCACGGTGAGGTTTGGCTTCTACACGCGTCGCCAAACCGAGGGAGCGCGAAACTTTTGCGCGTGTGGGGCATAAACCTCACGACGAGGCGAATCCTTCTCCAGATATCTCACCGCGTTGTGTGATATAAATCCAACCCACAAGGAGAGGAACCGCTTCAACTGCTATCAATAGGGCACTGATTTTGATGAAAGGTCATCTTATTGGAAATTAAGTGCATTCTGGAACAAATACGTTAGAGCGATATGGATTTTATAGGTCATCAAAATGCATATTTCCACATTTTTAGCATTTAGATGCATTTTCTGGTCATTTTCTTTCTTTTTCACGAATTTATTGCACATTTTCATTTGCAGCCCGCAATTTGGGAGGCTCGAGTTCAATTCCTGAGGGCGACCTAACACTGACCCATGTTATATATATTGCATGTATATACCACTTTGACAATTTTCAAATAGCGAGAGAAGTGGTGAATAGGTTAGATAGGATAGAATCTAAGGCAATTGGGAAAGCAGAGGATCTGTTTTCTAAAACTCAAATCAAGGTAAATTAGCTTTCATTAAATCAAATTTTGGATTTTTGACGGATATCATAACCCGCCTTGAAGAAAGTGGCATGACGTTGGATAAGTCAATTGAGTTAGTGAGGATTGCGGAAGAGAGGATACAAAATGTAAGAAGTCAGATTGGGGACAAAATTAGGCAGCAACTAAAACTTTTGTCGTAAAAAAATAAAGTATACCAAAACAGTTTGTCAGATCTTGTTAGGAGAAAATTATAGAAGTGATATTTATTAATAAGATATAACAGGAAGTGACAGTCGTTTTGAAATATGCACCTATAACATCTCTAGAAGTGGAAAGAAGTTTCTCAAAGTATAAAACAGTTTTAACTGACAACCGGCGCTCCTTTACTTTTGATAACTTATAGATGACCAACGTTAAGTAAGATATGTTGTGGGCAATGGATACAGTAATTTATTTTTTCATGGCTTATAAAATTCAAGATGACCTGATGAATTTTTTATTTATTATTTAGTCACAATAATAGCATTATATACTAAGAAAGTCAAGTTTAAAACATGGTTATTCCAACCTTATATATTCATTATTTGTCTGTGACAGTACTTAATTTATTATTATTAAAAGAGCTGTTACTTATTGTTAGGTTATTTTCTTATATTTTCTGTGCATTCTTTTTATATTTTAAGGGCACTTTATAGTTCATTTTTAGCAAATTTTTAGGTCTACAACTTCCGGGCACTAGTCCTTGTTTCACATAAGCTTGCCCCGCATCTCTTAATGGTCACGTGACCTTATCACATCTCTTTGGCTGCTGTTGTGGTGCAGACTGTTGTGTGGTAAAAGTCAGTTCGTTATTTAACATGGTGATATGCATTTATATGTTGGAAGAGAATTGTGAAATTTATATTTTCGTAACAGTTTTAATGAAATATATTACGCAACAGAGTTGGTTTATCTGAAATGCATGTTAATTCTTAAACGAAGTAAAGAGCAGGTTCTTTTGCTCGCAAGCACATGGCACGATTACACGTTATTTAGCGCTAGTGATGACACATTTCTTTATAGGACTTTTATCACTGACCTTGTTTTGAACTGGATTAGTCATATATCGCTATTTGACGGTGTTCTATGCCGAGTGCAAGAGCTAAATTATTTTATTGATCGTTTATTGCACGTGTACTTACTATATGTTTAATGGCAGAGTCTACAGCCAGTTTTTTGCTGAAACATCGCAAGGGAAAACCTTAACAAAGCGGCGAAAAAAAAATTGTGGTGTATGTATTTAATGCGCTCACAGAGAAGAATCCGTCTCTTGCAGTGAGAGAAGTCCAAAAGCTGTGCCCTGAACTTACAGGTGTGTTAGATGCGTAGGAACATCGTGATATGAAATTGAGGCAACAGGAAAACTTACCACTCCAGGGGCGATATTGCTGTGTGGCGAAGACGTTATTTAAGGACAATCGGACTGTACCGAGATACAAATCCAAAACAGACTATCCTGACGAGACTTGGGTGAATGAAGGACACACGACAAGTATGGCGTGACACGACTTTTAAGACTGAAAGGCAAGCATTTTTGCAAGGTTTGTGTGCTGGTTTAAAAAATCCCAGTGGAAGAGGCCGAAGGCCTTTCATTATAAACTTGTTTCAGTTTTATTGCTCATTCATTCACTTTCAACTTGCTCAATTTCATTATAAACTTCATTATTTTTGCATGCCTTCCTGACAATTATTATGACGTTTACTGCAGGTTTCAATGTGACGGGAAGGCACCGCCTATGTTCTATGGCGCGAAAGCATTAGCCAATAAGGGTGAGGGGGAAGGCAGTTGCACGCAGAGTGATACATGTCAGAGGGGCAAGGTTACATGAAACAGAGATTAGTTATCAATTTTCACACCCACCCACTCTACTATGAGAAAAGTATACCACAGTTCACCACTGCAGCAGCTGGCAATAGATAGACAGCGGAGGGAAATAATGCTGAAGGCACAGGGGGAGAGACGTCATCAGTTTGCAATCCCCTTTTTTAATTCTTTTAGTAATGTAGGTAAAAGCGATTTTGCAGCCTATGTGCAATGGGAAGAACAGTTTTATTAATTGGTAGAAGTACTATCAAGATCGGTTGAGTGGTTTTAGAGTTTACATTTGATAAGTTGGTGCAGAAATTACTCGAGTTACGGATAATGACTGGAGAGCTGCGTTGGTGCATATCTGTTTTTTGCAGTGCAAACGAAGAACATTAGCGGGGATGTGAGTAATCCGATTAAACAAACGGGCGCGTAGCTTCCTCATTTACATGCGAGTGCTTCAGAAACACATTATTAAGAGGCGGAATATAGAGGCCAGCACCCGCGACATGCTGTTTCAGAACAGCAGTCGCTTATACTTTACTACAAAACCTTGTGTTGCAGTCACACACTTACTCCTTCATCTATTTCACGTTAATTGATCCTGTACATTTTGTTATATATTTTCTGGTAAGTACATTGGGAATAAGGCAATGCACTGGGCATAGACTTTATGTGATGACTAGGGAGCGGACTTATAGGCACTAAAGATGTGTGAAATAGGCAGGCAAAAAGGCAATAAAATGGGCAAAATAGGCACTTAAGTAGCCACTAGAAATTTTCTAAGTAAGCACTTATAAATACACATTTTTAGTAAAATGGCTCTTACTTAAATGACAATCATGACAACATATGCTGCTGCAAAAAATTTCCTAAAAATATATTATTTTGAGGTTCCCTAGGCGAAATAATTCTACAATTATTCCAAATTTCATAAATGGCTCACAGCAAGTTGAAATAACAGATATTGTCATATAACTAAAATACATATAAATACACTTCACTGAGTAAGAAGCATAATGTGCAGAAAGGTGTGAAGTAATTAACTATGTCAAAACACAGAAACATGGACCATTCGAGGGGAGCTTAAGGGGGGACATACGAGGAAGTGTTTAAAAAATATAATTTTTTTATAATTTTGTAAAATGTTATAAGGTGTTAGCTATCAAACACCAAAATATTATGACTGTACGTAGTCTGTATGTACCTTTAAAATTAAATTTCCTAGTGTTGCATAGTAGCACAGTAGCAACACACAGTCTTCCCACAACTGTCTTAGAATCTATAAAGCCCACCTACCAATTCTTAGCACACCCAGACACCCAGATCTAAAAAATATGTCTCAATGGAGAGACACAAAACCCAAATGAAAGCCTGAACAGTTTGATATGGAAAAGGTGTCCCAAAACATCATTTGTGTCTGCCATAGTGATGAAACTTGCTACATTTGATGTTGCAATAGTGTTTAATGATGGGAATGTTGGCAGAAAGACAGTTAAGCATCAGTAACGGTATCAACCTGGTGTGTTTATGGAAACAAATTTGCAGAGTATCGACAACATTCGCATCGCTGGTGCAGACAGAGAAAGAAGCAAGACAGAAAAGGAATTTAAAAAGAAAGGCTGAAGAAGACCAGAATGAGGATACAGACTATGAATATGGAAAGTTCTGACTTAAAATTAAAAGGAAAACTGAATAATACTTATTGTAATTTTAATTGATTTTCTCCGTAACCTGCATTTTCTACAACTTCAAGCCAATTTTCTCTCATACTACTTCATCTACAGTGATGGAATTTAGCACACAGCTTTCTTATGCCACAATGAACATTTTGTTGGTTATAGAATTTAAGATTAAGCTCCAGATGGAATGTGGTGATACCAAATATATGAAATTAATTTTTAAAGGATGCATATGATTAACATGTTTTAATTCTATACAGCTTCAATAAGAAATCTTAATCCAAGAAATTCATTTTTAGTGTATTTTAAAATAACATACCAAATTTCAGAAAGATAGCATATGTGAATTTTGAAAAAAAAAATGGGCTTAAATTTGTAAATATCTCTGCATACAGAAAAAATATTTAGCATTAGTTATAAGCAATGGAAAATTATGAAAAGTACATATTAAATGTGTTATCTTAAATGAGTATACTAAGTTCCACTTCTCTAACTTGAAAACTTTGGATGTTATGGCTATTTATGTAAGATACTGAATTTGCTTACGTCCTCACTTAAGGATGAAAATTGAAATATCTAAAGCTGTTGTTAGATTTGTTTCATATTTATACCCTTTATTTATATGGTCGATCAAGAATGGAATAACAGCAAGTTTCATCTTTACAATTACAATATTTTCTGAGGAATAAACAGTTTATGCCTACATTGCAGGCAATTTATTCCACAAAATGTTCCACATATTATAATTCTAAAATGTAATGCTTGGGGTGTAAGTTTCAGTACCCATTTAAACCTATTAATGACCTGAACCTACGCGAAATATTTGTCGTCGCCATGTCAACGAAGGGGAAAATAATCATACCTATTTAACAGATTTTATTTTCCTAAGAGTTTTCAGTAATAAGTAAGCATTATAATCCTTTTCAATACAGATAACAAAAATACAACAAATGTAAATGGGTACACTAAATATGAAGCTGCCCTTACAGGCATGTTTAGAATTTCATACAAATTAATAGGAAACTGCATCCTGTGGAACATTTTGAAATTAGAAAAAGGTAGAAAATATGGAATCTGAGAAATCTGAAGTTAAAATTACGTAATAACAGCTACAATACAGGTGTGGAAGTATTTATTCATGTAACGTTTGCTGTAGTGCCGCTAGGAAAAGAAACCTTCATATTATTGAAGCATGTCTATATGGATTTTAAAAAAATGACGTCATTAGAGCATTTTAACACGTCTGAGAGGCAGATACTACCTGGCAAAACCACTTTTTGTATATCCAATTTGCAGCAGTAAGAAATTTCTCTTCCCCGAAAACTTCACGTTGAAACCAACAAATGCAAAAGCTGTTGCCACAAATTACAAGCAGAAGAAATTGACTAAAAGGGCAGTTACAGGCAGTAATAAGCGGAATAGGCACAAACGTATGAAATAGTCATTTATAAGCACTATAAAACTAAGATATTAGGCTAATAATTGTAGGAAATGTACTTAAAAGCCTCCGTTTCTGTACAAAGGAACAAAAATAGGCAAGTAGGGCACTTGGAACTTTCATTCGCTTTACATTAGCTAATAATGACTTCCCATTTGAGAACAGTTGAAGTGATGGACTATTCAAAACATAACTTGGAGCTTCTCAAAGTGAGTTAATTTTACACCAAAAAATTCACTTGACATTAATTGTGTGCCTTAACGAGGTTTATACTTTTTTTGTAGTAAGATTTCGAATATCCCTTTCGAATTACAGTTTTGCAAAGCTCATCTCGAATGAAGAACGGTTTTCAGCACTGCAGCTCCAAAAAGCTGACCGGATATACACATCAAGATTATCAAGTAAAGGATACTGAACCAAGCAGGATGGCCTAGGTTGTTTCGTCCGTGGTCCGCATTCGAGAGCTCCAGGTTCGAATTCCATGGTTAATTGCATCCTCGGAATTTACTGTTCCTCCATTTCATCTCCATTAAGTGTCGGCGGGTGTCTCGGCGGTGCTTGGCAGGATGATATTGTGACTCCGTGGGTTCGTAGAATTAAAATTCTTGTTTGCAGAAATATAAAATGCTCTTTATTGCAGTATACGAGATCTCCGTCTCCCCGTCTCCGTACGGGGTTGAGGGAAGCCATATATTCCCGCGTACTAGCCTGCAGAGCTAGTAGAAGGTGTGCTAGATCACCAGGCGGTCTTACCGAGGTTAATCAGTAGCCTTCCCATTTGGTGTTGCCGCGCGTAAGTGGCGTATTCACTTCCATCCCGTCTTGTGTTTCCGGACCAGATGCGAGAAGGGGGGCTTGTCAGTCTCTAGGTCTTGCTCTATGGAAAGCCCCACGGAGGCCCCAGGCGCCCTTCGGGGACAGCTCGGTAACTCCCTGGTCGTCAGAGGGGAGTCGGTCTTCACTTTGTGTGGATTGTCCTGGTAGATACCCTAGAACTTATATATATGGTAAACAGTAACTCTCTGTAGGGGAGGGGATCCGTTCCCTACAGCTGCCGTGGTGCGGGCACTGCTGACCCCTAGCACTCGTGGTACCTCTTACGTTACTAGAGGAACCTCGAGCAGAACATTCGAGCCGCTCCCTGATGGGGAGTTTTTCGGATTGGGTTGGACTCAAGAGGGCAGTGGTTCCCCATACCCGTGGGAGATTGGGTATGTCTCCTGACGGGGTTGAGGAAAGCCATCATATTCCCGCGCACTAGGCAGCATAGCTAGTTGAAGGTTGCTAAATCGCCAGGCGCCCCCACCGAGGTCATATCGGTAACCTTCCCATTTTGGAGTTGGCGTGCGTAAGTGGCGTATCCACTTCCATCCTGTCTTGAGTCCACAGGACCAGATGGGGGGAGGCACTTTAGTCTCTAGGTCTTGCCCAATGGAAAGAGCCTTGGAGGCGCCGGGCGCCCTTTTGGGACAGCTCGGTAACTCCCTGGTAGAAGGAGCCCCGGGTCCTTGGTCCTACGAGTCCAGGACTAATGGGAGTAGAACCTCTGGCATTAACTTAACTTTACTCAGAGGACATCATCCTGCCATGCAGCACCAATACTCCCGCCGACACTTCCCTTCTGAAAGAGACCACTAAATGAAAGGTGATATGAAATGATATTGGAGATGAATTGGAGGAATAGGAAATCTGGGGAATGTAATTAACCCACCTAGCATTCGCCGTGTGACCTGGGAAAACCCCGAGAATAACCGTGGGTGAAGTGGGTTGGCCATGGGAATCGAACCCTGGCCTCCCGAATACAGGCCCCAGGTGCAACCGCCGGAGTCATCTATCTCACTCTGCTCCAAATATCCTTTATGCGATAAAAGTTTCCTTATCAAAATACCGTGAGTTGTAATAGTCCTGTTGATTCAGAGTTTCCTGTCACAAGTACATTAATTTATTTTTATTAAAATGACGTTTCAATTACTAAAATAAAAAGTAAGTTTCTAAGGAACTGAATTTTTAAGTGTTGGAATTAAATCTTAATGTTCGTGACCTTCTATGTAGAAAGCAGCGCCTTCTAGAATGTTTGCTAGTGGGGTTCTGTACATCCCATATTATCACAAGACAAGATCGATTATGACCCGTCTTATATATTCACTTGCCTTGCGTGCTGCAGCTGTCAGCTTTTATATGCGCTAATGAAGACATTACTTAGGGCTTGGATGTAATAAAGGCGCCCTAGATATAGCCCTTTTACAACTAAAAAACTAGTAATTGGGTCACTAGAAAACTTTCTGAAGGCATTTCTTATTCCAGAGTTTATAAACTTATCGACTATCTTGTTATGCTTGAGGCTCTTTATAATGTCAACATAAGATGCCATCGTCGATGAACCTCCTGCTAGCTGCTGCAGTGGTGAATTATCAGCCCATTCTCTCAGAGTACTGAGTGGGATGAGAGTGGAAAATTCTAATTAAATAGTTGACACAACTAATTGAGGCATATGACCTATTTAAAGCGAGGTGCCGACTCTTTGTGAATCTAAGGCTCTGGAAACTTGAACTATAAACTTAACAAAACTTAAAGGAATATGGAGGAGGACCGTACTGCATACTCCAGCGAATCCTAAGCTTGCCCCTTTTACCAGCGCTGCCGGAAGTTCTACACGCATCTCACCGGCCTGAATTCAGAACATTATCCATTAATTACGCTCGGATAAATATTTTAAAATGACAGATACCAATCTTATAATGAGAAACAAATGTATTTGCTGACCAGACCGTAAAAAATCCTGTCCCTACGATACTTGAAACGCCAGCGATGCACGCTTCAACTTTACATGGTTATGGTTAACCAACATCCATCCATTCAACACAGATAAGCCTGAAAAGCAACACCATTCTCTCTCACAAGGCTTATCTCTAGCATAAATAGTAGTGTTGTAGAGCGATCAAAATTTTAATCGATTCACCATGTTACTTTACCCGATTACTCTATCGATTAATCGAGATATTACCTATTCGAGAGTTAGGTGTATTATACGAGGGTCTTTCAATAAGGAATGATCACAATTTCTTTTTTGACAATGTACCTTTACTCACACTCATAATTTTGATGGTCTCCCCCGAATTCGATGCACTCATCCCAGCGTTTCTGCTAATCTTCATAGACATGGTGGAAACCATTTTTTGAGAGATACTTCAAAATCACCTCTGCAGCCTTCACCACTGCTTCTGATGATGGATAATGCCTCCCAAGAAGGCGTTTCTTCAAGTTAGGGAATAGAAAAAAGCCACATGGGGCAAAATCCGGACTATAGTATGGGTGAGGGATGCACTTCACGTTGAGTTTTGCAACATATTCAGCACCAACATTGGCAATATGCGGCCGCACATTGTGGTGCAGCATCCAGTCTGTTTCACGGAAATGTGGTCTTTTGCGCCTGATATGGACTTGCAATGTTTTCAGG